>VWZN01005442.1:843737-954487 GCA_013396955.1 Regulus satrapa | reverse complement strand
AGAATGTTGGGGTGGGGGGGTTAACTTCTTTTTTTCACTGGGTGACATCAGTTTAATATTTGAGGAGAAAAAGACAGGGCAAGTAATGAGAACTCCCTTTCACAGAAGCCTCAATCATTTCTAATTAGACTGTATTTGCAACTTCATTTCTTTAATTTGCTTTCCCAAGCCACTTTATGTGGATAAGACTTATTAGTAGCATTCACTACTTCACATTTGCATATGAGCTTGTTTGTGTTTTCACAACAAAAGAAGTTTACACCCTCATCCTCAGCTGGTAAAAGATTTTTTTTGCCAGTTAGGTCACTGCAGGGAGAATGCTAAGGGAGAATTCAGAGAGGTACTGAATAATTAATTGTATTATTTGTCTGTGTGCAGCAGCAAATAAAGAAGGAATATAGGTTCAAATGCACCAGCTGTGGCTTAAAAGAACTAACCTTTTCCTTAGGGTAGATGCACAGCCCAAAAATGATCTGATATGGGAATAAAGAGAGGGTTAGCCTTTCCTAGATGATAAATAAATTTTCCCTTAGTGCCATTTTCCTGGCATATGCCTAGCAGATAAAAGATGTGCCATTTATCCCTGACTGTGGATGTGATTCCGGGCAGCCTCTGTGCAGGAAGAGAAAAGTCACCAAAGCCCTTCCACCCTGGGTGAAAAGCATGAAAATGAATAGAATAAAAGTGGGGCATTCTCCTTCCTTTCTTTCAAGTGTCCTCCTATGATCCATACAGTGTGTCCACATGGGACCACATGCACATCTACATCCTCTGCTTAGATAGTCCTTCAGGGTGTCAAAAGGGACAACAAGAAGTCTTATTTTCCAGTATGTAGATAATTATGGGAACTATGGCTTGTATACCTACTTCCTCTTTACTCTCCACATCCTCATTATCCCAGTCTTTTTCAGCCTCTTCATCTCCTTCACTTTCGCTGTCACCTGCAGAAGTGGGAGGAAGGCAGAGACAAAGGTATTTAACCCAATATCCCTCTCATACCCCACAGAGAAGTAAATATAAATTCTTCTACGTGTGCCACACAATCCACAACTCACCACTGCCCTGATTAAAGCAAATCCCATTTGTTAATCTCATATAAATGAATTTGGCACTAATTCACCCAGTTTTTAAAGCTCTGTTCTCTTGGACTCAAGCGCTGCCTTTCAAAACCATGACAAATGTCCCCATGATATGGATCCAACTCATTTTACAAAGCAATACAGAGATTTTCTGCTTGGCTGAAATGATATTACAGGATGCTCCTAATCTGTATTATCTAGATCAGGGTGTTTTAATGCTATGATTGCTATAGTATTTCAGCATCTTCCACATGAAATTGAACATAGCAAAAATTCCTTCTGTGTGTCATGGAGCCTTTTCTGCAGAGCAGCTCTCCTGCCTGTGCTTGAGTTCTGCTTTCCAGCAAGAGCTCCCATCTTTTACTCCTTCAACATGACTGCTATCTGCTTCTACTTTAGAAAGAGAAAAGGATACTAATTCTTGCAATTCTTTACTGAAAAAGCTGCAGGGCAATTTTTACTCCCCAAGCAGCCAATGTAAAGACACAATCATGTCTGTCTGTTACTGGGGGGCAATGGCATCTCCAGTCTCTGCTATACCCACTCTGCTCCATTATTTTTTGGATAACAGAAGAACTTTTTTTTTTTTTTCTTTTTCCTTGCTCCTTTCTGTCTTCTGTCATTTATCCTCTAAACAGACTCTCACAGCTTCAAGAAGACCTGCAAGTAATTTCTTCCCTATTGAGTGACACTGTAGGTTATCAGACTAATTTCAACTGTAAACCTCAGGATTATGCTAAGTCTCCCTTCCCTAGATCCCACACTTAATTCTCATGAAATGCTCCTTTTCCTCCTTCTGAACCCACCCTTTAGCCATTTACCTTCAGATCCCTCACACGGAGGTTCAGCATTGGCATTCCCAGGAAGAGGGAAGGAATAGGAGCTTCTTACAGTCACCACAGGCAGATGCTCCTTGGGGTAGCACTTTCTCAGAATGTGAGTTGCAGTAGTTATGATAGGATCCAGATTTTTACAAGATAAACAGTCCTAAGAAACAAAGGAGAGCTACATTAAGAACAGTCTCTTACAACAGTCTTCCCTGTCACACATAATCCCCCAGAGCAGAGCCACTTCTGGTGAGAACATAATGCCCTTTACCACTCATGATTCACACCCATAAACTACAGCAAGAAGTCAAAATCTTGGTTTTCCAGTCCTGTAAGACAAACAGGTTTACTCTCAAAATAGTTTTGTCTATTTAGCACTTTTCAATACCCCTTTTCAAGTATTTCTTAAATGCTGAAATACTCACAAATCAAGGAAACTGCACAGTGATTGTACCTGAAAAATACGTGAAAGTTCTGGACACTGCTTTGTGTCATTCACATTATTTCCCCTTCTTTTTCATCACTAAAATATGACTGGAAAAAAACTTCCACCCCTGCATGTCCAAGCTCTGTTCCAAGACATTGTAGTCAGGATACACTAAAGGAAGCTAACATAGGTAACAGCAGCATTGAAGCAATATGTTTTTTTAATAGGGATTTTAAAATGCTTTGTGGAGCCCATGTATATATTTTGGCTGCCAAAACTGCCAAAGTCTATGATTCTGCTCCTTCACAACAACTATCCCCTGAGCCATCATGCCAAAACTCACAGAAAAGCTAACACCACTATTTCAGTGTATGCAGAGTGCACAATGTATTCTCAAAGAGAACACCCCCACTTTGCTCTGTGGTCAAAGCATTAGGCCCAAGAGTTATTCTGAAAGATCACTATATATTACTTAACCATAAAATAATTAATAACTGCAGCATCCCACAATTTCTGCTGCTATAATCCAGAGGAGGAGATAGAAATGCAAGGATTTTTAGAGTCAAGATATACTTTAAGGACAAAGAATATTTTGTATTTTTGTTGTACTGTCATGCAAGCGAGCTCCTCAGACTTTTCTGCAAAGGAAACAAACCAAAATCCCCACAGAACTAAAGCAAAGACCCCCTGGGACATCATAGATGCGATGTATGTCTTCATACATCACAGTGCATGTCTTCAATATGACAGAGTCAGGGAGATCAGATAAAGGAATGATAGTGCTGCACAAAAAGCAAAGTCATTTAAAACCAATGGGCACAATCCTCAAAAAACCCAGCCTTCAGATTTGCCCAAATACAGGACATCCAAAGCACAGCTTCCACCAGAGGGACTGAGTCATAAGTTCAGTATCCCACCCAAATTCATAACTTTCACTCTGCCTCTCAGCATGTTTTCTTCAGTGATTTGGAACTAAGACTGAGCTCATCATTCTGAGAGCAAGAATGCAACTTAAATAAGCAGTGGGAACGTGCAGTAAGGAAAAAGAGAAACATTGCAATACATTCTACTACCATTTCATAATTCTGCATTCCTGCAGCAGAGATAAAATGGAACAAGCAAGAGGGAAGAACAGATACTTTGTGCCATTGTCTTACAGCCTATAGGCAGGATAAAAACAAACAAAAAAACACAAACAAAAAAAACACCACACAACCCAAACATTAAACATGAAGCAGAACCAGGCAGAGGGCCAAAATAATATAAAATGACCACTGGAACACAGGTCCTGCCTGACTAACCTCATCTCCTCTAGGAAGAGGTGACACTGTTCAGCAGTGGACTTGAGAGTGCTGGGTTAATGACTGGATTCAATCTTAAAAGCCTTTTCCAATCTAAATGAGTCTGTGGTTATAAAGAACTTTATAATAATCAGGAACAGGAAAATGGCTGTATTGGGGTTCTTTCAGTTGTAGAGGATTCTACTCTGTTTTCTCATGTATGATTGAACGGCATTATAAGATTCAGTGGGATTAACCAGGATTCCTGTAGGGAGGCTAGAAAAAAAATCATCTAAAGCTGACATGCTTACAAGACTCACTACAAGAATTTTAATATGTATTTCTAGTTCTCTGGCTGTTTGGAACTAGGGGGAGAGAAAAGAAAATTATAAAAGCATCTCTGAGGAAAGTTTTATTATGGGTAGAGCAAACACCAAGGAGAACTGGTTTCTATTTCTGTTTCAATTTATTCACTCCTTCATATGGTTGTCTTTGTTTGCTTGTTATTAAAGGAAAGATTAGGAAAGTTTGTCTACATGTGGGAACAGGCTAATATTCTTAACAGTCTGCTAGTTCAGTTTACTAAAACTGATCTGGTTTTGCTAAAACATTGAACACAGAACTGTTTAATTGCCTGCCTTGGGACAACAATCTTAATTCATTGCCAAGTGAATTTAAATAGTCAAGATCAAGGCATGTTCATCCTGACAATGAACTTCAACACATGGAGTTACTCAATGATGCTATTTGAAAGTCATATTTTCTGTACAGCAAATTAGCTCACAAGTGCAAACAAGCCTTCAGATACCTTAGAGGGAATTTGTGGGACTGTTTTCATTGCTGCTCATAAAGTGCTCTCAGATTCTAAGGTAACACTGTTTACAAATGACTGAAAATTATTACATCAGTGCATTGGAAAAGCCGTTTTTACTGACACCTGGGAAGCAGACAGACTACTCTGTATGTGTGTAAGCTATTCCATTTATTTTATGGTGGGATAATGTGAATGAGGGAAGAGTAAATCCTTAGCTCAGAAAACTCACGTAAAGCTAACCTGGATTCAGACCTGCTTTTTAATCTCCACACTCAATCTTTTCTCCACTGAATCTGGAATAGAGTAGATATTGTGGTATGTGACAAAGGAAAAAAAAGAGAGGTTTCAATATGACAGTAAAACAAAAGATAGTGATGCTGATGGATGCTCCTACTGGCAAACATAGTGGAATATAGGATAATATTATCCTAGAGTAGCATGGGAAGGCTGAAGAGAAACAAGGCAAGCTTAAGAAACCAGATGGAAAAGTGATAAAAGTATGAAGATAACATTCCATGCAGCAGGCTTTCCCTAAAGCACTACAAACCTGTTTTCTTGTCCCAGAGTAGGCATCTCTGTCACTACACACAAAACCAGGCAGTGCTAATGTGAATATACCATTTAACTGTTAGGAAAATCTAAGTGCAGCTATGAAAAGGGAACGGGAACAGAAAGTACTTCCTTTCCATGAATGATTTCATTACCTAAAATTATTTTTTATTCCAGGTAGAAGTAGAATTCAAAATATCGCTAAATTCCCCTAAAATATCTCTAAACTCTCCTCAAACAGAGCAGCAGTCACTTCTAATCTATGTGAGGTGACAGTTTTTGAACTATTGGCTTCTCGTGTAAAGAAATAAGCTTAAGGGCTATTAAAAGCTCAGGTATTTCATCTGTCCATCAGCCCAGACAATAGGCAGCCAGAAAGGTTTAAGTTGAAAACCAGCCTTGTAAATAGAATTTCCACTGGAGTTTAGAACAAACCCACCCTGGCAAAACAGTTTTCATTTCAATAAATATATCTGTTTAAGAAAAAAAAGAAAAAGCTTTAAAAGTTCCAGCAGAACTTTTTTAGCCAGATTTTAACACCTCAAAAACCTCATTAGCTGCTCAGAGTTTGGTCCAGCACATTCCTTAAAGACACTAAAATGCTGTCCACACACAGAGTCATTGCTTTTCCAATCAGGAGTTGTTTGTCTTGTCCTGTCTTCATGTTTCTCTCTTGCTACAGCCTGTTGTCCATCCCAGGAGACAGGACTTCACATCTTTCTATCATGAAAATTATGAAGATTTTCATGACAGCGTCAGCCTCTACCTCAGGTTAGAGTAGGGAAGAGCGTGAGTGAGACCTCCTAGGGCTGCCAGACTCCTGCCAACACTTCATGTCTTGGAGAGACACTGCAAGACTGACAACATCCCAAAGAAGCATTGAGCAAATATTGAGAGCTCGGAATATATTAACCTTGGTTATTTCTTGTCCAAGGTCTCCCTAATAGCACACATTGGGAAAAAGGCAAACTGGAGGCCCCTGAAGCTGTCATTTCCACTCCACTTCTGACCTTTGGAAGCATTAGCATTAGCGGTGTTTGCTGGAGCCCTAGTGTGTCATTTCCTGTTTGCTCACCCAAGGTGACCCCACGTTTGCACTTCCCATGGAGTTGCTCCCAGGCTGAGCTATCAGGAGGGGTTAGCTCAGAAAGCTTCATGGGCTGGGCAAGGCTCTCAGTGGGGAATGAGCCAACATCCACCCTCAAGCAGCTGCTTCCATCCACCCTATTCACATTTCTCCAGACCAGGGACTTCTCATTAACATAAGCCATAATCCCTTGGGAGGTCTCCTGGCCCTGGCCACCTCATCCTACCTAAAGAAAAGGTCAATTCTTCATGAGGAAAGTGAAGTGAAAATATTCCAGAAGTCTCCTATATGCTACTGGTAAGAAATGACTCTCAGAAGAATCCTTCATGACACTGATGGAAAAGGGGAAGAAATAAACACACTGAATCATAGGGGAATGCATTTTTTTAAGGAAGAAGGAGACAGGCTTTTCTTTCTGATGCTACTAGAGTGAGATAATGCATAGCCAGTCAGAATGACGATGGAGACACTCCACTGGAATCACACAGGTGATTTTCCCTAAGTTCAAAGCAAGTTAAGGAAGCATTTTGCTGAGAGACTAAGGAAACTCACTGCTCTGTACCTGCCTTTTCTATACCTTATAGGCATCCCATCCACTGGACCATGGCATCTTTCTTGAACTCTCAGTCATGTTTCACAAGACTAAAATTTAACCTCCTGAAAAACTGCTGATGGATGTTTCTCATTAGGAAAGGTTTGGCTAAATGTGCATTTTGTTTAAAAGGCTGATTGAGTGGAATTACCTGGATACTGTAAAGGAAAATCTTACAAAATATCTAAGCAATTCCCCTATAGAGATATTGCATTATTCTTCTGGACAAGTCCAAGCAGGATGCACAGGGAAATAAAAAAGAATCACTAAAAATATGAGCTAGAATTCCCATGTGTCTCATAGGAAATAAGATTTGTTTTAAACAGAAACACTTCAGCTTTTCTAAAGTACTAACCATGTAAAAGTCAATAGTTCTTAAAGCTATCAGTTTTTCATCTGTATGTCCTATCCTGAATGTATATAATAATGGAATTTCCTGCAGTGGGATGTAGAACCCAGCCCTAACCACCAAATCACCCCATNAAAAAGCACCATTTACCTGCACACTTGTGAAGAGAATCTCCATTCCCCGGGAACCAAGGAAAGTTTCCCTGCCCAGCTGGATGTTGGTGATGTACTTCAGGCAGAGTAGGAGACCCCTACGAATGTAGATGTAGTTGTTGGAGACATCATTGCGATGCCAGTCTTGGTAGAGTCTCAGCAATTCACCCAGGTAGCCTCTGCTCACTGCCCGGCGGCTGTTCGGCTCTGAAAAGCAGAGGAAAGGCTGAAGTAAATTCCTTCCTGTTTGGTAATTGTGGCTACTCAGTGCTTGAACTCAGATTTTAACACCTGATCATTCTGGCTTAATGGTCTCAGTTAATTTTTTTTAAAACTTTATTATTTAAAAGTTATTTGCTAAACATGGCCTATATTATTGGAAACAATACATGAAAAAAACAAAAACACCAGTCTTCTGTCTAGAAACAGGAACCCTCCAGATGAACCAAAACATAATTTTGTGTCTCCTTCCAAGTGCTAATAAACCTAATTTCAGTTGCAGCACCACAAGATTTCCTGAAACGGACAAAGCCCCTGAGGAGCGAGAAAAGCAGAATAAAGTAAGAGTAGTCAAGAGCATAAAGTGTTCACATACTGCCACACTTCAGTCCTGAGAGAACACCTTGCTGAGATCAACAGACTCAAAAACCTTGTGTCTGTACAGTCCTGCCACAGCCAGAGAAATTATGTTTATACTTCTTTATGTATTCCCACAAATACTTGTATAATGAAAGTCATGATTCAAGTGATTCTGGAAACCCACAGTATTTAAAAATTAACAAAACACCAACATGAGCAATATCAGTTTAAGCTTCTGTTCTGTTCCTTTCTGCCCCCAAGATTTTAAAGGTCACATTCACGTAATGTTTAAAGGCTTTACTGTATAGGCAAGAAAATCACAAACAAATATTTTAGAATAAAAACTATAAAGATATGAAAGGAGCTCTACAATATTCCCTTAATCATGTAGAGCTCCAGGATATCAGACTGAAAGGAGAAGATGATAAAACTTGTGATATAACACAAAATCTGCTGAGTTTCTAAAAAAACCCTCCACCCACTGCACTCCTTGCCCTGGCCCTCAGGACAAACATGAAGCCATACCAGACTCCAGGCTCCCTCCTTTTAAACAAACCCTACCTAAATTCTCCTGACCCGTGCTGACATTCCTTGCTGTGACACCCATTAAAAGCTGTCAGGAGCTCAGTAATCAACTGTGGGGCCAGGCAGCATATGCAAGGCAGGAGCTCAGCTCTCTGAGTACCAATCAGCACTTGCAGCTCACAGCAGATGGGTTTTGGTAGGGCTGCTAGCACCAGAGCTAGTGGGCTCCATTTCCACTTCATTAAACAAAGTGCCAGAGCCTTTCACACGTGCAACTTTAACGCCATCGGTGGGGATTCAAGGGACAGGAGGAGCAGCTAGAGGTTAAGTGAGACATTAGAAAGATAAAGAAAATCAACGACGTGAGAAAAGCCACAGAAGGAATAAGCAGGAAGAAGCATGGGCAGCAAACCCCAACCCCAGTGATGAAGTAGATGGAGATGTTGGAAAGGGGAAAGAAGTCACCAGCAGTCTTCTCAGTCTGCTCTCTGCAGTAGATTAGCAAACCCTTCCCTGGAGGAGGGATTGGAGCGTTTTTCTGGCCTGGTCCTGCAATTTTCTCTACCATTGGCACCAACCAGCACCCCAGCCCAGGTTGCCAACTCATTTTAATTCTGCTCTGCAGCTTCACACCTGCTGTCATGTCCCTGCATTGACCTGCTGGTCCCACAGCAATTCCAGTCCTACCCAGGCTCCCACCCCTTGGCCTGCAGCTCTCCAGCAGTGCCTCCCCTTGCTGGTAACCACCTACACTAACTGCATTCTGAGGCTCAGTGGTTGTCAGCATGGAGAAGGTCACCCTCCTCCTATGACCTTCACTCTGTAATTGTGTTTTCTATTTGACTCTCTGCAAGAAAACTTTAATTGCTTGAGAATCCCTTATCAATCCCAATGATTTTATTCATGCTTTCCTGTTAATCCTCAACCAGCTGTCATGTTTACTAACCTGCAGGATGACTAACCCCTTAAATCAGTCAATCTTCCTTGAAGAATTACTCAGGAAGCTCTGTAAAAGTCAATAAGTGTATAAAACATGACAAGAAGAAGGAGAGAGTTGGGGAGCATAAGGTAGGGACAATTTAGATCAGACTCAGAGCTTCCCTGAGCTGTTCAGGGACAGATGAAATTGGACTAGATCTGGGGTTTTATAGCCTCTAGCACTCAGAGCTTGAAGTCTAAGCTTTCTGTGTCAATGTCAATAGAAGAGTGAAAAACAGAAGCACTGTGTGTAGAGCTTCTTGGGGAATTTATTGAAAAAAAATTCTCTCCAAGTGTGTTTGTGATCTTTTAAGACAGATTTCCACATTTGAATCTCAGCTCTATAGGGAGCAGAACATACAACTGTCCTATGATTAATTTTAATATTTGTTGAAAAGCATGGAGAAAGGTGAGCAGAATAATTTTGCCATTTCCTTGCATGTTTTCTGTAGTACTTACCACCTTCAGGATCAAAACAGTCTATTTTCAAAATGAAGCTGAGATAGTCTATTCTGTGAGAAAGATGGAGAGGCAGGACTACAGTTTCCTGAATTCTTTAATCAGAAGCAATGAGAATTAATTGCTGAAGGGGCAAAAAACACATTCATTTTGTTTCTCCTGTCTGATTTCATTGATTCTCCTCTGCTCTCCTGTGCTGTCAGTGTTTTTCCTAATTTTTTTCTTCCATTTTTTTCAGTTCTATAGTCAATAAAATAGTGAATAAATGAAAGAGGAAGTATGCCAAGATCTCCAGAAGGCAGAATGGAAAAAGAGGCCTCCCCACCTGTCTGTGTCTGTTGGTCTCTCCATCTAGGGATGCACCAGCATGGGTAGCTATCTATATTTTGGCACAAATACAGATGGTGGAAATGAATCATACAGGTACAAGCAGCACTGCACAGATTTGTAGGCAGCAAGAACCACCCCTCCCAGAGTGAGTGTGAGCGATCTGTGTGGCAAGTGGCAAAATGTCCTGTCTTTTGGCCCTCTTCCTGATATTCTTTAGTTAGGCTCTTTCCTTCTCCCTGGGTATGGTCAGTGGCCAGTGGAAGTTTCCTTACCACATGGCTTTCAGAGGTGCCATGGGATGGTGCTTCCTATTTTTGAGTGAACTGAAGGGATTCCTATCCAGTGAGAATTCAGCACCAAACCCAAAATAACCGTGTTTTGGCTAAAGACTGGGCTGATCAGTGGCTAAAGCTGCATTAACAGCAAAAATCTCACTATACATCAACCACTTTAAGCTATAAATATCTGCAGCCATCAGATAAGCTCTCCCTTAGCTGTAAGCATGGCACTGACCTCGCCTTGAACACGGACCCCTCTCAAGGCTACCCCTCGAGGCTGAGGGATCCCTTGCCTGATACCAGATACAGATGGGTTGCTAAGTGACATTTTTTGCATGCAAGTGGCATTCGAGACAGAGTGAACATACATGCCTGTTGCAGCAGCCCTCTCTTTGGGGGGGGGTGGAAGAAGAGTTAGAATGTTCTCATGTAAATAATGAAGCAAAGGGGGTTCCGGTGCATTCTTCTGCTGTGTCAGTCAGCTCAACTCTGACAGCAGTAAGCTTCTAGTTCTTTTTCCTTCTGCATGGCTGGTTAAATCCAACCTGTCTCCCTAACCCTGTGTGTCCCTCACACAGCATCTTACCTTGTCTGTCCCTTGCATGGCCACATGTCCCTTCGTGTTCCTCCTCTCAGCACGGCCAGCAGACAGAGCCCAGCTCCAGCAGAGAGCTCCCAGCTGGCTGGCCCATCCTCTATCACACCCCTCGTTATTGGGCAGGTACAGCTGTCTCCACTCTGATAATCAGCACAGCTGCAATTCATTAGGCACAGAGCTGCTCACAATCCACTCGTGCTACACATGCTCAGCTTTTTAATCCCATTCTAACCTTACCTGTACTAATGCACTCCAATCCATCTGTACTTATTAAATATTTTACATACCCATGTTTATTGATTAAAAATAAGCTAATTACTAGATGTAATCTGTCTAGGCAATCTCTGACTCTTCCCCTGTGACTGTCTTCCTAATCTTCTCCTGCCATCATTGACAGGGGAGCACTCTCATTATCACCACCCCAAACCTGTCCCTGGATTCTTATTTTCTTTCCAAGAGTTTCACTTCTGTCTGATGAGACAGGGGTGAAAGAAAAACATTCAATACCTTCTTAGTTTCCCACATTCCTAGAGCTGCCCCTCCATTTGTGGCTCCCAGGGTAGTGCTGCTCATCAGTGACACGGCAGCTCAGAAATGGGACCTGAATCATCTATGCAGCTCACCAGAAACATCTGCCACGAGCCTCCAGCCAACAAACAGAAGCCTCAAAAGGTTAAAGTTACATCTAAATTAGCAAGGGGATCTCACTAGAAAGAAATCCCCAGTTTTGACAGAATTATCATTCTGTGGTGGGGGCCTAAATTCAGGTTTTCAGTCTAGTAGATGAAAGCCTCATGACCACCAGGGCTACTGTAGACATTCCTGAAGCCCTGTTTGCAATCCAGTCCCCTTTGAAGTGTTTGCCAGGGCCACGGGTACCACTGGAAAACATGCAGTGTATTTAATCACAAAACTGAATTACAGTCAACCTGAAATATGATGAGCAATGCACTGCTTACCAGGCAGAACAAAGAGATATTTATCTTTCTGTCTAGCTGCTTAAATCTCTTTGTTGATGCCACTCAGCTGATTCATTATGCCAAGAACATACATTGCTAGAGCTTGGAGATAAGAATACTCTGCTAAATTAACCCTATGGCCCCTAAAGCAGTGAAAGGAATAGGAAAACTCCAACTTGCCCACTCTGCTCTAGTGATTGCCTCTTGGGAATGAAAAGTGCAAGATATCTCCTGCAGCGAAGAGAACATAGCTGTTTTATTCGCTCATTGAGAGGCTATTTATGCAGAGAAAAGCACAAGGATTCTCTATAGAAACAAAATTAATTGTCCCCATGAAGAAACCAAGTCTCACATGAAGTGCTGGGATCACTTCAAACCCAATGGGGGGTGGAAGAAGAGGTATTAGCAAGAAGTATTAGCTCAGCTCATGCTGGAAACCAGAAGACTGCCCTGTAGTTTTGCCTTAAACAGTTTCCCCCTTTTCCTTTGATTTCAATTTCACAGTGTCTTCTGGCTGCAGCTTATCAGAACACCAGAAATAACATTACAAACAAAAATACAATTGCACAAAATCTACAGTGTGATTTTTCTGATTGGTTTGAAAGAGTTTTAATAAGGACACCAGAATTTGGAAGACTTCCTCAAATTCAGGCACTGAATTTTCTGAAGCCAGATCATCACTGGAGGCACAAACACTGCCCATGCCAAGACAAGGAGGTAAACAATCATTATTAAGGATGTCAACAGAGAGAATAATGCAGCTCATCAACACAGTTTTCATTACACCTGCCCTGAAAGGCACAACATCAGGAAGTTTCCATGCCCCAGGAGATAAAGCCAACATTTTTCTCTGGAGCACTGAGCTACTTTCAGTTTAGGATATGTCTATGAATGAAGAGTCTTGGGGAAGGGAATATAAAGGAGATAGAAAAATTATTTTCTTTCCCACAAAGGGGCTCTTCTCAAAGAGATAAAAGTATAGAATCAAGACTCTTTGCATTCTGAAATTCAGGAAGAAAAGACAGATTATCATGAAAGGAACTGCAAAATTCAATGCTGATCACAATACCCAACAAGATGTGATCATGGATTTTGAGCCAGACTGACACTGGAGTTTGAATCCAGAGATGGATAATAAAGACTTAAACTGGTGATGAGAGATAGGTGGCTGGTGCAGTTTGAGGCAAATCCCAGACATCATGCTGTTGGCTGCAGGAACTGGGATGGTTTAACAACGGGGTATTTCCACTCGAGATCAAAGAGCTGCCTCACTAGATCTGTTGTCAAGCATTATGAATTCAGTGTAGAGAGTGTGCAGGCCTTTCACACACCCTAATCTGCTTCTGTGCTAGAACATCACTTTCGCTTTCTCAGTTACTTGTCCCTCCTTGATGCCAACATAAAAAGCATCAATAAAATTATTATTTTATCCCAGCAGCCACAAAATATAAGTCCTATGGTTTAATGAAAAAGAAGAAATAAAATAATAGGGTGAAAAGTTAAATAAAGTTTAGTTTATGTAAGATGGGGAGGAATGAGTAGGGAATGAGAGATGAAAGGCTGTGGGGAAAAGCAAGAAGATAAAGACAGCAAAAAGAGGAAGATTTAGAAAGAGAGAGGGGAAAGGCCATCAGCAGTAACTCTGTTAGCACACAGAATTGTCTTGATGAAATAAGCACCACCAGGAGGTCACCACAACCTGTCTTTTTTAATTGCTCATTACAATTTTACCAGGCAAGCGTTGCACCAAGGGCCCTGCCCATTTTTCCAGCCTTTTCCCTCAGTATCTGCTCAGCCAATGCCTCTGAGACCAGCTCTAGCTAATTTCCTTAAAGACATGCAAGCTGGTAATTCTGGGAAGCACAGATAGTCGGGAATAACGAACACGACCAAAATTTGATTCAAATAACCTGCTGATAAACAAATTACTCACCCAAAATACACATTGGATTAGGCACGGTGGGGATCCTTATAATCACATCGCCACCGTGTGGCTCCTGCTCCCTCACATCCCCTCCAGCCTCAACATCCCCGGCTTGGGTTTGTCTGTGCTTGGATAGCAGGTTTTGGGCCCCACTGGCCTCAAACTGGAAATGGTTTGCCTGGTTTACTCTGGGGTTTGGGTTCACTAAAAGCAATTGACCCCACAGCTAAGAGTGGCCTGGAGAGCATCCCACACCTCTGAGCACTGCTCAAACAGGCTCCAACCCCTCCACTCCCTGGAGGTCTAGGAGACATAAAGGGGCTTTGCAATGAGTTCCTCTGGCCTTAATACAGAGCTGAATCAAGATATAAAGACACACTTGCAGAGAAGAACTAAAGCAAAGCCAAATAGGCTGGAAAAAATAGCATGGTCACTCTGGGACAGAGAGAGGAGACTGGGAAAGTAGCAGTGCCTCACCCCACCTTAGTTTATAGCTGTCAGGATCTACCTCCTCCTCCCCACCCTGGCCTGTAGTGAGCATCTAGAAATTGAAGAAGGAAGAATGGACATGAATAACACCAGAAAGTTTGACAGTAACATCGAAGAGAAGAACAAAAAAAAACTTCTGATACTCTCCATGGCAATTCAGCACCACTGTAGACATTCAACAATCACAATGTTCAGCCTTATTATAAAGGCAGAGAAAACATGGCGGAGAGACAATAGATTTTAAAAAGCAGCAAGGCAGTGGAGGAAGAACTTTCTACAAGCTGTTTGCTGCATGCTTGTGGGCATGGCAGATGGAGAACACGACTGGGGGAGCAGCATGCAAGGATTGGTAAAATACTCTGGGATGTTTGCAAAGAGATAAGTCAGGAGTGAGAGATCAGCTGCTGATGATGTCTTCCCCATATCAGAAATCCGAGTTTTCACTGATAGAAAGGTGCAACACTGCATCTCTTTGATTATCACCACATGCAATCACTGGATACAGGGACACAGCACAACCAAGGCCTCATCTCTCACTGGGTTTCCAAGCATTTCTTCCCTTTTGTGGGTGAAGCACAAGTTCGTTGTGTTCTATCACTTATTTCTTTAGACCATCTTATATTTCCCTCTGAAGCACAACAGCCACAATTTCCCAGGTCCATCTGGATTGGTAATTTTTCTTAGGCTGATATCTCTTTTCCAGGCATATCTTGCTTCTTGCACCTGATAAGTGAGCATTTAACATCAGCTTCTGTTAGGAAAGAGGCAGAAGCCAAACAGTTTCTAGCCAGCCCATGGCTCTGCACGCAGACAGTCTCAAGTAGAGCTTCTGGAATCCTGAGATGAAGATGGATGTTTCTGAATCCATCAGGGAGACACACTGCCATCTGCCTGCTCCCTTTAAAACTGCTTTCTGAGTGCAGCTTTGCTAAAAGCAAGAGGGACACTGAACCTCCAGCCCAGTCCCGTGTATAACCTGGATCCTTTTGGGCTGAAAGACTCAAGGACAGGAATACCTCCAGAATGGCAACGTTCTTCTCCAGTCAGTCTTTCTTACAGCTTTTCAGCACCATCAAAATACAATCTCCCCACCATTTCCCTGCAAGCAGATTACTAGAATTCTCAAAAAACCCTCACAATAATCAGTCCACCACTTTACTGCTGTAGCACTTTCCAGGATTCCTGCCTTCCATTTAGTTTGTATCTCAACTAAAATGAGCTCAGGTGCTTCTGTGTGCTTTTCTGTGTACAGCTTCACTTCCTGATTTTAGAATCCATTTTCAAGTGCTGTACCATTCACCAGATTTGATTCTTAACTTTCCAAGAACCCCTGTACCATTCAAATGCACTGAGGCCAGGGCAAAAAAATATGTTAACTGTGACAAAGAAAGATGTCCTGCTGCAATCCTGAAAAAGAATTCATTGCTTTTCCAAGCATGGTGAATTTATCTCAAGGAATCAGAGCTGTTTTCTCACATCTCCTGACCCACACTTCCCAAAAGACAAAACCTGCTCATTTGTATGCAGCTATCAGAGCAGTCTGCTCCAAAAGCCTGGAGCTTCTCATGCCCTGAACTACAGGACAAGGAGAAAACTAGAATACTCTCTTGGCCATTCAGAACTGCAGAAATCATCCAAAAAACAGTTCAGGCTAACTTCTGGTACGTGATGCTCTATTTGATTTTACAGTATCAGCATCATTTCCTAAATTCCAGCACCAGTACCTTTAAAAAACAGCTGAAAGTAGACAATGTCTTTTCTTAAAATCACTTAACCATTCACAACCAAACAACGTTGCTGTTATTTACGTCTTTTTCTCCCTTTCCTTGGAAGAAACAACAAATTGGGAAGGGCAATAGTATTTGTCACTGGCCAGAGGAATTTGCCATTTCTTCCACTGCACCAAGCCCCAGGACAAACAATGCTCTCTAAATACTCTTGTCTTTCTGGGCACTCAGGGCACCATCTCCCACAGGGCTGGGGATGCTCCAAGAATCAGAGCTGGTACAGGAAACTCCTGCACTACTGCCTCTTCCCTATGCATTGCTTTTTAGGACCATGGGATGAGGGAATATCAAGGGAGAATGAGGCTCAAGAGGATCATTCTGTCCAGTAGCACGGCACAGAAAAGAAAGTCAGAAAGAATATGGAATAAAAAGTCTTACTTGATTTCAGCAGAGCTGCCAGAGCCCCAATGGCTGCCCTGGGGAAAGAAGAGAGATGGAGAAATAATGTCAGTTTCTTCAATAATTTCTGTAACCTTCATCTTCACAGTCTTCTGGGCCAGGCTTCCCAGATGGTCTAAACTGACAGCTTATGATGGACTTTGACAGAACTGCAATGTTTTACACCAACAGAGGATCCAGCCTCTGCAGCTGACTCAGTTATTCTAAAAGACCATTAGCCCTCTAGCTTTACTGTTACACTGATTTGTAGTGACCATTAAAAATTAAAGCAACACCCACAAAGTCATCTAACAAGTCTTTAAACTTCTGCCCCAGAGCTTTTGCTCTGCACAAGAGACTTAGCACATGCCCACTCCAGACACAAGTGCTTCTATTTGTATCATCAGATAACATCCATATCAAGCTGGGACATCAATGTCCATATTTCCAGCAAAATCCCAATCCTCCTTCTACTTTCCCAAAACAAGCTTCACCCCTTCCTCCCTCCAGCTTTAACTGAAAACAAAACTGAATTTCTTTTAATTGGAACCACCCTTGCATTGCAGGAGTGTGTCGAGGACCCCACTCAGAGGAGGACTGGTAGGAAAAGTGCTAAAACTCTGTAGTCAGACTGCTTGCAGTGAGTAAAGGCAGGGACAGACATTTCTCAGGACTTTGTGTCACTTCATTGTGCAGGTAAGCAAGTGAACCTGCCTGAGCCAGCACAGCACTGGTTTGACTGGAAGCTGGTCAATAACATTTGCACCTTGAGAAGCTGACTGAGACATCATTGCTCCTCAACTTCTGGAAGCAAGTTCCTTCCTCATGTGGTAAAATCTCCATCCCACTTGTCTCACAGAAGACTTTATTTTCCAGTCCTGTTCTGCTGGAGCAAGATCCCTGTTCTAACATGGCTTACTGCTGTGAAGTTTCAAGTGCCCAGAGCTGATTAAATAAATACAGCTACAAAAACCTCCATGTGCAAGGATTCCTTAAAATGTAATCTCTTTATGAACCAATCCCCAAATAAAACTGTATTAAATTCCATACTGAGCCAATTATCATCCTACAGCAAATATATTTTTTTGTCACCAAGCTTCTGTTCATTGTGTGCCCTAACAGCAGCTGAGACTAAGATTCAAGGACTGGTTCTTGCTGATACTAGGTCAACATCTCTATCTAAAGTCATTCTTTCGTCATGAATCTGTCAGAGTTCAACAACAGCTTTACAAACTGCAAAGAAAACACTGTCTGTATTTCACTGAACAGGAAATCAGTAGCTAAAAATCGCACCAGTGGAAGCACAGTCATGCTTTCATTATTTCTTTAACTCCAACTGAAGAGCAATCATTCAGATGGTGGAGGAGTAATGTCATCCCCCAGCTATGCAGTCTGCTCAAAAAAGAAAAAAAGGAATACACTACAGCCACTGATTCCTAAGGCTCTCCCCGAGTGCAAAGTCTGGGACCAAGTAAACAACTCTAAGCAAGTTAAAATTCCACCCAGAGCATCTCTCAAAGTTCACACTCCAGTATGTGCCTTTTAAAGAGACTACTCTGCATACCTATATTTTACAGGCCTAATGTGATGTCTCAATCACCTGCCAGAGCAGCAGAGCAATGAAGGAGTGACCAGAGTATCTCTGGCTCCAAGCAGAAGAGTTCTCAGAATTTCCTCCAGGCATCTGTTTTATGTTGTAGGTGCTTATATGAGCATTGCTAAGAGTTTCAGCAGAGCTACACTACTGTCATAAAGACAACACTGCCAGCAAACCTCCCCTCAGACAATAAATCAGCAAATCTGGATCTCCCAATACTTTTGAGGGTGTGTCTGTGAGCCACATTGTATGCAGACAACTTCATTCATCCCTAAAGGATCTCGGAATTCCCAGAGCATGTCTAATCTCCAGTTCCAGCTGTCTAGGTTGTACCTAGGTGCAGGCACTAACTCAGATGACTCAGACTGACTCCAATAATATGCACTGCTCTAGAACAGATTTTGAGGGGGGAAAAAAACCCAAAACAAAACAAACAAAAAAACCATAAATGACATGAGGATAAACCGCAAAACAGGTAAAATAAGTTTAAGGGATAAAAGAGATTTACCCAAAGTAGATTTTGCCAGCCTAACTTGGTATCTTTCTTTGATAAGAAAATCAACTTCTTCCACATATGGAAAGTGTGGTAGACCTAATTTTTCTGTACTTCAATACAGAATTTTATATGGTGCCACACAGAAAAATTATTAGCCAAGCTGGAGAACATGGGGATTAGTGTAAGAATTACAACGTGGGAAAGGAATTGGTTAAAGACTCAGTGACAGGAGTTGTGCTGGAAGAGGAATTATTAGTCTAGAGGGAACTTATGTGTAGAAGCCCTCAAGGATCTTTTCAGACTGATCTTATTTCAGCTTTTCATTAATGACCTTAGCACAAAAAGTCAGAGTATACTAACAAAATCTGCTGACCGTGTGAAGTCAGGAACTGCTGCCAATAGCAGGGAGTTCAGACTATCTTTCAGGAGTAACAAGATGTTCTTAAGTTCTGAAGGAATGGAAATGTGATGAAACATAATAGTCAAAGTGCAAGGTTAAGCATTTAGGGTTTAATAAGGATTACTGTTATGAGCAGGGGCTCATAATTTGGAAATGAGTAGAAGGACACCCTGGATATATGAGCCCATTAAGGGATAAGGACAAGCATAACCAGCAGGGTGACAACCATGAAAAGGACAGATCAGGTCTCAGAAAACCACTGCCAGTGGAAAAAAGAGCATGGGAGTTCTCATAGAAGGCTTCACCTGAACAGGTGTGTGCAGAATGCAGAAGGAGCCATGCAGAAAAGAAAATCATTATGGTGGCAGAGACACAACTCATTAGGAGACTTAAAGATCACAGTTCAATCACCTCAACAAAATGATAGCCGATAGACAACTGGATTGTTCCCCTCAGACACACTGGGTGGCAGAGAAGTAAACACTGAGAAAGCAGAGAGATACTTAGAGGCTGAGGAAAAAAATTGGCAATAGTACAAATGGATATAAAATGGCCATGAATAAATTTAGCTGGAATTGAAAGGATGGGTTTTAAGTACTGGAAAATGCAGGCATGAAACATCCTCTTGGCAGCAATGGGACAAACAACCTAATGACTTTGAAAAGGCAGCCTGGATTGCTTATAATGTGACTGCCAGACCTAGTTGCCAGTGAAGAAAGGGTCTGAGAAAAGTGACCCAGGAATGACTGTACCCCTATAGCCTTACATTTTAAACATAGATATAATGGGAATGAAATGAGAAACATGTATTCTAAGTGTAGAGTCAATCAGCCAGCCCAGAAAAGAGCAGCTGCATCAGCTTAAGATGGAAATCCAAAGAGTCCAGTGTCCTGTGGCCAACGGTGCCAAGGAAAGCATGCAAGGCCACAGCAGATACAGCGCTAGGACTTGCAAAACAGAGCCAAACTCCAGCAACTTTCAGTCCAGAGATCCCATAAACTAGCAATGCTACCTTTGGGATGGGTTTCAGCTCTTAGCTGATTTTGCTTCCATATATTTGCCTGAGAACTTCAAACTTGTGTAAAATCTTGGCATTCATAATGATCCTGGAAAAGGACTTCACACCTACATTGTGTTGAAAGTCAACTACCTGCATTTAAGTCTGGACTTTCAATCAGCATTGTAATTTGCACATTAAATCGGGTGTTAGCCACTCCCAGAATATTACCTATCTTTGATGCTGAACAAAATCAAACACACAAAACACTTTATGGGAAATAATAAACCATAGAAGAAGAATAGAAGTAGAAAAGGCTTTCACTGAGAGCAGCAGCAAAGCCACTGGCACATCAATGGAGCTACAGTGAGCCAGGCAAACAGTGTTTGTGATAACACCAGCACCTCTCAGCACCATATGGCAAACCAACAGCATCCTTGCTGGCACCAGGAGATATGAAAAGATGAGTAAGCCTGGGGCAGGAAGACAGGAGTTCATAAATTGTGCACAAGAGCAAGGACAGGGCAGGAGGAAGGTGAGAACAGGAGGAAAAGTTTAAGAGCACAAGAAAGATGACTTGATGAGCCATATGCCAGACCAGAGAATTTGATAGCGTGCCCAGAGCAAATCTCTGTGTTTGTCTCTAGAAGGAATGGAGGGGAGATGAGGGGGGGAAAAAGGGGATTAAATCATTTTAAAAACTTGCCAAACGTGTCCAGATGCCTTCCTCAGATTTTCTGTGGTAATAGCATTTTGTAAAGTCCAGTGTATCCCAAGGGAGACTCTCTTATATATTAACAAAAAAAAAGCATAAATAAAGTTGCACTGTCTTATAAAGCATAACAATAAATCCTGCTCCATAATCAGAAAACATTAAAAACTCCCTGTAGTAGCAGTCAAGACAGCCACTCTGAAGAATGGAAAACTTTGAAGTATTTCCAAGTCAGCAGCTTGGATATCTGGGCAAGAGTACAACTAGCAGACAGATAGACAAATGCACTTCCAGATCCTGTGCTTAGGAACCAGGAGCAACAACAAAGAACAACTCCATGTCCCAAGCCAAAGCACAATTGGATTAGCCAGTAAAACCAGGCTGTTAAAGAGCCTGGGCAAAGGAGCCTTGTGCCTTGGTCACCCTTTGAAATCTGAGCTGCCAGGATATTTTTTTGCTGGAAGTCACTTGTGGCAGAGGAGCCCGAAAACCAAGATCTCTTCTATTTTCTTCTGCACTCTAATCTCAGCTCACAGCACAAGGCACTATGATGGACAACCCTGTGTCTGTTTCTGTCTCTTGAAGGAAACTGAAGAACTCCTGGAAATACGAAACTCCACTCCAGAAGAGATACAGGGTTGCTTGCATGGAAGGGTTTTAAGGCTCACAAAACACATTGATGGTGCCCAACCACCCAGGACTAGAACACGGGACAGCAGAGTAGCCAAAAACTGGAAAAATAAATGAACCAAAAGGGCCCTGCAGCTCAGCCCCCAAGTAATTTAACCATCCTTTCCTTCTGTAAAATTGTGCCTTCTACATGCTAAAACACAGGACAACATCATCAAATTATTGATTGAAATATAATGACTTTGTGCTTTATTATAAATCTCTTCAACCTGATGCCTAATTCCTTAGATCAATTGCACCTGCATGATGAAGACATAAAGCACTATTTTTATAGAAATATAAGAAAAAGTTCTGCTGTGGCAAAACCCATGTTGCCCAACTCCTCCTGCCCTTCACCCTGCTATTTCTCATATACTCAGTTATTGCTCTCATGTTTCTTTATACCACAAGCAGTATGGTGATGGGACCCTGCAGTACGTATTTGTACAGCACCTGGCACACAGGACCCCTGACTAAGCTCAAAGACCCTAAGCTTCCACAGCCCCTCTCTCCAGGCAGAATAAAGTGTCCTCAGGTGTACACATAACCTGGCTGCATTTTGCATCAAACCCCTGGGACATGTACTTAACGACTGGAATTTATAGAGTCACAGAACCACTCACTGGAAAGATGATTTCACATTTGACAACTGAGAGACATTCAGAAACAACACACAGGCACCACAGCAGTAGGTGCTTTATAAATCCTACCAGAAGGTAGATCTCATCTGAGGCAGATGCCTTGAAAGTCATTTCCCTCGTGGCCCAGAAATACAGATCTGAAATATGCAGGCACTTGTACAGCGATTTGTTTTTAAGGACTTAAAACCAGCAGTTTCACAAGTCTTGGAAATATGGGTGGGGAAAAGCTGTTCATGCTGCTGGCATGTTCATAGCAGTACTAGTCTAGGACTTATGCAAAAGCACCCACCATCTTGTCCTCT
The DNA here is from genome assembly GCA_013396955.1 of Regulus satrapa. Classification (NCBI taxonomy): domain Eukaryota; kingdom Metazoa; phylum Chordata; class Aves; order Passeriformes; family Regulidae; genus Regulus; species Regulus satrapa. The sequence goes on along the minus strand of VWZN01005442.1, from coordinate 932,233 downwards.
TTAATTCCAGCTTGTTAGCAAGGCATTAAAACTTGCACTGAAGGCAAAGTTTGCTTACAGTCTGCAATGTCCCACACATTGCCAACAGGTGGAGTTTGGAGATCCAGCTGTTTGTACAGATGTGCTTTCAGTGTTTTGCTGAAAGAGGAGGGGAAAACCACCCACACTCCTTTTCTGATTGATATATCTACTCCAGTGATCAGGGTGCCTCAGTTCCCAGGTTCAGCTCAAAGCTGTGACTGCAGCATCTTCCAAATGTCTCTGCCTGCTCTGGAGCCTTTCAGGTTAAAGTCAGTTAAAAAGCTACAGCCTTCCAGCCTCTTTCATCTCTGCCTCCCAGAAAGAGTGACTCCAGGCTTATCCTCCAGGCAACCCTACAAGTATCCTATTTTTTCTTGTGCACAAGTCCTGAATCGGAGACAGCTGTATCCTAAAAAGTCAAGCTATTCTTTACAGATCTAAATTAAATTCACTTCAAAGTAGTAACAAAGAAGACCAAGGTACGTGCAACATGCTTAAAACCTAGCCAAAAGAATGCCCAGGTGTTTCTCACAGTACACTACAGAGCTGGCACTGCCTCCTCAGGCAGAAGCCATACCTCAGAATATTATGTCAGCTCCCTCTCCAGGGTCAGATGTCACCAACATGGCTAAGGCAGGCTGTGACAGCTTGTCAGTCACATCAAGAAGGGGTTGGAAGGTTCCAAATCAGACTGATTTCTTAACTAATTCATCACCCAGGCAGTTGCAGGCTGACAGTGTGAGAATCCAGCTCTGCCACCCCTGGGACACAAGTAAGGGGACTGAGAAAGTGGCTCAATACTGCCCTTGATTGATTAAGAGGAGTAGTGAAGACACTCATCAAGGCCACATCTTGTAACAAGCACCAGCAGAGCCCTATAGAACGTCTCACACTCAGTTCAAGTGTGTCAGGGAATGTGGTTAAATCCCCCTCCTTTCCCCAGGCAGCTATCTTCCACTCCCAATCCAGTAACTACTCCGTTCAAAAGAGCCTGGTGTTCTTTGGCTCACTCCTGAGCTGTCATTTTATTTGTAGCTCATCCATTCCCAGCAGCTTTTGCTCCGGAAAGCACAGGAATTGAGATGAAGACTCTGCTGACAGGAGTGTGTGATCCACACACAGGGGAAGATACGCAGCCCCATTTTTCTAACTTCTGGAGCATTCAGCCTTAAACTTTTCCAAGCGCTGTGTACATCCAGAGTAAGGGTAGGGAGAGGGACACAACCCGTGCACCCTGATTAGGGCATGATGAAGTCAAATGACACTTCTTGGTGACATACCCAGGAGCCTTGGGCTCAAATCTCAGCAGGACAACTGGGACTTCTTTCATTCAGAGAAATTAAGCTACAGGTTCTTTGCCACTAGGGAGTCTCTCATGGCAAACAATTCAGGGAGAGTATGGGGATACACGGGGGTTTATCATGCCAGAAAATATAGCTGCACACATACCACATTGCTGGCAAACCACTGCAAGATTTTCATTTTATTAATACGCTCAATTACTAGAAGGGAAATATCCAAGGGCAGCTTGTGTTGCCGACAATCCAGGTAGAGGAGTATCTAATATGTCACTGCTTGAACCCCAGAGCTATTTGAGAGCATAAAAGGGAGGCTGCTTTCAATGCAATCAAGGCAAGAGCCATAGCTCTTCCTGACTGCTGGTTAGTACAAACCATCTCTAAGGCAGCAGTAATCTCAGGGTACAACATCTTTAAAAAGCACTTGTAGTGAAAGGTTCCCTTGAGCTGTGTTTTAAATAGTCACCTTTCCTGCATGGGGCTAGGCTACTGCAGTAAATGGAAAACCCGAGTTCTCATTTCAGCTTTTCCTGTGGTTTTCAGAATTTTGAAATCTATTTTGTTTGAGGGGTTTGGTTGGTTGGTCTTTTTAACCAAAGAAATAAACACCTTTCAGGGAAGCTAATTTAATAAATGTGTACAACACAAGAAACTTGAAAAGGACATGAATTATGAAGCTGAAGGACTGGGAAAGCATCCTCTTCCTTGATCTCTTCCAAGAAAGAAAGCTGACTTGTACAGAAGCCTTTTCGTTAAGCAGAAGTCAGATGTTTCAGAATAAAAGAAGAATGACTTATATTGAACTCAAGATAAAAAACTTTGTTCTTTTAAATCTAATGGTATTGTTTCCATATTACAAGGCCCTAGAAATAGGTACATCAGATTGAGTTCATATCGCACTTCACTTCCCCTCTGGTCCTATTCAGATGAAGCACATCCATGAGGCCAAGACAAAGGAAACTCAAGGTTTAAAATCTCCAGGGAAGAGGCTGGATTGCAGAGAATATGCCAGAGCAAAGAGCAGTTTCATGCAGCAGGTGCAAGTGCAAAAAGATACCTATGAAATTAATCTCCTTGCATGCAATGCATTTATCAACCCCCATGTGCTTCCCAAGGAGGCATCACTTCCCATGTTATGCACACAGGTCAGGCTGTTTCTATCCATACTCTTACCAAATACACCAAAGGATGGTGGACAGAGTTCAATTTGCCTGAAAAGCTCATGTGCAAGTGGAATTTCAACAAAGCATGCAGAAGAACTGCAGAATAGGTCACCATATCTTTCCTGTTTTCCAGCTACTGCCACTTTTCAACCTTTCCAATGCTTGTCTTCCCTAAGTACATCCACACATAGCCCTCCAGCACTAAATTTAGTGTGAATTGGGCACTTCACAGTTTGTTGGTCCTAACTGACACTGCCAAACAGGAACATTATTGGAAATACTGGGGTATTCATTTGTATGCCACACATGCACACAATGCTGAGCTTAATTGGCACTATTAAATCAGCCTCAAATTGAGAACAATGCATAAACATGCTCGAGAATCACAAAGTAACATTCTCTTACAGATTCGTAATAGGCATCTTGACCTGAATTTAAAAGGCATTTTTATGTCTAAACATGCAGGTAGCACTCAGCAGGATTTTTCAAAGCTCTTCTGTATACTCGAGTCAAAACTACCTTTTAACTATGCAGGTTAATCCATTAACCTGCTGAGAGGCTTTCTTTTATGGTTTACATTCCCCCTTTCATCTTCACACATTTAAATGTCTCTGAAAATCTGGACATTCATTCAAAAAATTCAGATCTCACCTAAGTACCTTCAGACAGTGCCAGTAGCCAGTTTAAGAAACTTTTCAAATGTGTCTTTTGTGTTAGAAAAAATACCCAACTTACCCACCACGTGTGCCAAAACAGATGACTGCAAAACACACATAGAATGTTGCTAGAAATGTGTAATATTGACTAGTTTTTCCACAGGTAAGAATGAAGTTTTAGGGGGACAAAATGTTGCAAATGCAGAGCAGGGGGAAAAGCTTATTAATTTCCCGGGGGTTTTTCAATAAGTGATTTAGCAGAAAAAGCCATGCTGCTCTTCACCTCTCTCTGCCATCCTGTGGTTTGTCTTGCTGGATAGTGAGGGAAGGGGGTGGGGATGCTGCTGTACTGTGCAGTGCACCCGCAGATACATCTGCAGGGAAAGGAGCCAAGCTGTGGGCAGCAGACAGCTCTGCCACTGCCCTGCAGCAGCTCCTTGGACCTCAGACCAGCAGGCTGAGAAAAGGGAGGCAGCAGAGTCACCTGGACTGACCAGGCTCACACAAAACAGGACAGATGCTGCAAATGCAGCTGCACCTCCTGCAGAAGCTGTCCCTGCGAGCAGGCTGAGCCACCCCCCAACAGCAGCACCCCAACACCTGCTGGGACCCTGTCCTTGTCCTGTCCTCTTCTTCACAGCTCTGCAGGACAGAAGTAGGACAACTGACTGCAGGGAAGGCAGCCTGCAGGTCAGACAGGAGGCTCTCTGCAGACACAGCACCTCGAGATTTGCAGCATTCCAAAGAACAGCCTGTATAAAACAGCATAGGCAGGGTCCCGAGAAAGAATAAGATGTTTGTTCATTCATTTCACTAGAATGCACAAGAGCCACAGAAATAGGGTCAACTGATCACCCACGTTGCCTTCCATACAGCACTTCGCCCAGCTGGTGCTTGAGGATCAACATGCAGGAAAAGACTTCGACTCAGACTTTGAGAGGATGGGCAGGAAGACTGCCAGGGGCAGCCAGAGCACAGCCTCAGCTTTCCCCCCATCTGCAAGCAAGGGGATTTGAGAGCAGGCAGCTCTCACCAGCCTCAGCTGCAGCACATGTCACTCCAGCACCTTGGAGCACCTGAGGCAGGTGGTTAAGGCAGATCTGGCTGCTGAGGCTGATCCAGCCCAACCCTAACCCTGAGCTAACTGCCCATGGACTAATGAATTTGTCCAGTTGCACGTGTCTAACTCCTTCTTAAGCAATAATCTGGTCACATCTTAATGCCAGTGCCTGTTCTTCACAACATTCAGCTAAAACGTGTAAAAAGAAGATGAAGTGAGTAAATGTCAAAATGCAGTACATACTGGGTCAAATTCTCTTGATATTTGCTGTTTGAAAAGCTTCAATGTCACACTGGAATAACTGCAGGGGCTTTTTGAAGCAGTAATTTGTAGAAGCCTAAGTAATGAAAGTTAGGGGTTTGGTTTGAGTTGTTTTTTTGGGTTTTTTTCCCTCCTCTTTCCTTTCCATTGGAAATCTTCCTTTTGATATAATCCAGCCAAACGCTGGAACCTGCAAACAGTCATATTAAAGCCAAGGCTGGAAGAATTTGAGAAGTAAATATAATAATGAAGCAATAGGGATAAAGAATTCAAATCAATAGTAAAAAAAATCTGAGCATTATTTGGATGGTTCTTCCACATGCCTTTTTTTCTACATAGTAAAATCTGGAATGTTGTTAAAAACAGGAATGGCCACAATTTTTAAAGTGCAATTTGAAATAATGAAATACAAGGAGGAAATTAAGCTTTTGACTAGACAGTGACAGCTGTTGTTCCATTGCAGCATATGCCCTATGGTCCACACAGGGCCTGAACTGTATCCCTTCACCACAGGAAAGAAACACATGGATTTGGTGTGCTGAAGTTACAGGATTAATCTCTTTTCTATTCTGCAATAATCTGGTTTTTGCTGTCTCAGAGCCATTCCCTTTCCAAGGCTGGCACTTCAGGGGAGTTCCCATCCCCAGAGCTGCAGCCATCCACATTGGGAATCAGCAGCCCTGTTCTTCCTCACCAGCCACTTCCTCAAGTCTTCAGGTTCTCCCCTCCACATTCCAAGCCCTGCCTCCAAACACCTCCCACAGCAGCTCAGCTCTTGGTTTATTTACGGATTTTACTGGCATTGCTGCAATTCCAAGTGTTGCCCTGCAGATAAAGAGATCGAGAAGAACCGTGCCAGCGTTAGTGAGCCAGAGCCCTGTGCTGAATCTGTGCTACTGCTGTTACAAAACCTTCTCTCCCTAAAAAATTTAGTTCACCTTCATTGGCAAACATTGTTTACTTCATTGCCTTCATTCTCTATAATAATTGCTTGATAACCTTGCAAAAGAGCCCGAAAGACTGGATACTTTGGAACTCTTTCCCCCACTGGAAATGAGTCCACTGTGTTGCCTCTGTCTCTCTAAATCCAGTTACCCTGCTGCTGCTACAGCTGGTGAGAGTCCAGCAGTGCTATCGGGCCAGGGAACCCTGTAGCAGAAAGGCTGTTGCTAAGGCTTTGACACTGTCATAACTCTGCTCAGGGCAGGTCTAATCACTGCTGTGCTTTAAAACCACTGATAGTTCTAGAGACTGGCTCACACTCCACCTGCCAGCATTGTCAGCACTGGTGGAGCTGGAAAAAAAAACCCTTAGCAACCACAGGAAATTATTTGGGCTGATTTCCTTGTAGGGACATCATTGTGCAAATTGTTTCTGCAGGAGTTCTGCATTGACCCTTTTTTTCTTTTTTTTTTTTTTTGTTTTGTTTTTTTTTTTCAAAATTTCCCTTTTCTATCTTTGGACTGAAAGCTTTTGTAGGGAGGATTTCACAGCTGCTTTCTACCCTCTTCATAAGGGCAAGAGGCTTCTGGGTGGGAGGAGAAATGGCAATAAATCAAGTGAAAGGCAACGAAGAAGAGATTCCTGGGCTCTCACATGTGCTGACACACAAGTGAGTGCCCTCAGCTTTATCTGCTCTCTCTCTGGTCTCTATCAGAGATTCACGTCATTACTCAACTCAGTGATTTCCGAGGGGGAATTCTTTCTTTGTCTCCTTGACACAGGAAAGCCAATGTAGGCAAACAGGCAGGATGGGCACCCATCCATCATCTCTACGTGCACATTCAGATAGGCTTTGTTTGGAAATCCCTTGCCTCCAGTCTCCGTCATCAGGCCTGCCTGGCTGAGGTTTTCTGAAGGCTTTGGCACTTCACAGCCACCTCAAACATAATTACAAGGTCACACAACCACATTGCTCAACCCTCTCCTCACTGCACCAGCTCCACGTTCACTTCACAGTCCACTTCATCTGCATCCCACCTGAACAAAAAACCTTGCACAAATTCACTCCTGTTCTACTCTCCCCTTTATCTCTTCTCCCATCCATGTTCTCACTGAATGCCCCAGACAGAGTTGAGTGTACCCCCACAACCCTCAGTAAGGCATGGGTTTAAGTGCATTAAGCCTATGAAAAGTCTGAACTCAGCTGACTTGCCCACAGCAGCACAAAGCATTTCAGGTTAACACCTCAGACACAAGAGAGCCTTTGTCTCCTAACATTAGGCTTTTTGCCTTCTTTACTCTTACAGCCCCACCACCACTGGTGAAAGATCTCCTCCAAATTAGGAGCCTGCACACTCCACATCTCAAAAATGACCCACCAATTTCCAGAAGTCATCCCAACTCTTCATTTGTTCCTAAATTATGTTTTATAATCCTTCTAGTTGCATTCTAATTTTATTTTTTAAAAATTCCTCTCTGGTCTTAGTATACTACTTAAAAAATGCTTGGCATAACCAGTTCACACTAATCTTGACCTAACTTCCTATGGGGGGATTATCATATTCAACTGCAAGACAGCATTATCAACTCATCTAACTCTGGGAAAAAAACCTCCATGATGCAACAGGTGTATGAAACCAAGTCACACATCCCATTTGGATGGAAGAGACACCAGTTTCCATGGTTACATGGGATCTACTCCTCAGGGAGGTCCTAGGAGGCAGAGGGATTGCAGAGAGGTGTTAGTATTAATCTGATTAGAACAAAGACCAACAGTGAGACAGATACAGAACAATACTCTGGGAGTATTATTCCCAGACTGAATAACATGACTTAAGAAGCTTGGCTGGCCCGCACTGGGGGCCCTGCTGCAAGCCTGAGCATTTTATAGGAGAAGGAGGAAGATTAAAGCTCAGACAGAGGGAGTCTCCTGCCCAACAAACCCAGAGATGCCTGCAGTATGGGCATACCCAAAGCCAACCACAAACTGCATCTGCCACAGCCGCTGGCTGTGAAAAGTCAAGAACTTGAGCAGGGATTGCCCTCCAAGCCTCTTTCCAAATATAGCACTCTAGCTCACCAAAGGGGAGAAATAATGGGCAGGCAAAGAAAGGCCTTCAGCTGAAAGCATTGTTCCTCTTTCAAACTCTGACCTGAAATGGATGTAAAACATATGCTAGACCTAAAAGAAAACAGCAAACATCTCTTTCAAAATAACAGTCTAAGTTGCTCCATTTATAAATCAGTCCTCCCTTCCNGAAAACAGCAAACATCTCTTTCAAAATAAGTCTCACTAAGTTTCTCCATTTATAAATCAGTCCTCCTTTCTCATGACATATAAATTAAAATATAAAACTCACTCAGAAGTGAATTTCTCTCCATATAGTGCTCATTCACCCATTTTTAATGCCCCAGAGGTGGGTGCATCTATGCTGGATCATGCCATTCCAAAGGCTACCAAGAGATGGCACCAGGATTTCTGTGTGCCACGTGTTCATCCAGACCTCTGGAACAACCTTGGGAGATGCTGTCCCTCTCCACCTCATCAATTCCTCATCTATTTTCAAATCTCTCCTGAAAACATGTCTTTTCCCCTTGCCTTTACCACTTAATTTTTCAATTTCTCTCATCTACTGCTATTAACAGTACGATGCCAGTAAAGTGTAATTCTGAAATGCAACTCTATTTGTTCTGCAAAGCAGCACTGACATACCAGCAGTCTGAAATGAGATTTTCTAACTGATTATTGATATTAGAACAGGTCCTTCTTTGAGATAAACCACACAGACCGTAAAAATAATGAAAAGAGAAAGAACTGCATGAAACTGGGACACCTCTGGCTCCAAGAACATTTCTTCTATGACAATGGCTCATTGCAATACATTTGCACAGTAGGGTTATTTACTTATCTTACTGATGCAACCATCCCTGCTTCATGTTATCTGAGACTTTAGTCAAGCTGAAGAGATACCTTACAGAAAGAAAAATTTTCAGGATAATACTCCTTGCTTTGTTGCTGGCATCAGCTCATTCAGAAAAATATTTTCTAGTTTTATTTAACAGGACTTCTAGGATAAATCCCATGTAGATCAAGGCCAGATGGGAAGCAAGTCATTTATCTGTGCTATAGCTCAACAGAAATGTTTTCCCCTTCCTGTGAATTTTCTGCACGAATCAAGTGAACCAAATAGTGTCTGTTCATCCTCAAAATGCTAAGCATTGATTAATTCTGACCACATTCCAATAGAATCATGTGTTACTTTCCAATTAAATATCCAGACTGCTCAACATGATTAATGACAAAACACAGACTAACAAGAGGAATTAGGAATGATTTGCTTTTGATCTTCTATCAGGAACCATTGCCAAATAAACAAAGGCATAAAGCTCTATATGGCATAAAGCTCAAAAAAGAGCCCATCACAACAGCTTCCCTATCAGGTTGAAGAAGAACTAATCACCATGTCAGTGCCTTGAGTTTCTGTTCTTTCTCAAAATACAGTCTGGCAGTGGCCAGATATGCCACTTGCTCTTACATTCAAGAAGAGACCAGCTGGAAGTTTAGACCTACCCAGGAGATAAAACTACAGTAAATGCTTATGGTGGTCTACAACAAGACATTATGCAGGATAAAGGATACGGAAAACCCCTAACTGCTCACACTGGGGTCTAAGGCACATTTGCAGTGGATCTCTTCCATATGCCTCTCTCCACCATTCTCAGAAGAGATAAATCCAGAATTCAGGTCATCCCTAGCAGACATCTCCTCTCTCCTTGTCTAAAGCAGACAGTCCACTGCTGGTCTGCTTTCTTCTGTAAGTGTTAAGGTCAGGAGAGCACTTGTACAAGCATTTCTTGATGTGACACCTTGCTCACTTTTCAACACCATGGGCTCAACACTTTAACCTAGTGCTGAAAGCACCAGTTTCAAGATGAGAAAACAATCTCAGTTGTAGGCAAACAAAACATGTTTTGTAAAAAAGCTGAGTAATATAAATATAACCCTATAGTCAAGGCCTAATTTGAAGCTATACACAGTGCTTTAACTTATATCTTCAGCATTTTCAGGGTCTTTATATTCTCCTTGGTCAATCTGACACAATCACTGATTAAATATAGCTTTTAGCTTTAGATGTGCTCTCTTGACCACCTTGGCATTTCTCTTTTCACTTGCATGAGCTCTGCTGCCTGTAGTCAGTAAAAATCTCCCCAGCTCCCACTATGACAGAAGTATGTGACACAGGAATCAGTTCAGGGCCATGGCAACAGGACCATCAATACTCCTGCATGTTTCAGGCTCACAAATCCCTCCCCACCTCGAATCACCTCAGAGCACTTATCAGCAAAGAAAAGACACTTGTGGTGTTCTCACTCCTCCTGGGTTTTGAGCCCTGCCACCAAATGGATCTGACCCCACTTTACAAATCTTCTTCAGCAACCTTCTACCCGACCTATCTTTAAATGCCCATTATGCCACTTCCAGGTTGCCCACTGCAGACTCGTCCTCCACTGCACAGAGACAAACATTTTCAAGACCCCAAGTTTCTGAGGCAAACATTTACCACAGGTGAAGAGAATTTGCCTTTTTTTCCCTTCTGGGAAAGGGAAATATCTGGATGTGAGGAATCCAGATATCCACCTCAGGTGAAATAGAGTTACATGGAAGGATTTCCTCCCTTTAATGAAAAGGGAGATTATCAGCAAGCATTTGAGGCACTGGGACTCTCCAATAAGCACCGAACATAAGAAAGAATTGTGATCAAATGTCAGAAGTGGGTAATGCTGGACATGAGCAAAGGCAGATAATTTCTGCATATCACATTTTCTAGTGAATTAATTTGGCACCATTCCCAGACCCTTTTTATTCACTTTCCTCTTTTAATTAAGTAGTCAAACTTTACTGGAATAGCCCAATGTAGAAAGCCAAGTATTGTGAATACCCACAGAAAGAGTTTTTATTTCTGATGAATACTCACTCCTGTTGTAATCTTTCATACAAGGTTTATGCAAACACTTACCATGAGCCAGCTCTGCTCAGTATGATAAATAGATGTACTCATAGAGGTTTGAAAAACAAAGCCATTTTAAAAGACTCTCCAAATTGCTTTAATAAAACTGCACCAACCTTTTAGCAGCAGAAAAGGAAAACATAATGGTGGCAATGACAGATGTACACGTCACCCCACCATTTGACATTTCCTAAAGCATAGATAGGTCTTCCTCTTGCAAAAGGAGGATAAATTCTGAGGGTTTTGTTTCCAGCCTCTTTGATGCTCTATTTTCAACACGAGGAGTCCTAGAAGAACCTGCACAACATGTAGCCACAGACAACTCATGGTTTCCAAAAGCAGTGGTGAGTGGATACCTGGTGCCTAACAACCTGGACAGAGCCATACAGAAGAGATCAGCTCCTGGCTGACTAGAGAGCAAACTGCTTCCACTGTCACATTCCACAGCCCTCAACACATCCAAACACTCCTCAGAACAAGTTGGGAAAACAAGCAACAGCGTTGACAGGGACACTGGAAATTAGGAGAAGGGGTAGAAGCTGTGGAACATACAGGGAATAAAGATGAAAGGTGAAAAGAGCAGTGATCACTGCACTGTGTGAGGCATCAGAGCTGCTACATTAGTGAAGGTGTTGATGGAGTGAAGATTTGAGCATCCCACACACACTCCTATCAGATATCCCAGCTACTGACATAAACAGATCTGAGAAAAGCAGAACATCATCTGGCTTTATTTTAAACTGACCCTGTAAAAGGTATCAGAAAACCTTCTCTGCAGCACAGCACAGCATCATGAGAGATGGGCAAGACAGCCTTTAGTCTCTGTCTCGCTTGGATTTCACAGTGGTTAACTCAAGAGTTCTCTACAACTTCAGAGAGTTCCATGGTTTTTTTCCATGTAGCTTTTACCTCAGATATGGATAGCTGTGGAGAGATCCACAGTCATGGCACCAGCAAGCTGAAGACCTCAAATGCCTAACTAAAGCCAATAAAGCCCATGAGTCAGAGTCTCAGGGGAATCAGAGCTACTTGGCACATACCCAGAGAAGGTCAAATGGAGCATGGGGAGACTATTTCTAAATACCCCAGAGCTTTGCCACTGGGAAAAATAAATAGAACTATGTATCTTGTTTCCACATCTTAGCAGGCTAAATAAATAGCTCTCACAGGGCACTCTCCAGGGCAGATTCTTAAAGTGACCTTGGTCCTGCTGCTTCCCAGGACAGGGGAATGCTGGTGTACCCATCAGAGAAGTGGTGCATTTTCAATGCTGCATTCCTGGCAGCTGATCAGAGAGCCAGGGTAATCTCAGCTCCCACAGTTGCCAGCTGTTCCTTCCCAGCAAAAAGGCAAACGATGATGGCACATAGTTATGAGTTGGAGAAAAGGTATCAAGAGCAAACACAAAGTGAGGGTCAAAGCATTTCTGGGACAACATTGGAGTTTTCCTCTGTAGGCAGGTAAGAGGCTGAGGCTCTCTACAGCTTCCATATTGATAACCAAAAAGAAGTAGAGGTTTTTGAGACCAAGAACCACACCAAAATACCACGCTCCAAATTTCAGCATAGCCACAGCCACTTTGGGAAGAGCTGCACCAGTGTCACATAGCTGGGAGCACATGTTGAACTAGACAAAGAGCACAACCCCTTTTTATCCTTTCTCCTCAATTCCAAAAACCCATCCACAAGCTCCCCAAGCCAGTCACCTCACAAAATTCTAGCTAGAGCAAGTCAAATTATGGAAGGACATTTTCTCCACATGTATCCACCTCCATTGTCTGCTGAACTGCAAAGATGCTCAGGGCTCCCACACTGCAGCTATTCCAGATATTTGCTAATACAGGGAGAGAAGAACTGTAACCCACCCTAAAGCCCATTGCTCTTCTGCTCCTAAGACCTAAATTCTTGCCAACAATATCTCCTAAAGCCACTTCCTATAATGAAAGCAGCCCCCCTCCAACTGAACACCAAACAAACAAAACCCCCACCAACTAAGAAGAAACTAGTGCCTTTTAATGGGTTGTAATTGTGTGTTAAAACAAAACAGGTGTGTGTGGTTCTTTTGATGTAAAACAGGCTATCTCCACAGTGCCACTGAGCTTCTCAGCTGCCTCTAGTTATGAAACAAGAGGTACAGGTTTGATCCGTGGACAGACCAGCTGAGTGGTCATCAGGCTTGTGCTGATTTATGGTTCTTGCTCATCAGACCAAGAGTAGGTGAGAGCCACCCTTTTTCCTATGAGCTGGGTCCCAGCAAAGATTGTATGTGCCATTTGCACACTAGTGTAAAACATGTTTTAAGAAGAGCACAAATATTTTAGGGAATGAAAAGAAAATTAGGAAACTGAACTGGCAGTGAGAAAGCTCAGGTAGACAAAAGTCAATGCACAACACACCCTTCTTCAAAATGAAAAATAATTTCAAGCTTTTTTGCAATAAATAAAAGAGCTCGTTAGTTATAAATTGGAATTTATTTAGGACAATTTTGAGTTTGCTTCTCTGGAGTTTGTGTCTGTGTTCCAAATGGAAAAAATGTTCACAGAAGAATTCAAAACAATCCTTGTACACCAGATAAAAGGAAGTAAAAGCTAAATATTGCATATTGACAATGTGGAATCCTTGAAATCAAAAGCAGTGTGTTTGTCTGGTTGTTTTCCTTAGAAGTGAGTATTTTAGAGCACTCTACAGACATTTTCAGCAACCCTCAGCAACACTCCTTGAATCTCCAAGTGTATCTCAGCAAGAAGCCAGGCTAGAAAGGTGTGACAGACACCAAGGTTTCCACTTCCCCATGGGAAGCAGTCAATGGAAAATAAAGCACTTTTCACAAAATTAATTTTAAAAGCCTTTAGGCAGCCAGGCCCACTGCTTAGCAGAAAACTGATGCAGGCCCAAGTCCCATCACACACACAGATCCTGGCCTTTCACAGGAGCAGAACTAACACTGGCCTAATCACAGCCAGCACTTCCACAGGAAGGAAAACAGGGAATTTAATAGAATGTGCTTAGTTATGCTTGGGCTTGGACCCATCAATCACTTTTGGTTGCCTCAGAAACCAAGTCCAACTCTGGATCTAACTAATCCTGGCACCCCTGTCATACATAGAGCAGTTCTCCAGGCTGCCTAAATCTTAAAGTTTTTACATGACGCATGAGGGGAATGTTCAAGGATGCTCAGATATCCTAGGAATAATATCTTAGTGGCAATATTCTTAGAGTTGGGTAATACCCAAACCTCTGTGTAGGAAACATCCTGGTGTTCCTACACAGAGGAATCTCAGGTACTTTGTCTAAGAGAGAAATGAAGCTGTGAAGCAATTCCAGGTATTTGGCATTGTGCTAGAAGGAAAAAAACACAGGCAAAAGTGAATTGGCTCCCATCAAGACAGCTGCAGGAAGTTGTGCATCTACTGATGCTCAACTGCTCTGCTCAGTATCTTATTTAGAAAAGCAAACTGTCCAAAAAATTGTGTATCTCCAGACATGTAGGCAGAGAAACTGGAAGAAAGCTGCACTTAGCAAACAAAAGTAGTGTGTTGATGTGCAGCTTCAGCACTGGTGGCTGGTGGAAATTAATTCAAATTGTGTAACTCATGATATTGAGAGGTCTGGAATCAGTCTTTGATGGTAACAGCAGGATGGACATTATTTAATGCATCCAGGATGACTGCCCCCCAACTCAACCACAGCTAAGCAAACAGTGGCCAAGCTGCTGTGCCTTGTCCATCCATCCTTCTCACCTCATTTTCTGCCTGGAGCTGCTTCCTCAGTAATCACCAGCCATGACCCTCACCCATGACAGGTCCCTGCAGAAGTCAGAACCGGCTGAATGCTGCCATGTCCATGCTGACACGGGCCTGAGCAATAGGGACTGTGCCCCACAAGCCATCACATGTCTCAGCAGGAGAACTGGCAGGTTCTGCATGGCTTGAGGAAACAGGATTGTGCGGGCACAGCGCATAGCAGAAAATTCTGCCTCCTGCTTTTAAAGAGCAAGCCAGAGGTACATGTTTCGCTCTCATAAAATTTGCCTTGAAAGGCATCTGAGGAAGTGGTCAGAACAGACAACTTGGGGACTAACACTCAGCATTAAGATGAAGATATAAAATGGACTTGATGGCTTCAGAAAATAACTATTTTAAATATGTGGGATGGGCTTAAAAGCAGACGCAGATTAATACTAGTAGGAACTGTCATACTTCAAAAATATCATGATGATCAGGTCATGACTCTCTGCAAATGGAGGATGAGGCAGCACTGCCACGATTCCACTCTACCTACCCCCAGGCTGGTGGTGGCAGGAGGTTCTTGCTGAGTGGGAGGCAGGAGTGGCTTTTCTGCTGCCAGCACATGCTTCTCAAAACCCAGTTGTGGCTGCAAAATGAAGGAGGGTACCTTGCAATCAAAGTGCTATCACTGTCTAGGGCACACTACAAATAAAGGGCCACCAGCATGAATCATATGATGAATCACAGCATTAACGTGTCCTTTGGGGAACTATTTCTGCCTCTTAAAAACCCTGCAGATTTAAAGTGAGTGGAAACTGCATACATTTCTGATTTCTTTGCCTCTTCAAGTGGAACCAAAATTTTATTTCTTGCTGTCCTGGAAAGATGAGTTCCCTTGGGGCTACTGCCTACCTGACCGTCCTGATGTGTCTCTTGCTGTAGGGAGTGATGACTTTGAAAAGCAGCTCCATGGCTCCATTGATGCCAAGCATAGTTCCTGTGGTAACTACGGCAATAAAAAGAAAAAACCAGTCAGCTCTGAAGCAGGCAGCTGGCAAATATCGCTTAGAAGAGATGTGGGGTAGAGTAGCTGCCCCTGGGGCTATGAGCTCTTTGGGGTCCCATCTGGACTCCACAGGTCCCCTTACAAACACAGAAAGCAAAGCACAAAGCTGTCTGTGGACACAACCTGAGCTAAAATCAGGCGCAAAACCAGTCTTGCAGCTCTTACCCAATTTCTCCAAAGTCCCTTTTCCTGTAGACATTGTACTCTCCAGAGAACAAATCATAATTAAACAGGGTCTTCTCCCAGGAAAAAAAAAAAATAAATTACAGAGCTCAAATTCATCCCATATTTCTACATGCAACTCAGTGAGGACAGTTCATTTCATAGGGGCTTAAAAGGGCAGAATTTTCTTCCTGAGCTATTATTATTCAGCAGAGTGGAAGTGGGTTTGGGGGGTTTCTGAATTAAGTTTAATTTCATCTAGGCAAATTTTCCATTTAATCCTTCAATTTTTAACACACTAGAAACTTTTATAGACAGATTTTGCGGTCAGTTTCAATACCTAATGCATAGCCTAGGTTTTTAGGCAGACCTCCCCACTATGAGACAGGATATCTCTGTGTAATGGAGGAACAAATACAGACCTGAAATATTAAATGGAAGCGACCAAGGTGAAAGGATCAGTGATCAACAGCAGCCAGAAGGAGCCCTGGCTGCCTGCCCACTGCTGGGTTTTGGCTGTTTTGTAGATATCTCCCAGTGGTCATCAGAGAGCTGCCAGAGGCCACATCATCTCCTGCTGTCTTACCATGTCCCTGCCAAGCTCTCCTGTGATGGAAAGCCTTGCAAGGCCTGCCAGCTGTATTCACACTGGCTGGCAATTCATTAGAGGCAGGGTGGTGGACAAGGCTGCTCAAAATCATCCTGCTCCAGAGCAGGACATGGGCAGCCACAAACATCTGGTGGCAGTGAAAGGAGCAGCCCAGAGTGGGACTTGAGGTGAGACAAAGACTCATCTTTACTGCTTTCATACCTAAACACTCCCAAGAGTTTTGTATGGTTCTGGCTTCCTTTAAGTTCCACTCCATAATTTTTAAGGTTGGTTTGATATCACACCCACACAGATTTTCACCTAACCGCCCCTGAAGGTTCCCAGATGGGACACAGAACCCACAAAGTCAAATTATTAATGGAGAGTGCTGGAGATACCTAGAGAGTAACAGAGCTGCTCCAGAAAAGGTGCAGAGCTGGGGTTCTGGGGTGTGACATTAACAGAAAGGAGGCCAGGCTGCCATGTGCATCCTAAAACCTCTGCAGAAACTGCAGCTGAACGGGGTGCAGGTGCACTGAAGCAGGGAGCAGAGAAGCGGGCAGATCATCATTTTGGGTGAGAGGCAGCACAGGGTCACTGCACAGCTATGAAACCCAAATAAAGGCACATTTCATCTTCTGGCTTTGGCTGCATTTTCAGCCACACTCAGACTTTCAAATACTTTTTATTGTGGGGAGAGGGTTGAGGGTTGAGGTTTGGCTGCTTGCCTGAGGAAGCCCAAAGCATGAAACCAGCTCCTGCCCAGGCAGAAGGGACCTGGAGGGCTGGGCACAAGGACAGCTAAATCTCAGGATGTACACAGCAGACTGCAGACAGGATGGCCATTGAGAATTATCTGCTGGGTGAGTGATGTAGGGAAGGAGAGGAAAGGGTTGGAGCAAGCAAAGGGAAATTTTTGCTGACGAGCTCAGTGCTTTATAGCACAGCCAACCTGTATGAATCTGTAATGATCCCAAGAGAGAATATTGGAAATCCCATTGCTTGAATCATTTAACATGAGGGCATTGCCAAGCAAGAAAAGCTGAGAGAGTGCACATCCGAGGGGATACTAGTCAGAAGACCAGGATCCAATATCTGCTTCCTTGGGGACCTTGAATAAGTAACAAATTTCTTTCTCCTTCTCCACCCTCATGGAGCTGCTCTGAAGATCAATACAATCAACAGTAGTGAGACATCTGGCTGTTATGCTAATGGGAACTGTATAGAGACTTAAGGTTCCCAGCTCTCAGAGTAAAAGAATTGACTGTCTGTATTCCAGAGATCTTTGCCATGAATATTTTTCACTACAGCACTTTTATTTCCATAGCTCATAGATGAAATGTACTTTAAAGGCTGCATAGGCCCCTTGAGCAGCACCTTTTTCTAAGGTTATTCTGGTTTTTGTGCTTTTCTGTATATTAATGGTGCATGCAGCCACTAACCCTACCCGGAATAATGTTTCTTTGCCTTGAAATGACTAAAAGAGAAACCTGGTGGTTGTCACCTGGAAGAAAAGAGGAATGTTCTGGCACTCACCATTAGAAGCACAAACCCGCAGGACCCAGAGGCAGTGGGTGAGGTGCAGGTGGTGGCCCAGGTCTCTTCTTGTCAAGCTCAGTATTATATCAGTGGCTTCTGCCTTCTGCACTTTAAGCCCAAACTTCCTATCTGTGACAGGCAAATGAGAATTAAACTATGGCAAAGGCCAGGTCATTGCAGCTATGCTGCTAACCATGTTTATTAAGACTTGTAACTCAAAATCTTATCAGACAGGCATTCAAATGTATCAATGAGATAAGCCAACATTCATCTCACTGAAAACAGAAAAACATGGGGTTTACTTTGAGTGACCATATAAGAAACATAGAATAGTCTGGATAGAAAAAGATCTTTAATGGCCACCTAATCCAAACCCCTCCCAAGGTGTTGCACCAGACAAGGTTGCTCAGAGCCCTGTCCAACCTGGCCCTGAATGTTTCCAAGGATGGGGCATCCACCACCTCTCTGAGCAACCCATGCCAGTGCCTCACCATCCTCAACATGAAATATTTCTTCCCTACATCTTATCCAAACCTATCCTCTTTCAGTTTAAAACCATTACTCCTTGTCCTGTATCAACAGGCCCTACTAAAATGTCTGTCCCCTTTAGCTACTGGAAGGCCACCATGAGGTCATCCTTTCTTCTGACCCCCTCCAGAAGCCCCTGGCACTCAGCATACCTCGTTGGCCCACCCTGGCCAGCAGCCGCAGCAGGGGCAGGAGGGTGCTGTGGTCAGGGGGCTCTGTCCGGGCAGCCGTGGCCAGGGCCTGCAGCAAAGCCTCACTGCCCCCTTTGCTGACCACATAGTGAATTCTCCGTCCAGTGCCTGGGGAAGAGAGGAGAGACTGCTCAGAGCATTCCTTCCCTGAGCCACAGCTGTCACAAGCCCTGCAAGGAGCACTTCCATGGCCTCTGGGCAACATCTGAGTGCCATGAACGCAGGAGCCTTTGCAGAACTGGCCATGAATCTCTGGTGTCCCCAGCCTGGGGACGTGGCTGGTGGCTGCATGAGGAACTGCGTGCTCTGCTGCCTGTTACCACGACAGCCGTTGTCTCTCCAAACCCACGTGCTGCAGAAGTTTTCCACTGTGCATTGAAACGTGGCAGAGAGGAATAAGCAGAGACAGGTTTCAAAGCGGCAAAAGGCTCAGTGATCTTTTCTTAGATACTGCAAATTAAACAAGGAAAGAACTAAAGCTGCACTGGGCTTCTGCCAAATGAAAAGGATTCCTAGGGAAGCCTTGGGGACAGCTTTCAAATAAATGTAGGTCTCCAAAGGAACCACACTCTAACCCTGGGAGCCTTCCTGTGTTAACAAACATCAGTCCAGGCTCTGTACTGGGGGATGCTGCTCGTGCGGTTCTGGAGGAGAGCAGGACCCCCTGTTCTCCATGGAGGCAATCCTTGTACCCAGCTGAGGAACAGGGCTGTTCGCCTGAGAGGAACAGAGAGGCGAGATGGAGAGGTGATGGACTGTCTCTGGTGGGGCTTCCAGGAGTGGGGACCCAGGAGGATCCAGCCCTTACCAATGCATTCCCCACAGCCTGGTAGCTTCGTTGGGTGGGAATTGTTTAGCAGATGCTATGTTTGTGGTGGAGCAGAAAATAAAAGAGACTTGATTATTTTTTTCAGTTATTTTGGCAATACACTTATTTTTTTCCTGTGGCTTTGAGCGCATAAAGCAAGATCCATTCCCTGCAGCCTCAAGGTAGAACTGCCTTTTGGAGAGAGGCTGAACCTCTACATTAGAGGGTCCCTGGGCTCTGAAAAATCTGGTTCATTCTCACCATCCTCTCTCCAATGGCACTGGTGAACATTTCCAGTGGTTGAATTCACTGACTTACTTGAGGACCCCCTTTCTGCCCTGGCCCACAGCCATTGCCCCAAATCTTTGCTTCCTTACCCAAAGACAGCAAGTCAGTGAGGACACTGAGAATGTTCAGGATGACATCCTTGTCACTGGAGGTCTGGAATGGAAACACACCAAATTTATGGATCAGTTCAGAGCAGGACACTTCGTGCTGCACAGGGCTGCAGTGCATTATGCTGTGCAGAGGCACTGAGAGCCTTGTTTGGATCCTTTTGTGCCATCTGGACAGTGAATATGTGGAAACATATTGATGACCCATTTTTAAAGCCTCTAACATAGCATACTACACAGTATTTAATACACAGTAGCATGTCTGTAGAACTTACATCTGAATTCTAAACTAAAGCTCTCTTTTTCTGGTTTGATCTGGCTACCCCAAAGTTGAGGAAATTCCGTATCACATAGAAATGCTAAATGTGAGGTGGCTTTCCTAGCATCTCTTATTAATGGAGCTAAAGATCAATATATTTAAATTATATTAATCCCATCTATGAGAAAATTCTCCTGTCTTTGCAGCCACAACCACTTGGAAGCCTTGAATTTCAGGAGAAGAAAAAATTCCTAAGCGTATTTTTAAACTAATATAATTTAGTTTTAAGACCGAGTAGCCACCACATTTTGACATGACACATTCTGCTTTGAATTTTGCTTTAGAGGAAATAAGATAAAATGCACTTGAGGAGAAGAAAACACATGATATCTACCATCCATGTGATACACTAGACCCCTTCTTTAATTCTGCTCCAAACAGATTTCACTGCTGTGATTCAGGAATTAGTCACTGGTCTGTATTGCAATTTGAGGCCTTTGGGTTAAGACCTAGGTGTCTTTATTTATGAACAGACACAACACCATTCAAATTTCTAATATAATACAAAACTTGCATTTGAATAGCCTTGGTCCTAAAGAACCTTAGGATCACAAAACTATTACAGAATAATTTTCTTTTCATTTAGATTATGACAATAAAATAACATTTCACAACTATATGATTCCTTTATTTCTGAATATTGAGCTGCTTCAGAAACTTAACTGTAACTTTGTAACTTAAACTAAACTACTATCTATTCTAGATATATGTGATCATTTTACCACCCAAATTGATTCAACCATTCTCTGACATATTTAACATCATGAAACTGTATATTTAAGACAAGGAGTTGAGAAGCAACATCTAGCAAAAAGAAATTCTAGAAAGAATATTAGGGAAAATCTAATTCAGATCTGTAACAATGACGGTTAATGCAAATGGACCCTTTTTTCCCAATGGATCCCTGAAAAAGTCACAGCACAAGCTGACAAGGTGCTGAGGATTGTGTAGCTAATTAGGGAGCTGCAGTTCATACCTCCTCCTTTGTTACAACAGGGGAGGGTATGCATTGGGTGAGACACAGGATGAAGCAGGAAATTGATCAGTCTGCAGTCAGAGCAGGTAACTGCCAGCCTGGAGAAACAGATTTCCACCCCTGTGACAGAAATCCTGTAGGATGCTTGGCAGCTCCCTGCAACCAAATCTCCCTCTGTATTGGCAAACTGTACATGCCATTTTCTGCATGGAATAACTACATTAGTGCCAATGTTTTCTAGCTTCTGTATCCTAAACTTTGTGTGTATTCTTAGACTTTTTTTTCATAATTATTAACAAAAACGAACTCCAAATCTCTGGAAAATATGGGTTTTGGTCAATTAAAAATCATATGGGTTTTGATCAATTAGCAGTGCTACCAACCATTCCCTGCTCAAAATATATTCCAAGTGAGCTACAGGGACAAGAGGTGTCAGCAGGGGAATGAGAGAAAAGAGCAAGATGTTGTCAGGGAAGGGGAAGGGAGGAAAGAAGAAGAGTCAGGTGAGGGTGAGATTGGAGCAAACAGGCAGAGAACCACTTCTGAAATGGGGACTCAGAGGAGGAGGGTCTGTGAACACTGATGGCTTTCTCAAGGCTCAGCCTGCTTCTGCTCCCAGCTAAAAACCCACAGGTAAAGTGCCTGTCTCCTCCCCACCTCAGAGCTGGCCCCTGCCCAGAGAGAGAGCCTGCTGTTTCTATTCATATTAACTCAACAAGCAGAGATCTCAGCACTGAACACAAAAGTTCAGCCTTTTTCTGATCCATGCTGAAATCAAAGGGCTCGGTGCGATAGGATTACTGCTCATTTCAGAGCCAAGACAAGCAGAATATGTGGTTTTAATGAAATCCAGTAACTCTCATTTCACCAGGTATTGCCACCCTCACCTTAGAGGAGTCCAGATTTGTGCCACTGGCTCAAGGGACCACACAGCAAGGAGAGTCTGCAGCAGAGTCAGAGTCATTCTGAGCAGCATTACTCTTGGATAAGATATACAGTTTTAGTCCCTATTTTAATCTTCCTAATTCATGTCTTTGTTCATTTGAGCTGGCTCAAGTCTCGCAGACTAAACAAAGAACATTCAGAGCTCTCTTCCCAAGAGTTTCTTGGCATTTTTTAGCATAGGGACTTAATAGTCAGGGGCAGGTTGTCAGGAGTGATAAGTATCCATCAAATTTACTGACTCCAGGAATACTTACTGTTCTCAACACCTTTTTAAATATCAGAGTTGCCTAAATCAGACTGTCCTCTGGTTTTGTCTTGCTGCCTCTCAGTATCCCTTTCCTCTGTAGGTGGATGGATTACACATTAAGGTTTCAGTAATGAAGTCTTCATTGATTTATGCTCCTATTACACTGGGTTGTTTATTTTAACTGATTGGATTGTGGGTTCCTAAGCCATTAACACAAATAGTGATGACATAAGATATCCTCTGACTTTCCATGCACTTTATCCAGGGACTCAGGCAAACAAAGAACTTGAAGGAACATGAAAGATCAACCTTTAAAATGTGAACATTAAAGCTGAGTGATAATGCTGAATATTTTACCTGAGTGTTTACTCTTGATATTTTAACACTAAAATTCTGTGTTGGTGCCTCATTGCTCCCCTTCCTCCTGCACACTACTGAAGGAGTTGGATGGATGACTCATGTGCTGGCTGAAACAGTGGATAAAACCCCAGTCCCATTACAAATTGTAATATATTTCCCACTAATTTTAGTAGCACCAGTGAATAATTCAGACCTCTATAGAAGAGCACAGCTCCCATTTATAATAGCAAGACAACACAGAAAAAAACCAACCTTAAAGTTGCTATTGTCTTGCTAGATGACAACTTGCCTCTTGAAAAGAAACAGCTCAGATTTTGACTAATTAGCTTCAGATTTTCAAAGTCATCAAAGATATTTGGACATTGAAATACATTATAATTGATTGTTTGAATCAATAAAAATAACAAACTCTTTGGGGATGAATTGCCAACATATTCATTCATAAAAAATATTCAGTAAATCTTTTTGAACAGTAAGTACAAATGAGAAAATCACAACTTGCGCCTGATCTAAAAAAGATGAATAGAGTAATTTCTTTAATGCAAATTTCTTACCCAGCACTGGTAAAAATAAACACATTCGTTATTTTTATTGAAAGAGATGTTTGATGGTTTAAGAACAAACCATAACCAAAGAGAGGAGAAAAGTAAAATTCTTCTTGCTAAGTATTTTCCATCCCTGCCAGCACTTACAAATGTTAGATACAGCATCTACATGTGCACAGACTAATGAAGATGTATTTGTTGTATATGGGTGGAATACGAGTAGAGAAAAGTTCCCAGAGGCTGAAGTTAGGTTACAAAATCGCTGACCTCCTACAGGATTTCACTAATAGGATTTAAAGTTAGAGCCAAATTGTTACCTATTAACAACAGCCTGCAGTTGCCTTTCACAGCTTGTGGCTGGACAAAGGCTGAAGTATCTAAAACATCACTTTAAATATCAAGCATGGCTGTACTTTTTGGTCAGAGCCCCTCATCTCTCTTAGCCTTACCCCAGAAAAGCATCATGTCTTCCTCACCCAACCGGGAGGACCACAGGGTTGAGCTCAGATGCATTTAATCAGCTCCTGGCTGAGAGCTCCTCTCTGAGCTTTTTCTGGGAATTAATCCCTGAAACACTGGGGTTAGCTTGGCAGAAGCTCCTCAGAGATAAACAGCAGGAGGATGAAGAAAGCCAGAAATAAAAAAAATGCCCCAGCACATCGTCATTGATACGTACAGGCAGCAAGTGATTAATTGGTGACATTGGGCTTGGAGGACAGCAGCTCGATCCCAACATTTCTGATTGGCAGCTCGGGTTATTTCACTGACCCACCATTAAGCAGGGAACAGCTCCTGTCTCCTTGTTCTGCTCCTGGGAACATGCCAAGACCAGCTGTTATTTACTCAGGACAAGATTATAAAATTGCTACTAAGCCACATTACCAGGTAACCTCAGGGAAGACTCTGGGGATGTTTTCCATGAGACTCAGAAACCCAAAAGAGATTTTTCATGTCCCACCTGGAGGATAGCAGCCATCAGTGCCATTCCCCTTCCAGCACTGCCTTCAAACAAAAACTTCCTATAAACTCAGTCTTTGGGGCTTTTGTGTCTTTTGCCCAAAGGCAAGTATTTCCCTGAATGAGACACACAACCTACAGAGAGGGTTTGTTGGGAGTCTAATCATTAATGCTGAGAAAAGGAGGACACCCAGAAAGAAATCAAAGAGCATTAATTTGTGCTGTGAGAGATTTACTAATAAATATTTTATTTGAGGGAAGAAATACAAAGCAGTTATTTCAATCACAAAAATAATGAATGCAAAATGAAAGAAGTTGCTCTTGCAAGACAATGCATAACATGGTTTCTACCAATACGTCTTTTAAATTAATTGTTGAATTGTCTCACAAAGCTGTGTGACTGCTTAGGAAAAATCTCCCAAACAAACAACAAAACAAAATGGTCTAATTTTAAAGAAAAAGTACTGTTGCACTGGGGTAAAGAACTTCCAGACATGTTTGTTTGGGTCTTTTTTAGTGAGACTAGGGAATAGGATATCCAGTTCCACTGTTTGTTTGTTTATTTGTTTGTTTGTTTTAAAATAGCCTGTTTCTAAATACGGAAGCAGGGTTTGACCTGTCCAAAATATATCCTCCTCTCTTCTCTTTCCTTTAATAAATTTGCTCACACAAATAGCAGTCAGCAGCCCAACTGTCTGTGTAATGAGACTTACATCTGCAAGTCAGATTTCTCACTCCCTGCACTTGAAGCCTATTGAAGAGAAATTCTGGTGCAAAATTAATACCGGCGAAAATCAAGAGCAGGTTAGAGGCTGAGCAGCATTAGTCCTTACTGTCTCCTGAGACCTCTAGAAAATATTGGGTTCTAATTACTCTCTTAATGCTCAAATCAGAGAGTCCTCTGCCTGCGAGGTAGAGGTGCCTACCAGCCCAAACTGCTGGGCACAGCCGCTCACTGCAGGCATTATGGATTTGCCAGCTGGATATCTCCTTCACACAGCTGACTATCCAGCCTTACAATAACTGTGAAGCCAGGTTTGGTGCTTTATGTTCTGTGCTTTGTCAGAGTAAATTGCTTTTTCTAATTTAAGAGGAGCTAAAAATTCACACTTAAATAAGAGAGCAAAATACCCTGGAGAGTTCCTTGTCTGTATGCTTCCATCCTCAGCCTCAATATTCAGCCAGTTAAGGGTGATTTCATCTTGTTGGGAGGTCCACAGTATTGGTTACATGGAGTGATTTGGAATAAAAGAGGGTTATGGGGGGAAAAGAAATCATTATTTCTGAGGGGGGAAAAAAGGGTTCAGAGACCTCTGAAATATCAGTAGGCAACCACAGAGTAAGGGATGATTCCAATTAAAGTGATTATAGTCTGAATTTTGAATAAGTGGAGCACCTTCTTAACAATACTACCATTATCCAGCTTTAGAAGGATCCCAAGAAATTATGATCCAGCTGCCCCCGCTCCAAAAATAACCATCCAAACATCCTCAGCATCACCACAGGAGTCACCATCCTCTGTGGTAAACAGTGCATGCATTTCTCTGTCCAAATCTGGATTTCCTCTTCTGAGGAGTCAGATAGGCCTGAGCAAGCCAGGAAACTCAGAGGAGACATGGAAGGAAAAGGGGCTATTTAAAGCCTTGGAGAGGAGGACCTTGCTGCTCTGGGAGTGTCCTAAGTGACCTCTTTAATCCGGGGAGAAAGGCGTCCGCAGCTGTGGGGGATCACGTAGCCCTCAAACTGTACCCGGGGTAGCCAAGGGGCCTCCAGGGACAGGACACGTGGCCCAGCAACTTCTTGCTCCTGTTCCCAAGCCTTGGAGATGAGTCCCTCTCGCTGGCCCTGGCCACCCCTGTGAGGTATGGCGAGCACCCCACTGAGCCAAGTGCCAGACATTGCTTTTCCTACTGATGCTTCACACCCCACCAAGCCCTAAGCACAAATTATGAGGTTTATATCACAAAATGTAGCAGTGACTCAAAAATGTCCCTCCCTCTGACCTGCTGCAATCAGGTGGGTGTTTTTTTCATGGCTTGCATGACCTGAAGGTCTGTTTTTCCTCCCCTTTGTTTGGGTGTGATAACCTGCAGCATTTTTTCAGATCACAGCTTGGTGCTGGGATTCCAACCCTTCACAGTGTGTGGCAGCTCAACCAGGTGAGCAGGAGTAGTGCCTCAAAGCAAACTTCTGACAAGGCTTTGCTCCTGTTCACTGAGCTTCGGGACTCATCTCAAAGGATACAGGCTACTCTCTGCAGGACTTCAAGGCAGAGATGGGAAAATTCCAAATTTACATCCCAATGTCTTCAAAACACTGAAGGTGTTGAAATGAAACAGCTTGGCTTAAGCTGATCTCTAGCCAAAATAAATTGGTGAATAACATGGTGAAAATAATCTGTGCCAAGCAATCTTACAAAATTTAATGCAAAAAATTGCACTAACATAACACCTTGCATCAGAGAATCACAGGCTTCTCCACAAATATTAGCTAACACCTGCCCAATAGCATACCTCATCAAGATCAGATTGTTTCTTATTTTCCTCGTAAGAAATATCATCCTGTGGTGGGAAATTCACTTAGTCCATATCTAAGAGGATATCTGCCAGGATAGCTATTACAACAAAATGAAGCAGAAGCACTGTGTGCACAGAAGTACACACACTCAATCACACACTTACTTCCATCTATTTGTGAGGAGTTCAAAATTTTCCTTCCCTCAGATCAGTTCTTCTCATCCCAACTTCCCATAAGTAAATGCAGCAGAAAAATTTATCCCCTGCAAGGAACATGGACGCCAGACTGGGAGAAGGAAGAGCTACTCCCCACCAGTGGGTCCCAGGGCTATTTGAAAAGAGATTCATTCTTGTGCCAAGGGATGTGGAGGATACTACATTTAATTAATCCAGACAGGAATTAGGAAGCACATAGACCATGACCTGATCTTTTTCCAAAGGATTTTTTGCCTACTGTGTCAAAAAGACTCAAAGGTATTTCCCCTAATTTCAGACGAATGTTGTTCATCTCAGTGCCACATTAAGAGTGTGTCACTCCAATAAAATACATTCACACTCAGATATCTGCTGGAATTGTGTTCTGACAGACTGCAATATCTTGGGTACTGTTGGTGAAGTAAACTGTTTTTTTCCCCCTCTTTTTTCATGCCAAAGTTCTCTCAGTGTTCTCAGAGAAAAGCTTGTCCTTGTGCAGAAGTTCCTCCTGATGCAAAGTTCCTTTTTGTCACTTGCTCCTCTCACTAATGTGCCTCTAATAGAGCAATTACTTTATTATGCAGAAACGGTGGTAAAACACATTATTATATAACCCTCAAATGCTTCTGTCAAATTGGAAGTGTTAAAAGAATAAGGAAAGTTTGAGATAAATCAAAACACGTGATACTCTGCAAAAGGCTTTTAGACTTTCTTTTGAATATTTCTAATGTTCTTTCTGTAATTTCTACTGCAGATAAATTCTCCCAGGTTTTATCTCTTATTTCACAATAAGTTACCTATGACACCTAAAGATTTTGACGGGATTTAATGTTATATTATTCTCTTTTTTGCTCTTTTTAATCTATTTTTATTTTAATGCCAAGATTATCCGAGCATATGCCTTTCACACTCTCTTATTAAGTTTCTGAAAGGCATTAACCTTTCAGAACATTCTTGCACAATGAATTCTATAAGCATGCCAGCATCTACTGTTTATTTCTGTTTCTTGGATTTATTCCTATGTTTTGCATTACTTTTGCTGTTACTGAACTAATTTAAAATATTAATGTCTCATTCGAATGCCACTGTTACAGATATTTAACACAACTGCCACCCAAATTTAATAGGGATGGATCTTTTTTCCTCCATTCAGTTTTAGTTTTATTTTCTCCTACCAATGATGAAAAAAGCAGCATGAAACATGCTCCTCTCTTTCTTTTTTTTCTGAGATTTGATGGGTGTCAGTCCAGAGAATACTTTGTCTTTCAAATATGAAGCACACTTGGGAATTGCCAAACTTTTTTTACAAGCAGTGGCATTTCTCAAAGTACAAGTGAGTCTGGAGAATCTTGGAAAATTTCCAGATGTACTCGCTTTTTAATGAAGCCACAGATTTTTGAATGCTATAGCAAATGAGAGTATGTGCATGTGGAAATAAATAGCCATAATGAAGGTGCTGCCATCTCTGGGATGTTCCTGCTTGGACCACACATAATAAAAGCCAAGAATCCCTGGGTCTAATCTCAGTCTGCCCTGGCACTTGCCTGTGTTCAGTCCAGGCTTTCCTCTGTATTCCAGTGCAAACAATTTCACCTGCTGCACATTCCTCTGGCACTGCCTTGTACAGGCCAAAGATGAGGATCACTACAAGACACACTGTGGTTTAGAAGAGCACCAGCCCTTTCTCTTGCCAAGACAAGTGTCCTTATGTGTCAGTCTACCCCACTTCCAAAAGCACCTTCTGGAACAGCCATGCAAATGCTTTTAATCAATCACATTTAATAACAATGATTGAGGTATGGGCAGTGGAGGCAAGCCACTAATAGCTATTGTTAGTCACAGCTTATTTTCTTCAGAGATGGAACCTGAAAGTGAAAATGATGAACCTATTTTTGCCATCCAGTCTAAGTGAAAAATCAAACAACAAACGAAACTCGGCATCCATAATGAATAGCAAACTGTGTTTTGAAATTCTAATGATTTAAAGTAATATTACCAGTAATCTAAAGCAGAACTTCAGTTTAACTGCATTGCTGAGACCCATCTATCTAGATTTAAACAGCAATGTCTCAACAGCAAAGCCCTCAGTTCTCTGAAAATGTTGCCAAGTTTTTAAAAGGCATGATAGGGCTATGTCATTTTCCATCCAGAAGGCAACAAAGATTTTAATCTCCTTTGTCTTCAGTCTACACCCCATAGAAGATACCCAACAGCAGCAAGCCAATACCACCATACCAAAACCAGGCATGTTTGGGGCTTTATTCCACCCTTGTTACTTCATCCAGTAGCTCAGGAGCACCTGCAAACATAGTGTTGGGCAGTCAAGATAAAAGGCATTTTATTAGCTCCATGAATGAGCCCATGGCTGTGTTTGTGTCCCAGGGAAAGGGACAGGAGTTGCATTTAAGAATACCCAGCTCTACACATTCTGCTGGGATCCCCTGTGGAGTTCACCCACAAACCCCTCAGGCTGTCTCTTCTGAGACTGTCTCACATGGGAATTGGCTATACAGTGGCACAGCGGGCTGATGTCTCAGAGAAAGGTGAATTCTTCAGTGAACACCCAGTAGGAGATTTGATCTAAGTCAAAATCTACCTCTGATGGCTGCATCAATCTCCAGCCGGGAGAGAGCACCAAAAAGTTATTGTTGTGTCCTGCTTTGTTTAAGCGTGTTTCCAAGGAGACCTATTGGTGTAATAATGCTCTACAGGCTTTGTAGGACATAGCAGGGGACTCTCAGCTAGGGAGATTTCCAACTGTTTGATCACCCAGCCATGCAGACCTTTTAGACAAACCCTCCAGAGTTTTCAGTCAGTGAGGTACAGCTGCTGCTGCGAGAGCTTTTGAAACAAGCTGTTAATAATCATGGTTTTCATCTCAAAGAGAAGTCTTTTTAATGCATCTCTGCATCCAGCTGTCCCCTTGAAGTCCCTGTGCATCGTGGGGAGATCAAATGACCTTAGCCATATGGGAAGAGAAATTGTCAAAGAAAACAGAGCCAGGCACACGTTCTCTTTCTCCTTTGTCACCTCCAGCTCTCTCCCCCACTTGCAGAACTTTAACATGGGGCCAGAGGCTGTTCAAATTGCAGAAGATCATCCCAAAGAGACAGTCAGATAAACCAGGGCAGTAATTCTGCTTTCCCCTAGCCTCTCCAGAAACTCTCTCCATATGCATGGTGCTGGTTTATTCCTGGAAGAATTGAGGGTTGAAAGAGGCAGTTCAGTCTGTTCCTCTGACTTCATCAGATCAGCATTTTAATCATAGGAAAAGGTCAGGTGGTCCATTCTCCCTCCTCCCCTCCTTTGAAGTGAGACAGGTGGGCATTCACCATGCCAAGTAAACTGCTCATGGGAGGATATCTCTCTCCCTGTCAATCTTCCGCTTGCCAGGTTAATCCTGAGTAAAATGGAGGGCCAACTTTATCTTCCCTGTAAATCTGCTGCTTTGGCCTTTCCTCAGGAATCCCATGAAAGCCACAGAAGATGGCAGAGGACGACAGGCACTGCACTGATTTCACCCAGGCTGCATGAGTGTCATCTGCTCAGAGGGGGAGTTGTTCCACCCTTTGATTTGAGAAACAATGCAGGCTAAGATTCCCTTTGCCCTAACTTGACAGATGAACCCTCTCTCCATCTACTGTCCAAACGAAGAAAGCAGAAGGCACAGACATTGAATGACTTTGATGGGGTTTGTAACAGTTATGAAATAAAACCCCGCACTCCTGCTTTATCCATCAGTGCAGCATCATTCCCTCTTTGAAAGGAAAGGGATAGGTACCAGAGAGTGCACTGAGCTAATGGGCGGTGGGGAGAAGAGTCTGTCTCAGTTTGCTACAGGGATCAAATTCCCATTAGGCCCAGTGGGAAAGCCTTTGCCTGTAAATTACACCAAAAATTAATGTGCATAAAAGGCTTCTCAGAAGTCGATTGTAGTAAAACACAATGCTGTGGTGTTCCCATGTCAGAAAAATATGTCCCATATGTTTTGGTTTCAAAGCATTCCTTGTTGAAAGGCAGGGGAAAAAAACCAAGATTTCTTTAGTAGAGTAGTTATGTCTCCCACAAGACTTCTGTGTCAGAATTATCCAATTTTCTAATAAGAATCACGAAAGTTTTGTGGTTCTCATTAATTCTACCTCAACCTACACCACCTTTTGAAAATAAGGCTATGTTCTTCCATGAGAAGAGACCATGAGAAGAAAAACCCATCCTTGCTCTCTAAACCCCCAAAGGGAAGGAGATTTAGCTTTGCCCATTAAACTTCTTATCAAGCAAATGTTATTCTATTAATCAATAGTTGGTCTAAAACACTAATTCCCTTTTTTCTAGCTTAGAAGGCAGAAGAATGTCTACTATGTTATCTCTTTCCTCTCGAGAAGTCATCTTATTAAATCAATGATGAATTCTTGAATTCTGAGACCTTGATTTCTGTATGGTACAGTTGGTCCCCACTCAGTAAAACAAAATTCCTAACAGCACACAGATCAAAAGGAAATACTGTCATGGATATGAATGGGCTTTTTCTCTATCAGCCTCTGGAGGAGAATGACCAAATGTCCCTTATTTTAAGAGATGATCTTCAATGCATTACACTTTTTTTTCCAAAAACTGTATTAAGATAAATTGTTTACAAAAAGGAAAAAAAGTTCATTCAGCTATTGGATATTTGAATCCCCATCCAAAGAATCCACCTAGACTATATTTAGGTAAACTCCACACAAAATAAAACAATCAGGGGAATAAACCTACATTTTTTAATAACAGAAAATGTCTACAAATATTTTATTGATTTGTATTCATGCTCTTGCTTCTCAGCCACCTTAAATTAAACTGTATTTTCTGAAACAGTCTCTTCTGAAGCAGCAGCACAGTAATGCTCTCTGTGGGATGCAAAGATTTCAGAATTGCAGGCACCAGTGTTAACTGGGCTGGACAATGCAGGCGTGCAAGAGCCCACCCCATTGCTCACCCCTAACCCTCCCTCCTCACCTCCTGCAGCAAACCTGGCTTTGTCCAGGGGAGAAGGGAGGCTGGCTGGTGAGCTACTGCTCCTGGTCTCCTTGGAGAAGGTTGTTACTCCCTCTCACAGAATGTCTCACCAATTCCCAGGAGCGTTCTGGCCTCACAGCTCCCTGGGGACTGAGATCAGCCTGCCCTGCCCAGGAGCCACAGCTCCCCATCCTTCCCTGGAGATTCCAGGCGTGCAGAGCGGCTCTGCTGATGGAGCAGCTCCCTGTCCTCAGGCCCACTGGGCCCTCTGGGCCAACAGGTGCAAATAGACTGTTTGTGAGACAAGTGCTTATTAAAAGAACAGGGGAAGGCAGGAGGGAATTATTTTATGTCCTGGTCTGGTGAGAACAGCACAGTCAGGAGACTGGAGTCCGGCAGAGCCCCACAACACGTGTGGGGTGTGCTGGCCTTGGGATTCCCAGAGCCCGAGGGCCCCAGGTGTGCACACAGAAATCAAACAGACACAGGAAAGGGCACCTGCCCAGGATCCCAACCAGCGCCATGGCAATAAGGCAAACACTGCCTTATTCTGCATTCCTGCTGAGTGCTCTCGGAGCCCTGAGGAAGGAGGAGCTTTTACCTGCACTTCCAGAGGCTTAAATCTCCCCCAGATTTCACTGCAAGAGTAATGATGGTAGGAGCTGTGTTATCTATCCTATCTATCTATCCTAAAGACAAGAGATCACAGAGGGGCAGCCTGTCTATGGTAACAACTCCAGGAGCAATTTCCAACCCTGCTATCCTGGACCAAGCAACACACAAACCCCTTCCCATCTCTTAAACTCCCAGTATGTGTACGAAATTATTTTCTTTCTGTTAACACACATCAATAAGATCTCTGCTGGTAGACACTGCTGGAGTCAACCATTATCAGCCCATATGTTTTTCAATACAAGCAACTTTTTGTGTGCACTTTGCTGAACATGATATAATAAACTTTAATTCAAAATGCCCATGAATGCATTTTCTACTACAGACATTTTTTTTCCTATTATAGATAAAACCAAGAGGATTGGACCAATCCATTGGACAGAAAAATGTGTCTAAGCCATCATAACAAATGTGGCATAATATACTGAAAATAAGATTATGCTACACAAAGAAACACTATCAAGACCTATTCAGGCAAACACCTCTCTGTATGAAAACATCTCTTCTTATATTTCAAAGAGGGAAATTATTGAAACCTGAGAAAAAGAGAGGGTGGAAATTTTCCATTGTCATAAAAATATTGATGTAATGTATAAATACATCTGTAGGCATACAAAACAGCTAGGGAGGTTAGATAACTACCAATAATTATCCTCAACTTACAAATAGATACACAGATGTTTTTATATATATTTGCACACTGTATATGAAAGATAAGTAGTTTTAACAAGTCTATATATGTCCTTCCGTAATGTGGTTTATTATATTAAATTTTTTGTGTCTATAATGCAGTACCAAAATACACAATATTGAGTTGCACGATGTGGCATAGTGTGCCATTATATTACATCCAAATAGTCTAAGTTAAACAGCTTGGCCATAAGCATAAAGACAGCCCCTCAACAACTAAAAAGCACCAGGTTTAAAACATGTCTGATATTTCATTTGGTCCCCTGGAGTAACTGCATTTTTTAATTTCCACACGACAACTTGTTTTATTTCACAAAATCTCTGCTTCAGGATGAGCAGTGCCTGTTGTCTGGAAAACCACCCCATGCAGCATTTTGTCCTCACCATTTAGCATGTGGTTCTGTGCATTATTTATTGTGCAGGATCCAAGCTGCGCACAAAAACAAATTATTAATTTGCTTCTCAATTATTTTTTTTTAACTGTGTTGCTACCAGAACTTCAGGGATATTTTTTTTCCCCCCCAATGTTCATCACCTGGTTTCTCAAACACTGATTTGAGGCATGGTAGGGTTATTTGCCATTTTACACATGATTAACTCAGAAGCAGAGGTTTATAATCCATTTTTCCAGACTGGCACCCAACTGATCCAGCAACATGGCTGTGCTGTCACATTTGCACTGCTGAAGGAAGGGAGAAAGGGCTCTCCTCAACCATTCATGACACAGTCTCATTTGTTCTCAAAGCACTAACCATTCCAGACAAGGATGAGGGACTGCAGAAGATGAGCAGAGCTCCACTTTCCTGGTCTGACACAGAAAGTTCGGCTGAGGCTGTGACACCCTCCTGTGCTCAGCTCAGCCATCGCTGCTGCTGCTCCCATCGGTCTCTGGGTACATTTTGCACCCTGAGATACTGAATTCTCATTAATTCAGCCACAGAAAATTCTGTATGGCCCACTGGAAACATTTGCAGAGGAGCTGGAAGTGTGCTCAGAGAAACAGCTGTGGCCAGCTCAGGGACAGAGAGCCATTCTGGTCCCAGCTCAGTCGGTAGAAAGATTTCAGAAGAGTCCAAGACCTGTCACAGCTTCCTCTGAGGGCTTTCAGTGCTCTGTGCTGGTTCACAGGAATGAAAAACCTCAATATTTCTTCTGTGGCCTGGCCTGAATTTGGGATTAATGTATGGATGTTAGCCTCCTTTCTTCTTTGTTGCTTAGCAGTGCCCCGTGGTGGTGAGCCAAGGGTTGTAGGGAAAAGCTCTGGGTTCAGGCTGTCCTCAGACAGGGAGGGGATGACAGTGGAAGAGGAAGGAAAAGCAGCAGCCCTGAGAGCTGAGGTGGGGACCTGCCTACCTCTATAGGATTATTTATGGAGGATTATGCCTTTTCTTCCGTGGTCCAAACCAAAACCAGGCTAATGCGGCCCAAATGGCATTGGCAGTAGAGACATGAAAAAGTTGCACCCACTACTGCTTCTTGAACCCTACAAGCCAAGTGTTTCCCTGTCCTGACTGCATTTCTTCTGCTGTTCCAAAGCTAAAACAGTTTTTATAAGAAATAGCAGGAATAAGTCCACTGCTGCTCACTTTAAGTACAACAATCTCAGTGAAACTCAGTTAATGAACCACGTAAAAATGGCCATCTGGTTTTGTGTTGATTTTTGTTCTCTCTAAGGCTATTCCGCTAAACCTGGCCTGTCAGGCTGACTCCCAAAAATACAGAGGCAAAAATTGAGCTCCTCCATCCGCAACCCAAAATACCTGAGCAGTTCCTGGGAATTTTGCATCTATTTCTCTCAAAGTCAGGAATCTCAGCAGCTCTGCAGACAGAGTAAGCGCAAGGATGCAGAGGAGACTAAAGCATTTTGCAAAATGCATTTCTATTCATTGTCACTGGAGCAGCACAGATACCTTCCCACTTGTCCTGAGGATAACAATAGCTCTGACTTGTCAGCCAGCCAGCACGACAGCTCGGAAGGGGCAGCGCAAAGAGCTGAGAGTTTCAAGTTAGCAAACAGCAGATCCTGTGTCTGCTCTGCTGGACACTGCAGCCACTCACAGATAAATCCCTTTGCAGAAACAACATCCGCCACTGCTACATAAGAATTGCATCTTTTCCCTGTCAAACCACAGCATTTGGGAACCTGTGAAGTCCAACACAGTAAGACACAGTTTGAGCCAAAGATCTGCCAACGGCCCCAGGGGCTGCCAGCTTTGCAGAATATGTGAACGGGGACTGTGGCTTTGGGAAACATGTGAAAACCATGCTGAGAGCCAACAGGAAATCTGGGACTCCTCAGGCAACACGATGTATCTGCCATGGAATAAGATGTTCTCGGGGGTAACCAAGGCACGGGCAGTGAGGAGGAGAGCAAGTAGAAGGAAAGGGAAGAATCAAAATGTTTCTTATTTGTCTAAATGATCAGAGGGTGAGGTGAGATGAAGGCCAGGGCAACGAGGAGGAGGAACTAAAATACTCTACAGTCTCAAGGGATTCAATAGTTTGGGTCACAAGGCAAGATGTTGGCTCCAGTTTTCTATTTGCTCATCTTAGCAAGTACCAGCTGTTTTTAACTAACACACAGATACCTCCTCCTGGCATTAAAATAACCAAGAGAGCTGATCCCAAATCTCTTGGGATTTGGCATTGAGGGGGCAGCCCATAAAACGGGATGTCAGACTTTTTGCCTGCTCAAAGACCATACATGGGGAGGGTGTTTACTTCTGCCATGCTGTGGCCAGGGTCCAGGGTGAGAGTGTCAACCAGGCCAGCCTTGATTGAGGGACTGCATTGTCCATGTGTGAAAGACACAGCGGGGCTGGGTCGGGGCTGGGGAACTCGATGTGCAGTGAGAGATGGGAACAGAAACAGGTAACACTATCCAAGCCCCAGAGGGATTTGAGTTGATAATTGTAGGATCACGCTGGAGAGGGAGAGTCAAGAAGAGAGAGCAAAGAAGAAGGCAGCAGGGTTAGAAAGAAAATGAGAAATGACAGTAAAATCCTCAGAGCTTGGCTCTGCCATACTGACACAAAACCTGTGAGACAGGGAGAGGGTATTCTTAAATCTGAATTTCACATTTTTAAAGCCGAACATTGTAAGTAGTGAAGCACTTTTTACCTAGAGATCTGAAATGTCACGTCTTCCCTGCAGTGACATTTTGGTGACAAAATGCAGCTGCACTTTGAAAGGAGTTTTTGCTATTCACCTTGTCACTTTGCAGAACATCCGTAGCAAGTTGCACTTCCAGGGGTTTGAGCTGTCTTTGGAGGATCACGCTCCTTCATAGTACTGGGAACAGTTTTGAAGAACTCAAAAAATGTGTTTCTTCCCGTGACTAGAGCAGTTGCTCAGTTACAAAGTGCACGGTGTTCTGGGTTTGCTCTGCTTGATACTGTCCTTACCAAAGCCAGGCTGTGAGATGAGGAGTGAAAGTGTCTATGCCAGGAAGAGATGGGGGAGATTCGTCCCTCAGCAGAAGGTGATACCTCGGGTCAGGACATTCCTCCAATTGAGAATAAAAATCTGTGCCAGTGCTTGGAAGGGAGGTAGAAATTGAGCCCTGTGCGAGTGACTGATGGAGAAAGGGTGTTTTTATTCTGAGTTTATAAGGACCGGATGAATGTTCCCTCATTCTTCACCTGAAAGCTTTCTGCATTCAAAGCAATATTATGTGCTAACAGAAATAGAAAATGCCTAGTAATACCCTGCAGAATAGCTTGCTGTAAGCAGCAGATATGTTCTTCATACCCAATAAAAGAATATGAACCAGCACTGACAATCCAGCAGGTCACAAAAACAAAGCAACCATGTTTTGGATAGCTGCTGCAGAAAATAACAAAGTGTGGAGAGATGTTATCAGCGAAGGCAAACATCAACCAAAGTTATTATTTCCCAGGCCAATACTTTCCAACTGGGTCAAGTAAAAGCCTTTTTTATCACCTGATTTTTTAGCAGAGATAGGTAATGGTATTACAAAGTTATGCTGGTAATTTTTTGGCTGAAGGTAGAGGAAAGAGGTGAATCAGAACATATAATTGTCATCAACCCCTTACTTTCTGCCCTTGGGCACTCAAGCCTCCACATCAAATTGAAGATATAACAAGAAAGATTTTTTTTTTTT
This sequence comes from Regulus satrapa, assembly GCA_013396955.1. NCBI lineage: Eukaryota > Metazoa > Chordata > Aves > Passeriformes > Regulidae > Regulus > Regulus satrapa. The sequence continues at coordinate 895,281 of VWZN01005442.1, read as the reverse complement.
TTTTAATGTCCTCCAAGTAAATGTAGAATTTTTGGAAAAAAGGGTCTTGTCAGTAGGGATGAATGCTGTGCTACTGTGTGGTTTTACCAATATCATGCTTGCAGTGCTCCTAACCATCTCTAGTTTAGACATCCATATAGCTTTGTCATAGTGAAGTGCATATGTGATTTTAAACTATAGGTTCCAATTTTGGTCTGGGTCTTGTCCAATTCTGTTCCCAGACTATGCAGAGAGAGCCAGAACTGTTATGTTAAAGACCATAAGAAGAAAACAGATGTGTACTCAGCTCTCAATTATCCAAAGAGAGAGAGGACTATAGTCAGAATACAGCACAAACATGATCTACTATAAAATATGAATTAAATAAGCTGTAACAACATTGGGCAAACAAGTTAAACTGCAAAACATAAAAGGACAGCAGGATAGTTTTCTTCAGCATGCCAGTTTACCTGAAGAACTCACTGACATAAGGGGCTGCAGAGAGCAAACCTGTGTTTGGTATGAGAAGTTAAAGTTGTTGACAGTTACATAAGCTTGGATAAATATGTCAAGGTTGATCAGCCCCCACAACTATAGTTTCAAAGACAACTGTTATCATTAGGTTTTATAACCTCCTCTGCATGCTTGTAGCTAGTCACAGAGACCTCCTGAGACTCAGGGCTGGGACGCATGAATCCTTGGGCTGACCCAGGTGGGTCACCCTTTCTTGTACACGCTCTCCCTCATTTTCTGCATCTACAATGTGTGAGGCTTTGATGGCACATGTAGCAGTGAGGATGCTGCTGCCACAGAAGGGAAACTCCTGTCTCACAGGGCTCTGGCCCATGTAGCACAGCTGCACACAAGGCTCAGGGCACCTGAGGACTGCACACGAGCGGCGTTTCACCGTGACTGCCTAAAAGCTGCTTTATATGCAAGTAGCTTGTCTTGGCAAAGCAGTTCCCACCCATCCCTCATGACAAAACAAGGTTTATAAAAGCACAAGTTCCCTCCCAAAAGACACTCCCTGTTTTGTGGGGTAGCTCATGCCACAAGCTGGGCATCTTCTCCTGCCAGGAGAAACCCATCCTTGCAGTGGGAAAAGAGAGCCAGAGATGCCTCTCCTTCATCCCATGGCCAAGCTTGTCCATCAGGTATGATCCTGGACTGGGACACTTCCCTATGGTCCTCAGGACCATTCACTGAGCTCATCTAACACCAGCACCTCACCAATCTCAAGAATTTTTGTCACTTCCCTGGAGCGCTTGAGGGTCCTGGTGCAGACAATTTGGCAGGGAGGAAGTGCCCCTGGCAGGCAGGTGTGTTTGTTCGCGCCCCTCAGCCCTCGGACACGCCGAGCTCAGACTGACAGCGCTGTCAGATCCCATTCATCTCGCAGCAGCCGGTGCCTCACACCTCCCTGCTCCCCTGCTGCACACAGCGAGACCTCGGGAGCGGAGCCTCTGCCCTCCGACGGGGCCCAGAGATTGATGCATAGCAGTAATTGCCAGCACTCATCGCCGAGCAGTGAAACTGCAATTCATAAAGGCTTCTCAGGGTGGGAGGTGCAGGTCAGGGCTCCCGCACGCTGATGCTTTTAGAGACAAGCCAGCCAGGAGCTCGTAACAGCCTCAGCCCAACAGGTCACTGATGGGAAATTAAAGAGGAAAACAAGCCCAAGCACCTCTCTTGTTAGTTCAAGCTGTTCTTACCTGGAGGGTGGAGAGAAGGACTTGCAAGCCACTGGCTTCTTGTTCTGCCATGCTGCTCCCCACTCACACTCCCTCCTTGTAGCAGCAGACACAAAGCAGCTCGAAAGCCAAGCTGCCAACTTGCCTTGCTGCTGCCCCTGCGTCGTTTAAGAAACGAAGAACTAAACACAGATCCCCAGACACACACACACTGCTACCACCAATAATCACAGCAATGCAACTCTAGACCTCAGCAGGAGAGATAAATGTACCCCCTCCCTCCCTGCTCTCCCACTGTGACGAGAAGATTAATTCCTATATAAAGAATCCCGGGGATTAAGTAAAGTGCCCAGGAAAGGTCTGGGTGCTTGATGTGTGGTATGGGGAGTGTGGGGAGGGTGGCAATAGCAACAAGAAAGCAGAAGAGCTACAAACCTCAAAGAAAGCCAGGGAGAAGGGAGGGAGCAGCGCTGGCTGCCTGACAGGCATTCCCAGCTGACCTGCTGATCCGTTCCAGACCCTGCGTGGACTCGTCTCCGTTTGACTCCGTTCCAGTGAAACCGGAGACACGGAGAAGGCAAAGCGAGCGGGAGAGATGCCCTCGGTCTTAACGAGCGCTGACAACGAACGGAAGATACACCCGGCATGAGGGACAGGTGGAGCAAGGCTCCGGGAGGGTTTTTGGCTTCCAACCCCCATGATTGTCCCAAGTGGCAGCTGCTGTGACCACAGGCAGTGCCCTGCGGGGCAGGGAGTGACGGCAGAGGGGCATCTCGTGGCTGCACGGGGAGGAAAGCCACCTCTTCAAGGTGTGGTTTGGAGGAGAACTTGCTCCAAGGGTCCCCACAGAGATGCACACGTACCTATATCCGTCTGTAAGCACAGCAGCTCGGGGCCTGGTTCACTCCCTGGTGCACAAGACACGCTGTAGTATGGTTGTAGTTGTAGCTTGAATTCCTAGGAGGGCACCGAGTCCACTTTTAGCTTCGGCCGAGTGATATCAAAGGGCTTGGTAAACAAGAAGGAGCAGATAAAGAAGTTGAGTAGAGGGTTAGATGAGGATTTTCCAGCAAAATCTTTTCAATGTGAAAAGGTCAATTAGTCCCACAACAGGTATTTTTTCAGCTTTCTCAACACCAGAATGGCATTTTTGGTCTTGAGAGACATCACCCCAGGATGGTTAGAAGGCTGTCAGTGGAGATAATTACTGGATTTGAAGAAGACAAAGGTTACTCTTGTCTTTTCAATTTGTGGACACCAATTTCAATCCTATACCTCTAGATTAATTTTATCCTGGTGTGGTTCCTTTTAGTTGGTCCCTTTTGAAAGAATAATCAAGGATTTTTGGAGCAGTAACATGAACCTAGGTCTCTGGGCACACGGCAGATACTTACAGCCACACAAAGGCATACCAGACACTCAGCGTGCACACACTTTCCTTTGCTGATGTCAGTATAAAACCTTAATCTTCTAAGAAGCAGTCAAATGAGGAATAAAATGCTTGAGTCTTGGCCAAGGACTCTTTTCACATGATGAACCTTCATTGATAAGTGCTTTATGCAAATGGTAAGACTAATCCTACCCAACTCATCCCAGCAATGTGTGAACAAATGGCACAAGCATGACATTCCTCAGTTTGTGTGTGCCAGCAGGGTCCCAGGATGTCACTACCAGGTTATAAAATAAAACAGATTAAAATGCCTTTGTCATAACTATGGAGACACATCAGTCCCTTCAGAGAGAGTGCTGTGAAGACCATTCATTGATGGACAAGATACTCTACAGACAGCTAGGCAGAATAAGAAAAGAAATTTCCTTTCCTATGGAAGTTCAGGTTGAAATATTTTAATTTTCTTTTAAAAAATGTTTGATTTCAATTAAAAAAATTAATCTCTCACACTTCATGAAATACCATATTTTAGTTATAGAGCTGGTGTTCAGCCATTAGAACACCGAATTCTTGGCCATTTTGGGTAAGCTTCTGGTAGCTTCCCACAGAAGTCACTCCCGTATCCTCCCACTACCAAAACTTTACCACACAAACCCAGTACAGCTTTGGGGGTTCTTTCCCATCTGCTGGATTCAATAAAACCTGATAAGAGGCCATAAAAAAGTGGGGGGAGATAAACAAAGCAATGCAGGCAGTGTCCCCAAATGTGCTGGGTGGGAGGAAGGTGGGTACTAGGTTTGTGAGCAGTGCCAACACACATCTCTTTTGCAAATTATTACAGTGACAGAAAACTACTTCACAGCTAATTAGAAACTGTTTAAAGAAGTTCTTCTCCATTGTCACTTCGTTCTCTTTCCTGTGACAATTGTACCTGTCAGCAGAGCTGTGTGGAACTATTAATTCCTGCTGTGTGGATTTTCAGAAGGCAGCGAGAGCTGATGGATGTAAGCAGGCAGTGGCTGCAGGCAGCCTGGACACCCCGATCCCTACCTAAAACACAGCTTTGGCTTCTGCTGCAGGATTCTATAGCAGATTCTTTAACTCGCCAGTGGTCTGGTTCTTCCTCTCTGTGGGAGCTTTAGAAATAATTGCAAAAATTTCACTGCAAATATGCTAACCCAAGAGGAAAGGGACACTCACATCAAAGCTTGGGGGTGGGGAAAAATCTCTTATGTCCCTTAAAATTTGGGGGTATTTAGCTTGGTTGTACTGAGAAAGTAAAAGAAAATACTGTATGCAGAAACCCCTGGAGTTTGCATTTGACTTGAAAAAAGAGACAATTGAGAAGAGTGATTAAAGAATAAAAGGCCCTAGCAGTGACAGTGATGTTTACACTGATGTATAGTGTACAGCAAAACCCCTTTGAAACCAAATTTTAAGCTATAAGTCATGGAGTCTTCTAATTATTCCCCATTCCCAAGCAATTTCCTCCAGAAATTGTTGAATTTCCAACGTTGTCGCTTTCTAAGAATAGGAGATCCCCCACCTCAACACACAAAGGCTGAGTGAATTAGGAAACCTACACAGAGCTAAATGCCAGAATTAAAGCATTCAGATTCTCCCATTCATATTGCAATGCAAACTCAGTTTGAAAATTAGCTTGTTAGTTTATATCGATGGCGTGGTTGTTTCCCTTGTGCCCTCAGGATTATGTGATCCTTAAAAAAAAATAAACTCCTATCCCAGTTTACTGCTATCGCCAATGTTCTTGAGGGGAGGGCAGAGGGGATTAGAGGCACAAAGGCAGGACCTCTGTGCTCACATGCTCAGACCAGCAATTTCCTTTCCTTGTGCTCCAGGGCTCAGGCACACAAACAAGCTAGAGATGTCATCTGATCTCCTGTAAATATGTGTACATGCATTTAGCCCATAGCAAAGGGAAGGTAATTCAGGATCATTTTACCTACATTAAAAGAGCACTCAGTCCAATTATTTCACATTTTATGAGCATATGCAGAAACCATTACCATGGATCAGCTGACATTAAAGTCATACATTAAGCATGCAAACTTGTTCCTGTGACTAAACCGATGTTTTCCCTACCTGTAAAAGCTTGAAGTTTTCCTCATGGAGATGTTGTACAGCTATAAAATTGGTAAGCCTTCATCCAGCAGCTTTTTTTCTTTTTTTCTTTTTTTTTTTTTTTTTCAGATAGAGCATTGCATTAGGGTGATATAGGGTCAGAAATCTTCCTGGATGAGATAATCTGGAAATTGATTAGAGGAAGACAGAAGTCTTCTGCCAGGTATCTGCAACCATCGTTTTATTGGTTTGATATTTATTAAAAGAAGAAAAACCATAGAATGAGATATGACATATTTCAAAAACATTTTACTCTGTTATTATCACTTTTCTACTTATTTCATCACCTCCAAAGCAGAATTCATGCTTATCCATTTGAATCCCAGAGAATCGCATTTGAAAGTAATTTACAGGCTAAATCAAAATTAGCCTAAAGAAGTCTTAAACACTACAAAAGCAGCACCAGAATCAATACCAGCAGAATAAAGTGCCCATCCACAGCCAAGCCTCACATTTCCTGCCCAGAGTCTATACCAAGGAACTGCAGAACTCATTCTTTTTTTTTTTGGCATTAGCATTAAATGAAGTCCAAGTACCAAAATCAGCTTGGAAACCTGCAATTAACCTGAGGATATTTTCCTCTTCATTCTCAAAATATTTACACCACTTTTGCACTCACATTGCACACCTGATTTCTAATAGGATTATTTAAATTTTTAAACCAGTGAGATAGATAAGAAAATGGCCAGCTTCTATTAAAAATGGGAAGGAAAAAAGTCTAATTGGATAAATTATTCATTCTGAAGCCAGCCTGAATTTTATGAAATGCAATTGAAATATCACCGTGTAAAATACCCCGTTAACTGTCCATATTTCATTTATATTAAATAGAGGATAGACTTCCCCTGTCAAAATTATGTGTAGCCAAGAAAAATATATATATTTTAATAAAGGGATATTGCTTTTTCTATTTGCATGCTTTTCTCTCTAATGAACCCTTCATTTTCATTCTCTTTCATACAAGCACAATGCTTATCATAAGTGATTGCCAAAACAAATTTAATATATTTCAATGTAGAGGACTGATGATGTTCCATTTGTGAATGACTATGCAGAGGTTTATGCCTCTGAATAATGTCATGTTGCCCCTCCTTTCTGGAAATAATTTACTTTTCTACACAAGGGAAAGGGTTAAAATTGAAGTGAAAACACAAGTCATGACAGTGAAATTGATTTTCAGATTCTGCTGGAAGTGACCCAGGGCTCCTGGAGCCACTGGGTGTGAAGATAACATCTGGGTCAAAACCAGACCACTGGAAACTGCTGGGGTTACTGGTTTAATGGGAGGCTGGGGCTGTGCAGAGCCCCCAGGGGCAGAGAAGGGGAACAGGCAGGCTCTGTCAGAGCTTTGTCTCTCTGGGAGCATCCCCACCCAACCTGCCTTCCATCTTGTCACTGCCCAGCACCTGGGGAGGAGGTTTTGACAAGGGCTCGCAAGGATAGGACAGCAGGTCATGGCTTTAAACTGAAAAAGGGCACAGTTGGGTTGGATATAGGGAAGAAATTCTCTCTGAGAGTGCTGAGACACTGGCACAGTTTGCCAGAGAAGCTGTGGCTGTCCTGTTGCTGGAAGCGTTCAAGGCCAGGTCAGACAGGGCTTTGAGTGGCCTGGTCTAGTGGAAAATGTCCCTGCCTGTGGCAGGGGGTGGGATGGAGTGACCTTTAAGGTCCCTTGCAATTCTGCAGTTTTAAGACTCTATGAAAAGCCTGTCAAATCTTAAATACCCAGCTCACCTTGAGGAAGTTGTATTTAATCACTTGACTGCTGTGAGATGTTCCCACTTTTTTCCCTAAGAAACATCTTGCTGTGTCCTTCAATGCCTCAGATAGAGCAGGTGGAAAATACCTGCCCTTTTCCTGAATGCTGCAAGTGTGTTCCAGTCAGATCTACCCACGGAGCTACTGATTGCACCCAGTGTCCTGGCAGAGGAAACACCTGCTACACCCGGGAGTCTGTGAGACTGAGCCCTTGCTGGGCTGCTGCTCTTCTGGCTGCTGAAAGAGCCCTCCCAGCATGAGGCTCCCTGTCCCACCCCCGGCCAAATAGCCCCTAATGCCACCCCCCTGTTAAATGATAACAGTAAATATGTACTAAAGAAGTAAAAGGGGAGGAGGAAATTATAGAAAAATACTTAAATTAAGAGCTTTGATGCTTTAATCCTCTTTGGCAGATCCCTGAGGAGCAGTACAAGGCAAAGCCCTCTTTATCCTGATGCTCAGTAAATGTTTCTGCTGGACAAAACATCTTTTCCCACAGACATAACTATATCAAGCTTTTCTATTGCTTATGAAAAGGAAACAATCTTCTTTTCCTACATCGACGGCCTTTCTTTACCACTTGTGTAATAATTTTTTTTCTGCTAAAAATGTCTCTGTTCTAATTTAAAAGTACCCGGCACACTCATTGCAAAACTGAGCACAGACATGCAGGAAGAAGAAGAAGAATTTGTTTCGTTGAATGTTTAAGGAAGTGAACTTTACATCTGCTAGATGCAGCAGTAGACAAAGTTTTTCAAATTAGCAGAACAAATTGTGTTATATCTGTCTTTTCTGTTGGTCTCACATTTAGCATCTCTGACACACACAGTATGCAAAGGTGCCAGAAAAAAAGGTGTCTCTGAAAGGGTAAGAAACAAAGAAAAAAGAGAGAATTCAACCCAAATAAGCAATCCCACCATAGCAGTTTAATGAGCCCTGCAAGTGAAGTAGAACAGAAGAAGTTGGGCTGGTTTAGGTGACACCATATTGGAAGTTAGAAAATTGACTCCAAAAGGGGCTCCCCACCACAGTTTTTGTAGTAGCACATCCTTCTTGTTTTGCTTTGAGGTGTGATGAGTATCAGTCACCTGTCTCATGAGGAGGCAATGACAAAAAGAGTGTCAATGGGAGACTCCCTGTCCTGTTTCTCCTGGGTCCATCAAAACTGGCTAAATCTGAAGCTGAACTGTCCAAATCTGGAGAAGTCTCAGTACATACATTGAGATTTGGCTAAGACTGAACTTAAATAACAGTTTGTGACCTAATAAATTTATCAGTGCTATGGAAACCTTGGAAGCTGTCATCATAAGAAACACAGTTGGAACTGAGGTTGGCCCATTATTTGCAATACTTCATTAAAATCCTCTCCATCCTGAATGATGAGCAGTTCTCTCTAGGAATACAGAACACAGCAAAATTTAAAATGCAGGGAAATTTATACTGTGAGGAAGAAAGTCATCTCAGAGACAGAGAAGCTGTAAGACTGAGGGACAGCATTTGTCAACATTTTGCTTTAACAGAGTAAAATCAGGCAGGATTCCCAGAGACTTGGCTCTGGAAGCACCCAAGAGGATCTCCTAGGAGATTGGGTCTTTCTAACTTTCCTCAGAAATACATGTTTACACTCTCAGCCCCTTGGATGTGCAGAGCAGTGGCTTTTTGCACACTCCAGGAAGGAAGTGGTTCAGAAGAGCTGGCCCAGTTTCCCACATCCATGCACCCAGTGAAAGTGCACACTACTTACTACAAGGCCATATTATGCCCACAGATCCTTTCTCTGATTCCAGATTCTGCTTCCTCTCCCCATCCTCGAGGCTTTTTCCCTACTCTGCCTCCCCGGAGGACCCCTGCAGACCTGCTGAAAAAGATGGTTTGATCCAATTTCAGAAGAGTCTTCTTGTCAAAGCGCAGACCCTGCGGAAATCATCTGGGCAAAAGCTATTTCTGGAAGCAGTAGAGTTACTGAAGCTAGGCTTCTTATTGAATGCAGTTTCACAGCTGACCAGCTGTGGCTGAGAGCACAAGCTTTCCAACTGAAGTGCTTGGGGCAATGTTTTCCACACTTTCCTGGTCCACAGAGCCTCCAGAGAGGACTAGAAAAGCTTTTTCCTCACCAGTGGTACAATGCGCATGTCTCACTTATACCCACACAACTATTTTCCTAAAATCCTAGGAACTACATTATCTTTGGGATTTGTGCTTCTCTGTAAAACTCATTTTGAAAAAGGACAATGAGCTTGTAAGTTTTTAGGGCAAGGGAACAAAATCAGAAAGGGAAGCATTTTCTCAATCATGTTTCCAAAAGGAACTAAATTAAAGAACAGCTGTTAGAATAATAATCATTCAATGCCATTTTCACATCATCTCTGAACACATCAATAATGTGACCCACCAGTGCTGGTATGTTCTGGGCGCCTCCTGCTCAGACCTGTGGTGGTTGCTATGAACATGACACAATTGCTAACAAACCCCAGTCTGCTCCTCTTGTTTGAGATGTGGCAGCTCATCCTTTTAGCTGTGGATGTGTCTGGTACATTCCCTGGTGTGCCTATCAATAGCTCTTGACACGTGCAAAATGCAGCAAAGACTAATCCATCAAGCCTCACAACCTCCTCTCGGGGAGCGAGACAATTTTTTTCCAGCTTACACTTTGGAAAGCCAAGGAAGAGTCTCTCAAGGACACATTCAGCATCAGTGGCAGAGGCAGTTCAGGTGACATTTCCCCCGATGCCACCACGGGAAAACTTAAAGCAGTAATATCTGGGATGGAAAGGAAAAAAAAAAGTTGCCATCTATGCAGCTGTTGCATTTTTCTCCCAAAAGTCAAAGAGGCTGTGTCCAGGTGCACATTTGTCTGTGTTTCAAGCAGGCAGAGCTTATTACTGTTGCCTGAGCATTCATTTGAACATCTGCACCCTTTTGTCCTTTGGGCAGCATTTGGCGAGCCCTTGGTTTGTCCCAGCAGGCTTCTGTGTGCATCTGCCTTGTTCTGGAGACAGGCTCGGTGAAATCATGAGGGTTTTGACTCATTTCTGATGAAAACTTGCCTCAGAGACCAGCTTCAATTAAGAGTGGCCACAAAGGTTCATACCTCCACCTTTCTCAACACAACGTGGAGCCATTGATTATGCCAGGACGTGTCCCTGCAGGCTGCTGGTGGGACAGTGCTGGCGTTGATACAGACTTGGGCTCTCAGGTGGAAATCAAAACCTTGTGAATTCAGGCTTATCCTGGTGGAAGTGGGAAAACAAACAGAGAGCCAGGGAGAGCCACAGGAAACATGATCATAAGTGGTTCTTGTTCAGCTCATTATGTGAATCCAGTTCTCCATGTATTTCCTCCAAAATTTGTTAGGGGAGAGGAGCCCTGTGGCTTGATATATGCACTTCACCTCCCTCCTCCAACTGAAAACTCGTCAATCACTGCTGACTTTTTCTGTAAAAATCTTCATTTCATTAAAATTTAATTATTGGTTTAATTAAAATAGGCAAGCAGCAGTGTGAGATGTGTATGGTTTTTTATGGCTGAAGGAGATTGTAAAGTCCTCATTCATTTCCCAAATGAGCTTCCTCTAAAAATTGGGCTGCCTTTTTATAGGCCAATTCTCAATGCTGCTTTCAAATGGATCCCACAGCCATTCATACAGATTAATTCAGGCAGTGAATCAGATCCTGCTTATTGGCTGTCTTTCAGAACACACTGACGATGCTCCAGGAGCCCTGTGGTAGAGCCCTGGGAGCCCATGGGTCTCTCCAAATGATTCATTAATCCTCATACAGGAATATTTCAGTTCCGTCTTCATTTACTCACATTGCAAAACAAATTTAGTTTTGGTGAAATGGGCCAGATTGACAAGCCTTGTGTGACTGACAGCTGCTCTGTTATTCCCACAGAAAGTGTGACATGGGGAAGGTTCTCCTATACTGGTGAAACTTGTCCTGTGACACAGGAGACAACAATTGTATTATTTTTTTTAATACAAAAATGTAATGGTCCTTGTCTCTTCTCTCAATAGCTTTTCCAGCATCCCTGTCTCCCTTACCCAGCATCTTGGGAACACGTCTGTTCACAGTGAGGAATCAACAGGAAGCAGACAACACACAGAAAAGTGTCCTGGGTCACTGTACAGGAGTTTTTCAGCTGTCCCATGGAGAACGTGGGGAAGGGACAGTGACACACTGGAGTGTGGATGTATTTCTAGCCTTAGAGACAGCACCACACAAGGACTAGCAATGAGACATCCTAGTAGAGTCATGGTTTCCCTGAGAAACAAGTCCATGAGTTGATAATTATTTTCAAGTAATAAAAGTGTTTTCACCTCACAATAGAGATGTGAATCTTTAGACTCTCTTGAATCCCCAAACCATCTGGTATTTGGATTTGTTTTAATCACTCTTCTCTTTGCACCAGTGAATTTGGTTTCAAAGAGCTGTGTAGCTCTTTGTAGATGCTGGTTGCAAAATAATCACAACAAAAAAGAGGAAACTTTCAAATAATTTCAGCTTATGCTCCTAAGCAATGCTGGGCTGCCTTCCCAGGGCTTTGCAATCTTCAGATCTCCTTGGCCATAGTCCGTGAGGAAATGAGAGAAGCAACCTTTCATTTTGAAACAACCCCCCAGACACTTTTGCAAGTACCTGCAATGACCTTCAGTCACCCAACCCAGTGTTTTTCAGCAGCACTAGCTGAAAAATCAACTACAGGGCTAGGAACAGAGTGTTCTGTTTCAAAAAGCTTTTACATCCCTTTTGTACTCACTCTAGTCTCATCATTTTTCATTTTAAATATCTTCCTACATATGCCTGAAGGTTGTGGATCTCTTTTTATAACAAAAAGTATAGCTCGATCTGCAGAGGTCTAATTTCCAGCATTGTCACTGAGCTCCTGGGGAGTACTTGAGAAAATCAGGAAGCAATGCTGGCACCCTATATCTTTCTCCTAAAGGTAAGAACATTGTATGATGTGAAATGGAAGGACTTCTTTTCCTCTTCACATGGCTTGACTGAGCACAGTCACAAACTCCTTGTTGTTGATGCTAAAATGGTACTTGGCTCCATGGATCCTGTTGGATCTTTGTGAATACATTGATAGGTTGTCATGGTTGCTGTTTGGAGCAAATAAAAACACAGACTGGTCATAGGTTTGAAGAAAAGAATCTTTGGGGAATCATAAAGGATTTCAAACTGTCATGCCCACAGGACAAACAAGGCTGGGCTAAACAGGCTTTCATTAAGGCAGTAGATCCATGGGACATGGCTTCATGCTGTCATGTTCAACCTGTTTGGGCTCTCCTGCCTCCTGCAGTAGCATTAGTCACAAGGTCTCTCTCCTCACATCACAAGGTCTTGTGAGGAATTGCAGCTTTGAGCTCTTCAGCTGAAAGGAGCCATCTAAGTGTGGACATAATTGTATCTTATTGAGGATTGCTGTAATAAACAGCCTCTATTACCAACTGTCCAGCTGTAATATTTGTGTTTATGTCAGCACTTAAAAATCATTGATCTGCAATAAGCTCAGTGTGGGGAGAAGAATCTGATCCAGAGGTCAGAGAACAGAAATTCAATTTTTCCCTTATCAGGCTGGAGAGCTCAGCCTGGGAATGTGGGATTGCACAGAGCTCTGCTGCTGCTCCCTTTCCTGCTGCTAGAGCAGCGCTCAGGGAGATGACCCAAGATCAAAGCTGCTTGCAGCAGCAGTCTGCTTGCAGGGCTAATCATCATTACACTGCTTGGCCTGCCAGGCTGCAGGTAACCACCCACTGTGGTGTTTGCTGCTGTGCCAGAGCTGCACAGGCACTTTCCAAAGCCACAGCCCCCCTGTGTGTGGCAGCAGCAGGGTGAGCTCTCTGGATATCTGCTAGCAGGTTTTGCTCCTCACAGAGCCTTTGAACTGGGAGCTTCCTCATTTATTTTCCCTGGGAGCAGGAGGGTTGCTGAACTGTGGGTGTTATGGAGAGCAGTAGCCCAGGTGGAGCCCGCCCTGGCACACACCAGTGAGCACACAGTAGTGTAAAACCCACTCTGCAGCACCTGAGTGCAGGATGTTGCACACTTCTAGCCCTCGGGTGCGTGTCTCTACTCAAAGGCAGACCCATTATCTTAAGAGAAGCTTGAAAATCTCCTCCTGATGTGCTCCCTTGCTCATGAGTAGCAGTGACCATCCTGCACCATCCAAACAATCTGGGATTCTTCTTTCTCCCATCTCCTGCAAGGCAGCTTCCCTGCTTGACTCCCCTTCCTTGAGTGAGGGACTCAGGAATCTGGTCCTTGACTCCCCTGTCACCAAGCATCTCAACAGTCCACCCAGGATCAGTGTCTCAGATCTGTCTCCTCCTACACCAGAAAGGACCTGGGACCACCCATGCTATTCCCCGCTTACCCTCTATGTCCTTTTTCCCCTCACTTTCCCCATTCTTGTTCTTGAAGGCATTACCTGGAAGGGACACCATCTCCCAGTAACTGGGCACTTAGGAAAGAAATGGGATTACTGGAATACAGAGTGTTCCTCCCATCTGAGCTCCCTGGTCAGTGTCTTGCCACCTCCCTCCTTCATGGGCTGCAGCAGCCTCAGATGGAGGGGAACAGAGCAGGAGGCAGGAACTGTCTTATGGGCTCTGTGGCAGCTTCAAGGTTGTTCAAGGGTGAGCAAATCTGCACTCAGAGATCAAGGAACCTGCAATTCCTCTCTGAGTCTCCATTGGCAGGTTAAATGGGGTGAGAAGTTGGTCCTATCTCATTACAGAGAAACTGCAGGGGAAAAAAAATAGAAATTAGACAGGCCTGGCCCTTTCCAAGCACTGGGATGTGGGAGAAAAAGGGGTGATGCAAGGGAAGAGGGCTGGTGATGGGAAACAGAGCTCATGGAGGGTGCCAGGCCTGGCTTCTGTGCTAAACCACAGTAAAACAGCACAATATCATCACTTGCCAGCTCCTTCCTTTAATCCTTCTGAGCCTGCAATCCGTAACTGGGGACTTGTCTCTACCATCTAGGGCACCTGGCAGCCCACAGCTCACCTCCCTAGAAGAGAGATTTGTGATCAGATTAAAGCCCATTTCATGTTCCCCTGCTCAGGTCCTTGTCAGCTCCCTGCTCCCCCGATGTTTACACAGGATGCCTGACTCATTTCCAGATGAAGAGCTGACATTTCCCTCTCAAACCCAGCACAGGGGTCATGGGTTGCTGTGTTAAAGGGAAAAACTACAATGAAGAGATTTTTCTAATCACTGCATCAGATTACAAAGGAATGTAAATCACTGAGCTTTGTTTTTTGTTAGAAGCAGAGCAAGGTTACTTCAGGTAGTTCTCAAGAGCATTTGGATATCTCACACGATACGCCCACGTGCAGAAGCTCACACGAGTTCACAGAACTCGGCTGTCCCTGGAATCCTTAGCAGAAGCTAACCATGGCATGGGAAAGGAAGATGCTCTGATACTGAGGAGTGTCCACCCTGTGCTGCACTCCCACTTCATCTCCACAGGGTCACTCTTTGCTCCGTGCCCCTGTTGGACGTTTGATAAACTGGGGTAATAAACAGATAAACTTGGCAACAGACAAGTATGTTAAAAACACAGCAAGTAAGAGAAGGCATAGAAGGAGACCGGGCAGATATGGGACATACAACCATCAGCTGGGACCAGATTTACCAGCATGTCCTACAGAAATGTCACTGTAGACGTTCAAAGACATCACCAGAGAAGCTGTGGCTGCCCCATCCCTGGAAGTGTTCGAGGTCAGGCTGGATGGGACTCTGAGCAACCCGGTCCTAGTGGCATGTGTCCCTGCCCATGGCAGGAAGGTGGAAACTCTAACATGCCTTCCAATCCAAACCATTCTGTTATTCTATGATTTAACCTCAATTTTGTCCTCTCCCCCTAATGAAACTGAGGTGGGTCAGGAGAAGATGGGGAGGAAACAAATCAATAAAAGGATATAGCAATATTGTTTCTCTTCTGTGACAAGTTGGAGATGGTGCAGAAGAGGGTGGAAGTTCTCCTGGTCTTAGAGGTGTCAGGAACTCTGCAATTCTCTTGCAATAAAGATGGTGATTATTTTGTGTTTCTCTCTCTTTCCCGTGACTTTTGGAGAACCTTCTGTGAGCCACCTGCTAAGGTCCTGCTTCAGACAAAGTATGATAAAAATGGAAAGCAGTTAAATGTGACCTGAAGCCCACTGAAATGTTCGGGAGGGGTCTCCATGCAGCCCTGCTCCAGCCATTTTTTGGTCTTGAATGAAGAGACACTGAAGAGCAGGGGAGGACAGATGGGAGCTACCTCTCTGGCAGCCAGCAAACTGCCACCCAAATCAAGCAGCAGAGTCAAGGAAAAAAAAATAAAAATAAAATAAAAAATTTAAAAGATAAAAAAAGGCAGGAGCCCATAAACATTTTATGATTCTAATTTAAGTTTTATGAACATGTTTTGAGCTCCCCTAGTCAGACTCTGGTATTGATCTTTTCAGTATTGTTAACTCATAACCAGACCATATTTGAAGACATAAACTTTAAGAGGGATAATAAAGAAAAGCCAGACTGCACGGGCTTTATTCTTCTCAGCACAGGGACTGGGAACTGTAAATCCTGCTGGAATCAGTGAAATTATGCAAGTGGAGATGAACTCCTGGCTATGTCAATTTTTTAGATATTGGGCACCAGTGAAATCAGTCTTTATTTCTACTTCAAAGTGGAACTGTCTTGGGATATAAAGCAGTGGGAGAGTAAGAAGCCAAACAATGGAACAAAAACATTGATTTCTCTGTGTCTGTGTGCTTTTGAGAGATAGGCCAAATTGCATCATTTTGGCCCATCTCTGGACCATCTGCAGATTCTCCCAAAATTATTCATTTCTTAGATTTGGATCCTTCTTTCCAACCCCATTAAAGTTTTGAGCTAAGCAGGAGCATTTAGATCTTGCAAATACTTCCAGGGTGAGCTGCCCTGAGCACCAGCACAGGGTGATGGATCTCCTGGCTTTGCTGTCCTGCCTGTCTGCCTTGTGTTTTAGGTCAGGGACATCCGTGTAGCTCACTGCCTGCTCCTGGCTGATAACATGAAAAGCCTTAGTAACAATGTTAATGGGCTTTTTTTTTTTCTCCATGGTAACAGTTCAAGAAGGACAGTTTTCCAGCCTCTGCCTGCTTTTTCTTAAAAAATAATAATAATAAAAAAATAAAAAAAAGGAACATGAAAATATGAGACAAATAAAATAAATAAACATGTGACTTTTTTCTTTTCTTTATTACATTTATCCTAGCCTAATGAAGTGAGGGCAGGGTGGGGAGGAGCACTGCTTTCCACCCTGCTTATGCAAGACGTGAAAGGTGTTCTCAGTTTGAGTAGAAGGCTGAAAAACCTGGAGGTAGGACTTCCACAATTCCTCTGAGGCACAAAATGGTCTTCAAATTTAGAGTGCAGGCTGGCAAACAGTCAAGATTAAGTGTGAAGCTGCAGGTGCTTTCTGTCAGACTGAGCCGTCCTTGTGAGACCTTACCCAGCCACAAGCCACGGGGAACTGCCCACTGAACCTCACAGGCTCAAGGTGAATCTGAAATCTTGGGAAGCCAGGGATGCTTTTTGTTAAAAAGACTATCCACAGTTCCCTGTTTTCAGTTGTGAACAATGCCCCGAAACAGGTGAGTTGTTATAACTTCGGGTCTTGTTGCAAACACTCGAAATGGCACAGCTCTCTTCCCCCTCACCATCTCCAATCCCCTCGACACCCTGCATCTCCCCAGGCTTGCCGAGGTTGGAACACACCCCACAGCCCAAATTCTGCATTTTCCACTGCTCACACCACCCAGCATTTCCATGCTGTCTCATCATAGTTGGAATTAAAACACAAAGGGGATCTTCAGAACAATAAAAGGCTGTTGGCCCTGCACTGCCAACAACTCAGAGGGAGCTCAGTGGAGAGCAGCTGGAATGATCAGGGTACTCAAGGCAGTGACTTTGGAGGAAAGATTAACATTGCTAAAAATAGCCCACACGGGTAGCCAATGACTAGAAGGGTCTGTGATAAAAGTCCCTGTGTATCAAGGGGTATAAATAATCAAGGATGGAATTAAAGTATTTAGAGGGCACAGAGGGCAACTACCCAAGTGCACTGCTAGGAGTGATGGTATTAAATAAGGAAAGTAGAGGAAACAAAATAGGGACATCACCTTCTCTCTCCCTAAATGAACTCTGTTTAACTAGGTCTTGAACTAAAGAGTGCTGCAGTCCCTGGAAATTTTCCTCTAGCACAGCAGTACCCCCTGCAAGAAGGTGACAATTCTAATTTACGATTATCTCATCAGGGTCTTCTTTAGAGGCACATGGAACCCAGGACACCTGACTGGGCATCAGTGGCCTGTCTACCCTGCAAAACTGACAGTATCTGTATGGAGCCAGACCCTGGTCTCTACCCAGAGGCAGCAGTTCACTGCAGCTGGCAGAGTCATGGCCAGAAGGGTTCACCAGGCAAGATTATTCTGAGCCAGGGCGAGACACACAGTCCTTCCACACTGTGTCTGCTTCCTTGGGTGAGAGAGGTGCAAATCACTGAAAAGTACACACTGCCTTTGCTGCTACTCTTCTCTGTGTCCTCAGAGTTACCATGGTACCAGCACAAATCACTACTACAAATTCTGGATTTGACTCAGGGAGAGACCTGCTTGTTCCTCCCTCACTTGTTTCTTCCCATCCCTTTGGCACCCCTTCTCTCTGGGGTGCACCCACCCACACATTTCTGTGAGGAAATTCCCTCTTGCACTGAGATCCATTCTGCAGTTTCCTTCCACTGTTGTGGTATTAGCAGACAAAGGCCGTGTATATGTGTTATATATGTCATATATGTTAAGAAAGTTTTAGTAAGTTATTCTATCCTTCCAGACTAAGAGACTCTGTACCTCAGCAAACACAGTAGCTAAGCTGTATTTTCACTTTCTAAGGTTTTAACTGTCTTTCCTCATGACAAAGTAAAGAAACATACTCATATTTTTTGTGAAGAGCTGTTTGAAAAGCCATATCCAGAATAATAAATGGTTCATTGTTGGACTAGCAGGGTAAATCTCGTGGAGGATTTACATGGCGCCTCTTAATTCTGGTGCTGCTCAATATTTGCATTAATAACCTGAGTGACAAAATGGAAACAAAACTTATTAAATTTAGTCACAAGATTATATTCAGAAAGAGTAAATTTCCTCCAGAGGACAGTCTTAAAATGCAGCAGATATAAGCAGGGATGGTCAAAAATGTAAGTACAAAGTAGCAACAACTGGTTAAATAACTGTATGGAAGGGGATCTGGAGTGACCACTAAGTGGAAAAAGAGGCATAAAAGAGGCAAATACTGAGGCTGAGCAAGGGACAAACCATGCTGGGATACAAACAGCAGTAAGGCCTGGGGGATGCACAAAACAGCTTTTTGTTGAGTTTGGGCTGGTGTAGGCTCAGCTGAGAACTGCATCCTGACTCCTCTTCAGTTTATAGGGAGGTGACATTGCATCTCAATCAGGAACTTTGGGGATGCTCTTTTATTTTATTTGCTCTGAGGCAGTATTTATTTTATTTCATCTGACAGCTGTTTTAGACCATTTCACTCTGCTGGAAGCATGATCAGATCTGAAATGTGGGTTGTAAATAGCTGGGAAAACTGCACATTTAAGTCTAATTTTATGTGTAGCATCTTTTATTAATGTTACAACATTTACTATGTATTTTAAGTCATCATTGATTTTTATTAAAAAAAGATATTTTTATTATATGTGCATGCTGCCAGCAAAATAAAATAATATGGTTTTCCCCCCTCAGTATGAATTCTCATTAATCTTCTCTAAGAGCATAAGAAAGCAAGAAGACAACTATCTCAGTTCAAGGCAGCATCACTCCCTAAGCTCTGTGACTGAAACATTGTCATGTATTCATTGCAGCAGGATGCAGAAGAGCTGCTTAATTGCATCAACAAGCATGTGCTAGGTGGGGGCCGAGGCAACAAAACACTCCCTTGTGACTTCTTACATCTGGGGCTGATTAGTGCTGTTTATATACCATTAAGATTCAGAGGAGAGGAATAAAAGAGCCAGTAAGGACGCAGAGTTTCCTGAGGTGTGTGCAGGCAGCTGAGTAAAGCCAGGCACAGGAAAATTGCTGCATTTTGCACTCAGTCTCCAGGTGCTTTTTTTAAAGTCAGGCCGTATTGGGTCTCAGCAATGACACAAAGGTTTTTCCAGCAGTGGAGCAATGCATGCTGCAGAGAACATGCCCCACCCCGAGAAGCCTCATTCATTAGGAATTTTACCACCTGGAATAGATAAAAGTGTACTGAGGACAATGATTTTTTGTTTGATTTTCAGCTAGATCAGGTAACGTGTCTTTGCATTAACTGAAGACTTGACTTGAACCTTGCATCACTTGAGGAGCAGGCAATAAAATTGGGTTGCTTACTAGAGTAGAATGCTGGCAAACCAAACCTCAGACAGTTTTGGTTCTGGGCATTTGGATAAGACACCTGCAAGCATCAGCTTAATAGTAATGAAGCCATGAGAATGGGGTTGATGCAAATGTGGAGCAGATTTGAACAAGTAAACGCTGCTGCAACTGAAAAGGGGGTGTAAGAAAGTACATGATTAGGGAACTTTATATGTAAACTGGATACAGGGTGTATGAAAAAACATTTAGAGGTCTCTAAAATGTTTTCCCTAAGACTCTAGCTTCAGCACTGGGGGACCGCTGTGTCATGCCACACCAAGGAGCCTGTAAGCACATGAACGGCAGAACTGCCTGCTGGCAGGTTTTGTGTGTTGGAGCATTGCTTTGATTTTAATGATAGAAAAGGGCTCCTTTTGCTCTCCTTTATCTTTTACCATGCAGGTGTGCAAAAATCAAAGTGCTAATTTCAGGTACCTGTTCAGACAGGTGAGCCTGCACAGAGAGGCCACCTGGCCCAGACACATCCAACCCCTTGCAGTCCCAACCACCTCCCTCAACATCACCTCACAGGGAGGGTGTCGGCCGAAGGTGCTGGCAGCACCAGGAGGGGGCTACTTGTGTGGGCCTGGCTGGGAACACCAGATCGATGAGAAAACCACCTCCATTTCCCTCCCAGAAAAACATCTTCAAAAAAGTGGCTCATTTCTGAGCTTACTTTCACCCAAACACACCTCACCACTTAGGGAGCATCCATCATGTAGGGAGAGATGCTGGTCCAGATGCCATCAAATGCTCCACAGAAGCAAGGCCAGTCCTCCCTGAAAGTTTTAAGGCTTGGTGGCTTTTTAGCCTTTTTCTAGTCCTCACAATTAAGGCCCCCTAATCAGCTATTCGACACCACAATCAGCCCCAGCAATCAGCCTCCTGCCTCTGCTGCTGATGAATGCCCGGAAGGGACCTCAGAGTCAAGAGACTAATTGACCACTTTGTTAAAAAAACCAGCACAACAGCAAGAGGAGAGGGTGGAAGTGCATTTATTCCCCCAGATTTGGGGAGCCCAGGAAGGAGGCTGGTACTTCGCTGATGTTATCACAGCTGAATTTGCCAGCAGCTCTGTATATGTTGTGAACAAAGGCTGCACTGGCTCATGTCACCCAAGAGACTGATCTGATCTAGCTCTACATGAGCCTGAAATCAGGAGTAGGGTTGTTATCATAGGTTATCACATGTGTTACTGAGCTGTATCAAAATTAGTATCAGAACTCTCTCTTGATTCAACATTTTTTAGAGAAACAATCTCAAGCCTTCAATCAATGGGCAACACTTGCTTCCTCACTGGTAGCTTAGGTAGAAATAAATCTAGGATTACTGAGCCCCTGTTAAATTATTTATTGTAGGTATTTTCATGGTCCTTGAAATCCAATATGCGAACTGGGTCACTGCTTTGTATCCAAAAGAGGAAACAACATGCAATGAAGATATTTTGCATATGAAACACACCAGCTTCCCCAATTTAATCTTCATTTTCCCCATTCTTAGCACACCCAGCTCAGTGCTGCTGACTTTTTTTGCCCAAGACTCCGTGACAGAGGCAGAAGAGAAGTGGTTGAGAGGCAGAGGGGCCACGCTCCTGCTATATTTCATCCAGACCATGCTGGAAATTGGTCATGTTCCTGCCTGAGAAATCATCTCCACCTCAGAACTCACCTTTAAAAAGGAAAGATTTGTTCTCGTGTTTCAGATGCATCACTCGATTTGTTTATTGACCCATTAATTATGGTCTGTGTCTTTCAGTGGTCAGGGCAGAGCAGCAAACCGGGATTACAGCTCCAGTGTGACTCTTAAGAGACAGAATTAGCAAAGCTATTCAGCCCAATCGCTGTAACAAGGTTATAATGTAAAGCACTAAACAATTAGCTGGGAGATTTACCTCCCTGTCTTAAAAGCATTTTTATTACTTAATCAATCACAAGCAATTTATAAACAAGGCTGAAATTTTACATGGAGCCATAAGCCTGTCTTATTTGCTTCCACAGCAAAGCAGGAAAAACAGACCTGAAGTTTCAAAAGACATTTGATCAATTAAAAAAAAAAAAAAAAAAGGCAAAAGTACCTCAAGAGAAGATAAATGATTTTTCAAAGGGAAGAAGGACTTCAGCAGAGGCTGGAGGAAAGAAAGTCCATCTGTCTATTTGCTAGTTTATAACATCATCCATAACGGTGGCTTGAAGTAGTAGTAGAGTTGTAAAGTGAAAATGTGAATTGTTGGGGGCAGAGACTTTGTTTGTCTGTGCATGCCCTCTTCAAGCTGGATTGCAGACACCGAGTGCCAGCACTGTGCAATTGCCAAATAAATGTATTAAGAGTGCTGAATCAGCAATATCACGTGTGCTCCAGGTGCCCTCTTTGCCTTCAGAGCTTCTGACTCAGTGCCAGGACAGGGTCGCATTGAGAATCTGTTAGGTAGAGACAAGACACTTGACACCCCCGAGGAGAGCTTCTCCAAGCCACAGGAGTGCTCAGACTCTCCCCATTTTCTCTTTTGATTTGCCCCGTCCTTAGGATGGGTTGCTGGCAGTAACTCACAGGCAGGGTTTGTGCAGACAGAAGCAGCTGACCATGGGCTGCACTGCACACAAAGCTTCAGACCCAGTCTGAATCCCCGTGAGCTGTGGCCAGGAGGCTGCTTTGCATCTTTACACCACAGCTCACCCACATAACTGGTTGGACCAGTCTGATTTCCAAGCTGGGTCGTGGGGATAGTTGCCTTGATAGAGATGGGATCAGCACCTGCTGGCTGGGTGTGTTCCAGCTGGTTTGGCAGCAGCCCCAGCTCTGCCAGTCCCTGTACCTCTGACATTCTGCAGTACTGCTGACTCCTGCGAAACTGGGGCACCAACACACACATGAAAGTCTCTCTTTGGAACGAGCTGCTGAGGAGCTCCGTGCTACACTGCCTGCAAGAGCCACACTGGAGGCTAAATTCACCTTGGCTCGTGGTGATTTAATTCTTCCAGCATCAGCTTTTTGCTGGCTTTGACTACTCTGATCCTACAGCTCCCAGTCCTGATTCTTCTGTCGTTTCCCACCCCACCTGCCAGCTCGTGATTTACACCTTTCCAGAGCAGAAATACATGGATATGATTCAGAGGAGTGTTACTTCCATGCGTCCCTTACATTCGTAACTATCCAAGATGCAAAGGGATGGAAAAGCAACCAGCTTCTGAGAGTGATTTTAGGGGAATAAATGGAGTAGATGTTCTTGCTTGTGTGGGGAGCACAATGCAGTGTGGGAAGTCCAAGGCAGGCTCACCTGGGAGAACGTGGGCAGCTTCACCCAACCCCACTCCACCACGTCTGCAGCTGAGCAGCTGGGCTGCTCCCCACCCCAGGACAACAACATGCTGCTGTGAGGAACAACACCCTTCCTCTTCCCAAAGGCAGTGACAGGACCTCGAAAATGCCCTGACAGACACTCACTTGTGCCCTTTAGTCCTTCAGGAGAACCCTGGAACCCACTCACCCACAACCTTGCTTATGTGGCTGATGGCAACATGAAGCAGCTCAGGGAGACACTTTGGGCTTTACAGGTTTTCTCAAACTGTCTGCCCCACCTTTCAGGTCCATATGTACAGGACACAGCAGAAACCCTCTGTAGCTCCATGGTGAAAGGAGGGAAAAGCTGCCTAGAAGAATAGGCAGGTAGGTATTCCTAGGTATTCTCAGCTGAGATTTCCTCTCGCTGAGCCGGGTGGGAGTCTCCTGTGTTGGGCAGGCTCTTTGCAGTTGCAGCTCATCCATGGGCAGGTCTGAGGCTGAGCCCCCAGGACCCCTGGGTGACATCAGGGAGAGCTGTGTGGTGGCATCACAAGTGAGTCTCACATTTCAAGGCTTGCTAGGAACAAATGTGTCATCTCATTGTTCCATGATTCAACGGCTCGGAGCGTTTTTGACAAATAGGGGCTTCTTCATTTCAATTCATGCTCTTTTATGGCTGATAAGGCTGATAATGAAAGTCAGATGCTCACTAGTTTAGGACTTGTATAGCTGAATCCCAGCTTTTGCCCAGAGAGATGGGAAAAGTCAGTCACAAACTGTCACCCCTTCACCTCTGGGGTCCAGAGTCCTGCCCCATCCTGACACACAAGAACATATTTACCAAAATAAATATATGCCATAAAATTACTGCAGAATATTTTAAATTTAAGAGGAGAAGAAGTGTTGTCCCAACTGTTTCTTCCCACCACAGCAGTCAAAAATAATACCTGCACACATTTCCTTAGCCTGGAATTATCACCGGATGATTTAGTGTCCTGGCCCACCACACTTACACGAAATAAATACTTCTAATTGGCAATGAAAATGCAGGTTAATTTTCATTGCATCCTGGCACTTATTATCAACATTATTTATTATTGATCAAGTACTGACAAATGCTTTCTATGTTCTACAGCCATAAGGAGATAAAGCCCCTGTCCCATTAAATATACACACAGTGTTTAACTGAAGGCCACTGAGAATCCCTCTAAAGTCAATATCCATTTATCTTCCCAGGGGAGTTTCCACAGGCAGAGTAATGTAGACATGTGAAATTCTCCTGTTGAAGCCTAGATACAATGTGCTCTGAAGGACACTGCCCCCAAAACTGTGATCCATCACAGATTTTTTTCTTCTAGGAGGGTGTGCTGGGATTTAACACAGAGAGGCAGGGAAAAGCAGGTGATGTGTGGCAACATCCATGTTCTGATAAATACTCTGGGAGACAGCAGGACCTTGGTATCCAAGCAATCTAAAAAACATGTTTTATTGCTACAGAAAGGCCTGGCTGCCCAGGCCAAAGAGAGAAATGCAGATATTGTTTCACCAGACTCACTGAAAAGTTTTGACCTATTCCTGCTCCAGGGTACCCAGTAACCGATGGGTCCAGAGCACTTGTGGGAGAAGATTTCCTTTCGAGTTCATTCCAAATAAACATCAGCTAACTAGAAATTTTATTCATAGCCAACATAGGTTGTTTAATTTCTTTGCAATTCAGAGCTGTTGGTGGTCTAAAAGCAGACTTTCTAGTGAGATTCACAAGGAATGTTCAAATAGGTGCTAAAAAATACTGTAAGATCGAGCTATTATGGCATCTCAGCATTTGTGAGTCCGATTTTTCTGGAGACTGAAAGCGAACTTTACTTTGCTGAGTGTATCACAATACCCAGGAAGATTTTAAGTGGATCTCATTGAAAATTCATGAACCTCTTTGAATTAGCCAACCCATTTCCTACACCACTGCTGCAAAGTCTGGCTGGATCAGCAGAGGTTTTAGGGGTGAAATTTACAATTGTGTGCTGCTTCCAGACTCAGAGATCTTCAATACCTCTTCAGCTTGCAGGGCTTGCGTTTCACTTCTGCAGATGTTTAAAACTGCATGCAGGACCTAAAAAGAAATATTCCGTTTATTTATGTGCACCTGTACTTGGAAATTTCATGAACTGCTGAACTGAATTCAGTGTGAAAGATTTAACGTATTTCCACTATTTTTATAGGATAAATGATGTTTCATACTTTTACCCTGTTTCTTAAGCCCAGAGTGGCTTCAGCAGTGATGCACATCCATCCAGAGTCTTTCAAATGGCGAATTTTAGATACACTTACATCCCATCCCACTTCTGCCATTTTTCTGAGTTGTAGTCCATTGATTAATACAATAAGCCTCATCAACTGCAAATGCAGTACAGCAGTTATTGAGCTAATCTATCTTATTTCTAAGCAGTTTCTTATCATGTAATTATTGTAATTACTTTAACAGACAAAAAACTTTAAATACTGGGAGCTTTCTTCTCCACTCAAGCCAGAAATTAGCAAAAAGAGCTTTTCTCTTGTTTGTTTAAGCAGCAGCAGAAGTACGGGATTTTCAAAAGAAAAAGAGGCTATCACAAGTTTTACAGCTTCTGAACAAGCATTAGCTTTAAGCTGTGGAAGCAGATGACAGAAACGAGGGTTGGTCAGAAGAGCAGTTGCTCCATCTAGGATGGAAATCTCATATCCAATTTGTAAGTAGCAAATAAGAGCAGCAAATTTTGCTCTCAACTTCCATGAACAAAATCTGAGGGTGTTTTGTGAGAGTGAGGATGAAATCCAGTTCCATGAGAATTATTACATAATCTTGGGGTCACAGAATGGTTGGAAAAAACTTTAGGATCATTTTCAACCTTTAACCCAGCAGTGCCAAGCCCTCAACTAAACCATGTTCCTCAGAGCCCCGTGTTTGAAATATCTCCTTTGCAAACCATATTTTTATCTCTCAAAAAAAAAAGTTTAATTTCCTTGATTTAAAAAAAGAAAAGATGTATAAAACATTCTGATTTAATATTCTTCACTTTCTCTTTTCCCTCAGTTTTCTTTCTCTGATACATTTTTCTTTATTATTCCTTTTTTCCCCCTTGTTTATCACAGGACAGAAGGCTCAAAATAGGAATGCACCATACATATGGAAAGACTTCATTGACCCAAATATTCACATATAGAAGAAAGAAAATGTAGTCAAGCTCAACAGATATTATCAAGAAAAAAATTCACTGTTTCTCTGGGAAGGATTAAACATCGAACGTAAATAATGTGCACCCTTGGCAAGTGTCTTCATACTTTTGGCCTTACCTCAAACACATCATAAACCAGCACAGCTGTGAAAAGCTCTCTGGGGACATTCAGTTTAATTGCCAAAGCTTCTCTCCTCAATACGAGGTTTGCAAATGCTGCAAAATGCATGCCTGAAACCCTTCTGTGCAGCATTAATTCGCAGTGCTCAGTGTCACCAGGCAGGGAACGGCCTCTTGGCAATTCCCAGCTCTGTGCTTCTGGGCTCCACAAGAAGGGTTTGGGCTCCCCTTTCTGGGGGCGCTGGGGATGCAGGCAGGTGTGGTGTGACAGGGCATTGCTCCCCACCCTCAGCCCATCTGAGCACACAAACGCTCACCCTTGAGCATAACCAGCAGCCAGG
Source organism: Regulus satrapa (assembly GCA_013396955.1). Lineage (NCBI taxonomy): Eukaryota > Metazoa > Chordata > Aves > Passeriformes > Regulidae > Regulus > Regulus satrapa. The sequence continues at coordinate 868,930 of VWZN01005442.1, read as the reverse complement.
ACAGAAGTTTGTCATTGCTAAGGGAAGGTGTCCCTGCCCAGGGCAGGGGGGTTGGAAATAGAAAATCTTTAAGGTCCCTTTCAACCCAAACCATTCAATTATTTTTATGATGACGATTCTGTGATCACTCCCTTCCCTGCAGCTGCTCAGCAAATCTTAAATCCCTTCCAAGCATTTTGATCTTCAGTCAGCTGAATTTCTCTCTTTTTCCACTCCTAGATTTTTCCCAGCTCTCTGGGCAAGGGCAGAGAGCAAAGCAAAGGAACCAGACACTACAGGAGGAACAGCAGTAATACTCAGCAACTTGCTGCCCTCCCAGACACCTGCTCTCTTGGAGGTACATTTTACCCCATGAATCATCTCTAAACGGGACAGGCATAGTTGTGCCCACGTATTTCTGCCTTTCAATGCCTGCTGCACCTGTAGAAATCGTGCTTTATATGCCATGGGCTAGTTAGCCCAGCTAGCCAGTGTACCAGGGAGGTCCTGGGTAAGCACACCCCAGGCTCATAAATTAGGTGCCAGCAACTTTGGAAATTGGCCCCTGTCACCTCCAAGCACGTTCCCTTCCACACCATTGCTGCAGAGCTGCTGTGGGATTCAACGGGACGAGAAGCACTTCTAGGCAGTCTCTGAGGCAGCACAAAATGCACATTGCTGTACTTTGCTTATAAATGGAACTTTCAGTGTGCAGGAACTTGCTGTGCCAACTTTGTCAGAGGTGGTTTCTTCTCCCTGCACCCTGCTAGACTCTTTCCTTCAGAGCAGAAGATGTGATGTTTCTCAGGGAAGATCCTGTCTCATCATCTCCAGTTCTTTTCAACATTCATTTTAAAATTAATTTCCTCTCTTCTCCTTGCATCTACCTCTTAATTTGGTTTATACACTGTTATGAGTTTTCTGACTGAAATTTATTCACCAGACAATGTCTTTATGACATTATGTCTTTATGCTTTGCCTCATTTAATTCTAAAAAATACTTTGCAATCCAATTTCTCTAGAAGTTTCCTTACAAAATAACTTTTTATGTTATGGATAAAATCTGCAAAGCTCCTAGATGGTTGCATTCAGGACATCAATTCCATCTTGTGAACATGTTTTTTTTCTGGAATCCTGCAGCTCTATAAGTGGAATTACTTTGATGAGTAAACTGCTAAATCAACACTTGTCTCAGTCTCTTTAAAAATAATTAAATCAACCCCCTTCACCTGCCACTGAAACAAACAGAGAACAGACAGATCCTTTGTTGTGACTCAACATTTTCAGCAGTTACCAAGTGCTATCATGATTACATTTTCCTCTTCTGCGAATAGTTTTAAATTCACATTTTTTGGCAGAAGTAAGAGATGCAATATTTCCATTTTCTTCCCAATTTCATGTGTTTCTGAGACTTGAAAAGATTTGGGAAACCGCAGAAATGGATGGATTAGCATTGCCAATGGGACAGAGGTGACAGATAAAGCTGGGTCACTGCCTAGCACCATCTACACACATGGAATAGCACTGCTATCTGGTGGCTGCTCCATGACTCATGGAAAATGCCTTGGTTGTCTCGGGCCTCTATTTGGAGGCCAGGTATACATAGCACAGAGGTTTGCCATACAGCTGATCCCAGAAAAAAGCCAAGCATTAGCAAGGCTGCCAAGCTTACACTTATTTTGACTGACAGGAAAAAAAAAAACCAAAACCAAACAACAAAAAAACAAAAAAAAACCCACAACCCCAAAGTACTGTTGAGAGGGGTGAAATGGGGAGAATATATTTGTCAGATTGCTGGGGGACAGGGAAAGGTTTGCAAAAAGTTGTTGCCAACATGACAGTTTTCTGATTGTCATCAGATTTTATTCAGCAAAAATTGAAACAGATAATATCAGCATGTCCCACTTGTAACAGTCATGGAATTGAAAGCTGTCATGTTGTTGCTCAAAACATGCTTTTGAAAAGAAAATGGATGTTTCTTTTGTTAAAACAATATTGTTTTAAACAGCTGACATCTGAACTAAATGTTTCAATTGCATCGAAATGTTACACTATGACCCAAGATCAACAGGGATGTGGGATGTGGAGGGGGTTTCATTTAGTTCTATGATTCTGGTACAGTATTTCAAGTCTTTCCAGTCCTATCTGAAAATCAGGCTAAAAAAACAAACAAACAAAAAAAAGTACTTTCAAGCAGAGCATCAGGATCCCAGCCAGATTTTGTCAAGAAAGTAATTTGGAAGAAAACTGTCCAATTAGATACAATGCAGACCATCACTGCTGTTTAGGTTTGCAGTGTACAGAAATGAGCCAGCCACGAGGTCTGGATCCAGAAGCACATCCACAAGTGGGTCTGCTCCCAGTAAAACAGCCTGTGGCCATCCAACACCATCCGTCCCAGCTGAGGATCTGCAATTCCGTATTGATGAGTGCAAGATGTGCCACAGAGAGGTCTGGAGCCAAGAGCTGGAGTTGTTAATTACAACAGACCCTTGCCTCACCTTGAGCTTGACCGCCAGAATAAACACCAGGGTTGGCCGAGGCGAAATGAAGTGGCAAAATCCATCCTGCAGAGATTGTTCAGGGACTTTCAGGCCCATCTAAGGAAGCCTTACTTTCTCCTTGACAATTTAAAGACCAGCCGTGAACAACTGCGGCTGTGACTTGCTGCTCTAAATATAGAATAACACAAATTATCACATGCTGACAGGTTTCAGTTCCAGGGATGGGTCTGCCAGCAAGGCCTTGAAAGCTTCTCCACTCGGCCGCCCGCAAGCCCAGCAGATGAACTCGCTGGGAATAACATGGTCAAACCAGTAGTTTTCTTCTTCCAGCTCATCTCATGCTCTCCCCTATCCCTCTCAAGTTAAACTCAGCCTACTTGAGCACCCTTCTCCTTCTCCTCACAGCGCAGATGCTTTGTCATTGACATAACTCAATGGGGGAGAATTACAACCCTGGAATCAGACAGCTCCCAACATTTCTTATAGCAACAGTAATAAATCTGTGCCTGGCACTTTATCACGTACATGAATCTGGCCTCGCAGACCCCCAGCCAATGTATTTTCCTACTTCTCACACAATTAAAGGTGCCAAAGCTTTTTTTTCCCCTCTTAAGTCACACTTCTGACAATTTCACGAAAACAGTATTAAGGAGGGAAAGAGTCAGCATTGGATCAGCAAGTTGTGAAATACAACAATGTTTGGGTGTTTGCATTCTGGAGTTTCCTGCAATTAACCTTCTTCATGCAAATTCATTAAAGTTTTGAAATTAAAAAACACTAAGAATAAAAAAGAGGAAAAATCACAGCAAATATTAGGAAAAAAAGCATTCTGACCACTTCAGAGCTATTCCTTAAAATATCTTAGTTGTAAGATTTGTAATACAATTATTTTTGGAACCTCTTTGTACAAATTTTACCCATTGTCTGGAATATGCACTTTGTGCTCAGCAAAGGCAGTGTCTGGTCATCACCAAAAAGGACTGTCATTATTATTCAGGAAGGAGTAGGCACATTTAGCCCTCAAAACCAGCAGAATTAATCCTTTTCCTTACTTTTCCAGCAAACTTGGGTCTAAGACACCAGGACATTACCCCTGAAGAAGCACTAGCACAAAAGCTGTGAAAAGCAGGGTCTTCATACTGGAAAACTCACCAAGCAGCAGAAATGAGCAATGAGTTTGCATTGTCACAGCACTGGGGATGACACCTGGCTGTGGGACCAGCTGGAATAAAAAGAGAAGCTGAATTGTACGTGGATGTAGAGGGCAAAGACAAAGGTGGTGACATAAAGAAAGCAAAGCAGGCTCTCAGGACTCAGAAGGGCTCTGACCAAACACACAGTGACCAGAAAAAGAGAGCAGGCAGGGTTTATCCTTTTGGGATTAATTGGTTTGTATTCTTCTCATAAATTTACTAGGAGTGCCTGGAAAATCCTGGGGTGTTTATTATCATGTGTCCCCAGAGATGTAACTGCAAACCCTGAGGGAGCAATTCATACCACCAAGGTCTTATCACCTGTCCAGATAATCATGGAAAAGAGAAAGGGCACTTCAGCTTGCCTAGGATACAGATTACACTCCAGAAGTGCTTATCTGTCAGTGTTGGTTTTGTGGGGAGCCTGGGGTGACCAGAGCAGAGTGAACTGAACCTCCCTGATCCCTGGGGACCACAGGATAGAGTCATAGCAAAGAGCAAGACCTTTAGCCATGGGAGAGCAACTGGACCATGAGCTCTGTTTCTGTGATGGCAAAGGAGCCTCTGCCCAGACGTGTGCCACAGCAGAGCCCAAAACCTGCGCGAACCTATCTGAGGTGTAGGATTTGTGTCTTTGACTCACCACAGGCTGACCTCTTCCAGTGTGGAATTACTCAGCTAGCAAACTCCCAGCCAGCAGCCTTTCCCTCCAAGTCTCCCACACAGAATGTGGCAAGCCCCAGAGGTTTATCTCTCTCCTCATGGTGTTTCATCTCCTGAAAGAATCAGCATTGCAGCAGGGAACAGTTTGTTCCCTTGATCCTCTCCCTGTTGTTGCCTCATACCCTTTACTTCCATGGCTTCATTAATGCCTTGCTTTGAGCACATGAATGCAGGTATTTTGTGAGTCTCCTTCACTCTGGGGACTTGGATAACTTCTTATTCAGGATGGAAAAGGACATAAACAGAATATTTAATAAAATGACTGTAAGCACCAGTTATACCTGAACAAAGAACTGCAAATGGCCCTGTAATGTACTTTATACCTGCTTCTTCCCACAGATTGCACTACAGGCTATTTACAATTCATATTCCACATACCTCTGCATCTCAAATGTCTTTCTTTCTCACTTACTTGCTGATTAAGTGGCAGAGTCTAATCTCAGCACAGCCTCCAAAGCCGCAGCAAACACAAATCTTCCCAGAAATAACTGAAATAGCAGATTTATTTATTTCCATTCTTTTGCAACTCAGTATTTGCATATTAGAGTGGTTATTATGAGGAGAAAAGTCGCAGATGCAAATTTGACATTCAGATGTCAGCTTCTCCATACATAAGGTCAACTCTGATGAGGACACTTGCTAGTCTCCAATTATAGGTCTCCTAATGCGTAAAGAACGCTAATGAATGGCATCTGCCATGGAGCACAACTCATAAAAAAGATGTTAATCGAAGCCAACCCAGCTGAAATTTTCTCCTCTTGCTGTTTCACGGCCTTTTGATTCTCAGGAGATTAAGATGTTGACTTGAAAGTGGTTTGAATCACTCAGTGCACATAGCTGGGGTCTGCCCAGCCTTCCTGGATCAAAATGTGTCCCCTGTCACCTTCTCCCTTCCCTCGGCACTCTTCCCAGCCCAGAGCAGAGTGGCCTAATTTTACAAATTAGGGTGACTCCAGCTCAGGTTCCAGCCCAGGCGTAACCACCTGCAATTCAATCCCTGTGGAAAGAAGACCTTGGTCCTTTCCAAAGAGGACACTGGCCACTGCTGCGAAGACAAATCCGCTCAGCCCATCTTCAGGAGCCGACAGGGGAGATGAGACTTCAGTTTAGTGCCTTGGAGAGAGTGCTCTGACACAGAAATTGTGCGAGCCTGGCAGAAGTGCCAGCGCTGGATGTCCCGCTGTATTCTCTCAGGCAAGTCGCTCCCTACAGGGTTGGATGCTCCCAATGGCACAGCACCTGCAGCCAGAGCTAATTGATGTCTCCTTTTTATCACCTCTCTGGTATCATCTGGATAAACTGGCTCTATCGCTCTACAACCCCAGAAACGTGAGTAGGGTAACGGGCTAAAGATGAGAACACAGGGCTGGCTGCCAAATGCTTCTGGGGCTTGTTCTTCAGGCATCTTCGTTCCTCACTAATACTTTTATCCTCTTCCCTTAAATCTCTGTTCTCAGGTTGGTAGTTTTTGCTTTTTTTAGAGCAGTGCCATGGCAGCTCTCACAGTTGGAAGTGCTGGTGCAGCTTTCAAACAGAAAGTGAAAGGCTGGCAGGACCAGTGAGGCGACAGTGGCACAGGCAGCAGCACACATGGGAGCCGCTGAAAGCCTGGGTTCTGCACCTGGTTTTGCCTTGGCTTTCAGGGAAACTTAAATAGCTTTTTATGCCTCCGTTTTTCAGGAGCTTCTTGTAGCCATATTTGTAAGCTTTGAAAGCTCTATGGACGGGAAATGCACAGCAGAAAGGACTCACTAAAATCAGGGTGAGATATTTTGTCATTTTCAGATCAGGGCAATAAAGTACCGATGCAAAGAGAAAGGCAGCAATAGTTAACACTAGGAAAGAATTGACTTCCATCTGGTACAATAACTTCCTTTGGGCTTTTCTCCAGCTCTAGTTCAATAATCTCCCTTTTATTACCCTTTATATGAGTTTCAAATTCCCTAGCTGCAGAGGCTGGCAGAGAGGGAGGTGAAGCTGCTCTTCTGAGACAGATCCCTTGACTTTCTCCAGCCTGGTGACTGTAAGCTGGAGCTCAGAGCAAAAGCTGTGGTGAGAAATGTGGGCAAAGAGCAAGACAGAAAAGCTCACTGCTCTCCCACCTCCAGATCACTCCACGCACCCATAAGCCTGGAGTTACCCCAAAGCACTTGTTGGGATCACTCCTGGGTTGAAGAGGGAGATTAGCAAGTGGGAGGGCAAGGGGCTAAGAATAGAGGGCAAGACAAAGGCAGGAGCTACCTGCAGATGAGACCTGCAAATGCTAAGCACTTGCAAAGCTTTGTTTACACGCAGCACGATAAAAAAAAGCTGTGGATCAAAGTCAGTCTTCGGAGTAGTGATAAGAGAGCAGCACCGCTGTGAAAGCCGGTGGCTCCCAGCGCTGACAGGAGCTTTTTAGCCTTTTCCCAGCCTCCTCAGTAAGGGGTTTATTTACAGTTTTCAAAGAAGAGAGAGCTGAGAGATGTCTGGAAGTGGTACGGGAAAGGCAGAAGTGTTCTCCCTTTTTAAGAGGCATCAGTGAGCTGTGAACACTGGAGCACCCACTATCACTGCTTCCCTTGTTCTGTATCACTGGAAGGGCTTCCCTCAGCACTCCATAAACGTGATCCCTGGAGCTATCCCTCCTGCCTGGGGAGCATCTCTCCCGCCATGCAATGAGACACATTCAGTGTGTAAGTGAAGACAAGACCAAACCTTGATGAAGTCAGTGCAACACCACCAAACCTTGGGTTACTCCTTAAATTAGTGCAAAAGTCTGGGAATTTGTTTTAAGACTTATTATTTTTCAAGCTAGCAGATACCCATTCAGGCAGGTCAATGATTTCAGTCTCTAAGACCTTTCTTCATTACTACATTTAATGAAAAAAAAAATTTAAGTCCTCACATCCATCAGCCTAAAACAAATAAAGAAGAACTGCTCACACTCAGCCAGCAAAGTCTGGCTCTGGGAGTTGCCTGTGACCTGAGACTCTTTTGCCTTATACCAGGGATTTTCTTATTAACAGGAATTCACCAGCACAAAAGGAATTGCTAACAACTTTCAGATCACAAATTTTCCCTTTTGTATTCAGTGGAAATGGGGAAAAGCAGTCATACAATACAAAACTTGCTAATATACCATCATCTGCTCATATATTACAACTTGCTTATTGCTCCGGTGATTGATATATTTTTAGTATGCAAGAAGCTGAGCATCGTGTGCCTTCCAACTCCTTGAGCACAATTATTGTATTGATTTGATGTGACAGTAGCTCTGTGTTTAAGGTGGTTTATGTTTTTTAATTTGCAATTAAATAAAAGGATGTCTACTCTCCAAGATGGCTGACGGTTGTTTATACCCTGCAGTAGTTGATGAAGCAAACTTTTATTTGGCTTCATAAAACATAGTTGTTCTGTCACTCTGAAGCATATTAGCTAGAGTTCTCAGAGTAGTTTCTTACCTAGCAAAAGATAAAACTAAACTCCAATCTATTTTAAAGTAGGCAAGGTAACAACATCAATGTTGCAATGGGACTATAATGAAGTAAGTGAGCTGGCAATATTGTACTATTGATAAAAGTAATGGTGATAATATATTTCTATAGCACCTTTCATCTTGAAGTGCTCTGTGTATTCATGTGTTCCCTTGCTCTGCCCCTTCCCTCCCTTCCTCTCTTTCACTGTATGTATATAAATACAGTCATATATTTATATATATTTACATATATTTAATTTAAGACCCCCTTTTCTTTCATGGATTATATCTTCTCAGCTTCGCAGAAAGGAGAAATCTTGGCAGCTACTTAAAATCAGGGGCTGCACAAGAGTTACAGCATCATGGATGAGATTTCTGCATCGTCCATGACTGGAAGGGAATAACCCTGCTGTGGAAGATTCCCCAGTGTCTCACCCAGAAGCAGGTAATGCTCATGCTGCCTGACTGCTTCATAAATCTGAGGCGCTGCACAAAAAATGGAAAGACAACATTTTTTCTCTGTAAATGTGTGCTGTAGCTCTGTAGCTTACAGTCAGAGGAGGAGCCATAAATGAGTGAGTCGGGCACATCTCTGGGTCACTCTCCTCTCCACAGACCCTGTGTGACAATGGCAGAAGATGACTGATCTTCCTCCCACACACACCATAACCTCATCTCAATGTCCCACTCTTGAACCTGGAAAATTTCTTCCACCAGGGCTGCCCAAGAGAGAGAAAAATCACTGAGTGCTCCATTGAAAACTTGATGTATTATCTCTTGAAGCTCACAGAATATTTTCTACCATCTTCAGTAGCTTTGAATTGATCCCAATTCAGTACAGAGGCACTGGATATTTGCCAGCACCACATAACTCAGTTTGGTGCCTGCCAAGATGAAGAGTTAAATCAGCTGGGGGGACATTTAAAACCAATGCATGTTTCAAGTAGATAAGGCCTGGCCTTGCTGACCTCCATCCAGCTGGCCCATGCCCAGAGCTAAACCCTCCAAGAGATGCGATCGCCGTCTCTCCATTGCCTTTGTCATTCCCAAGATTCTTCCCCACACGAATGTGGCAGGCAGAAACCCAAAACACCAGCAGGGTCAAATGTTTCCAAATGTTGTGTAGCACATCTCTCCAGCCTCGGGTGGGCCTCCAAAAATTCCACAGATTCTGGGCCATCCATTCATCAGCCTCAACTGAGTTCTCGTGCTTGTCGTGCCACATGAAACATGTGTTGATTATTATATGATGTACTATAGCATATATACAGCTGAATTCCTGTGTCACCTTGTGCTCCTTCAGACAGAATAATCTATAAATACCAGGTCCGACCCTGACAATGGATTTGTTTTGACTGCAGCAGTGCCACTTCTGCATGAATATTCCAGCAAGCAATCACCACAGGAAGGTAACAGCGAACAATATTATCAAATACTCCCCTCAAGGAGAGTCATTATGTCATTCCTTGCCATTATTCAGCCCAGAGATCTGACATAAGGAGTTGGGTCCATCCAGCGTAGGAACCAGCTTGTGCCATGTGATCTCATCTACCTCAAACACCCAAAGTAATAAGTTATGAAAATAAAGCATACCAAACAATGTTATGTCCAACATTTTTAAGCAGCTAAAATGTGCATTCCGTTGTCTAATCAATTATGAGGGCAGACAGGAAATTACATCATCCAGCTACCAAACAGGAGAGGCCATTATATCTCAGTTTATCAGCTTTACCTAACATGGCACAGACTGTCATTTTGGTGTAAGGCATTGGTGCACACACCCCAAACAAGTTCTAGTAGCAGTTGAAGGCACATGCAAGTTGAGTTTATGACATACACATGTTTGGAAAGTTCTGCCATGAGTGAAAGTGAGATTAACACCAGATTGGCTCCACAAGGGGATGGAGAGGGAGAGGAAGGGACATTTACAGAACAAGGTTAAAGGGGAATTCTGTAATGCATTAGTTATTGTGCATATAATTTCTGAACTTGATGCGTAATCTTAACTCTTCTGATTTTGTGGGGAAAAGAAACAGAACATGAAGAATAAATAAATAGCACACAACATAGAGATAAACAGTATTGCAGAGTAAAAGAATTAAAAAACAATTTTTCTTCTACCATATATAAAGCCTTTATTCCAGAATCTCTTTAACTTGACATATAATAACCTTTTGTTTGACTACAGGTGATGCTTCTAAGTGACTGATTTTGGAGATATTAATTTTTCCAACAATTTCATGTTGCTCACATTCTAAAACACATTTAAAGAAACACTTTTGGGGTTTGTGTAATTTTAAAAGCATTCTCAAGCAACCCAGCTTGTAAAAGGATATAAATTTATTCTTTCTTTCTTAACAAAATACAGGTTATCAGAATAGCATAATTTACACAGTTTTCAAACTCCTTGGAGTAAAAACCTCCATAATTAATGGATGAATGTAGGAGAACTAGAAGAAATATGTAGAAAATAAGGAAGCCCCACTAGACCAGACCCACTGAAACCTGGTGTGTCATACAGACCTCAAAAAAACAGAGCTTTGTCCCAGGATTTTTGATCAGACAAAGAAACTTATAAAAATAGGAAAAGTTATATGAAAAGAACGATTTCTTTCACGCTATGCAGGTGTCTGAGAGAGATATGTGGTGTTGGGATTAATAATGGCACAGCCCTTCTGGTGTGAAGAAGTGGCTGAATTGGTCCAAATTCCCTCAACTCATGAAAACCTTGTGGAAAACCTTGCCATGACAAGGAAAGATTGAATGATGGGGACTTTGTAGTTTAAGGAATAGCAAATTTCCACATTGCTTGCTTAAGTCTGTGCGTTTTCTTTCTGTAGAAATGCACGTGGGTTGGGTGGGGCTTTGAGCAACCTGGGATAGTGGAAGGTGTCCCAGCACTAAGAATCAGAGAATCAGAGAACGGTTTGGGTTGGAAGGGACCTCAAGGATTATTTACTTCCAATCCCCTGCCATGGGCCAGGACATCTTCAAGGCGACCAGATTCCTCAAAGTCCCATCCAGACTGGTCCTGAACCACAGCAGGGGGGTTGGACTGGAAGATGTAGAAAGTCCCTTCCAACCCAAATTCTACAATTCTGTTTCTAAACTGCTTTGTGACACAAACCAGATTTGGCTGTCCCTTTCTAGGAACAGAGGATTCACAAAACACATTAAACAACACTGTCTCTCCCCACACGAGTTTAGGACTACAGCAAGGGCTTATGTAAAAACAGCTTTTCACACACCACACCTCCCAAAAGTGCCAACAAGATCCCATCATCCTCCTGCTTTTCACACATTACTCTGTTTCAGTGCTGAAAGCAGGGCCCAGGACTTGGAGCCTGCCCAGAGCAAAGCCACCCTGATACTGTTATGTTTTGCTGCTCCAAAAAACAGACTTCAATTCAGCATCAGTGCAATGTTGTAATCGCACTGTGAGATGCAAGACCACAAACAACAGGCGCAGGAAAAGTCTTTCCAATCCTGCAGAAAAATTTCCAGAACTACAAAGCCATTCTTATTGCACACTGGAGGGAAAAAAAAACAAACCAAACCAAAAAACCTTTTGAAGAGTTTTGATGCCACAAGAACCATAATCCATATCTGATTCAGTGACTGGAGTATCAGGGCTTGCCTGTGCTGTACACCGCTGCTGAAATGAGAGGCAGGATATTCATGTCAGTGTGACTCCCAAATTAATGGCTGCTTTTTAAAGAGGACTATTCCTGGCCAAGGCAGGCATATGGTGCTGGGAACCCCAGTGCTGTGCTGGATCCATGCACAGGCACGACTGGGTGCTAGGATGCCTCTGCTTCAGGCAGCACCGAGCACTAGCCAGGATGTATTTCCCACAAACCAGTTTATCATCCAGACCAGAACATTATGCACTGTTTTAAGGAGACTGCAATTCTCTCTCCTGCTTTTTCTCTCTATCCCTCTCTCAGATCTTGGAATCAAAACTGATGCTGACAAACCAGCTCTGAATGCCACAGTGAATATTACAGTGAATATTTAAATTTCTTTCCACAGGTAACCTATACTGTGAACCTTCAATTTTTATTGTAACTTACAGCACCAGAAGTAGTCACCTAAGGCTGTTCAAAGAGAGAATATCCATTGCGAGGAGCTGCATAGAAAAATAGATCAGAAAAGAGCAATTTCCTTCTTGTTCACAGGAAAGCTCATTAACTGCACACAACCCTTCAGGTCATGGGCACAGGCACTGTATTTACTGGAATTATTTCAGGGATTTAGCCCCAGACAGGGACAACTGAGCCCCTCCCAGACAGCCAGGGCTGGCCAGTGAAGCCTTGGGCAGTACCACACATGGGGACCCTCGTGGGGCTGGTGGCCATCCTGTGCTTTGAGCTCTGTATTGCCCTCCCTTCACTCAAACACAGATTTCAGCAGCCAAGAGCCATCTCCCATCTCTCCCTAGGACAGGCATAGGAGTCATCAGAGGTAACCAAATGAATTCTGAGTATGAGTCCAGGGGGCAAGAGGAGCAGCAGAGAAATGGAAGATGTTTTCTGGGTGTGCCTTGCACTGAGTGCATCTCCAGACACACAGGCCCTGCAGCATGCACACAGATTGCAGCCAGATTTTTGTGGCAGTTCCTTTGGGAGCACAAGCTTAAATTTGTGAAGAGATCACAAAGGCTGGGAGTGATTTTAACCTACAAAGGATACATATAAAACCACGAACTTGCTATCATTACAGTAACTAGGTGCTTTAATTTTAAAGATTTTAAAGATTGTAAACTGAGAGCTTGGCAGTTAAGAAAGAAAATTAACTCAGTGGTGAATCCTGACCTAATGCTCCTCTTCTCCCCTCCTCTTAGAGTGATGGAGAATTTTTTGTTAAACTAAAAAGGCACGTAATTTGGAAGTCACAAGAAGAAAGCTGTTATTTTATATTTTTTTTTAGCATGCTGCAGACACCCTGTGGAGTTAGCTATTGCAGCAGGTCAACAAGTCAAACAGCTTGTAAGGATTCAAACAGACTCAGATAGTCTTATGAAAACAGACAATCACTGGGAGGAGCACAACATCCAGCTAAAGGAGACAGGGAAAAAAATCAAGCTGCCTCCTTCCGACCCAGCTTGTCGGCCAATCTTACCCACAGAGATGTCAAAGGAATGGCCACTGATGCAGCAACACAGGAGGAGCAGCCTCAGAGAAGGATCCATCACAAGGTGCTGCTAAATCTCACCCACTGCCTCTGCTCTGCTCCCCCTCCTCGGGATGCTGAAATAACTCCCCCCATCACCTCCTGCTCTCAGCCTCATGGGTTGACAGAGCTCTTTAGGAGAAAGAAATCTCTTCCGTGGGAAGTATTTTCAGATATAAAAAAACAAATCAAGTTACATTTGGAAGGACCAAATGAATTGTTTCCACACATCACATAAGGCTGCCTCTACACTAGCATTTTGCTTCAGAACAGGAGTGGGATTTTGAAGTAAATCTTCCAGTCATCAATTTACCATGCATTGGCTCTGTTTACAGAGCTGTTTTGATGCCCATGAACTAGATTCCTTTCTAAGAAAATTAAACCAGAAGCTCCAACCAAAATGTGCAGCAAATATGCTCCAAACCCCGAGGCAGACACAGGACATAATGACCAAGTTGATGTCTGCTCCTCCAGACAGCTTTGGATCCCATGTACGATGGAGACATTTGGTCCTTGGGACCAGATTAGGTCTAGGCAGAAATAAAGCTCACAAACTTCATGTAGGACAGCAGAAATGCCCCAGCACAGCCTGCTCCAAACCATTCTTGCACCTCCATTCTCCTGGTTTGCTTGTTGATCCTGTATAACCTAGAAATTAGGGGTAGGGCTACACATACAGCTTTCCGCATCCAGCCAAAAGAAGAGAAATCCAAGCACACAGAAGGATTTCTGGCATCCAGGATAAATAATGGAAGCAAATAGGGGCAATTTCTGCCTGGACAGGAAATGCCAATCTATGGGAATGCCATCAAGAAGTGATGGGGTGGTACCACAGACATTTTCTGCAGGTCAAAGCCAAGCCCAGACTCCAGTCCTTTGTGTTCCCTTCTGAAGGAAATCTCACAGAGCTGAGTCATAAACCCCATAAACATGCTACCAGATAGCAAACACATTAATGAGAGGCAGCTCCACATACAAATTTAAGACACTTTATTTCAGCACTCCGTGTAGGAGAACTATGCCAACCCTGAGCTCTCTTTGCTTTTTTGAACACAGAAACCCAAGTCCATGCAAAAAATAAATCTACTTATTAACTAAAATGTTTCTTACATCAGCTTGGTATATATAGGCCTTCCTTCCTGCATTCCTTTGGGTTATTTCAAGACTTTAAAGAGAAGACAAATGTTAGAAGTAAAAAGATATTTTTCATTTTTTTAAGATCCATCAGCCAACTAAATGTTAATCTAACATGTTTTTCTAGACTCAGGTCAAATCCATCATCTTTAATCCTTGGGGATCATCTTTCTCTGATTTTTTCACTCAGCTTCCAAATCTTTTTACTTAACAGAATTTAAACATTCCTTCAAAGTAGTTAAAAACCTCTTTTTTTCCTTTTTTGTTTTTTTTCCTTTTCTATTTTTCTTCTTCTATCAGGACTTGCTAGCAAGGAGGACCCCTGTTGCTTCTACTTTACTTATTTGCTGGACATAGTGGCAATCTTATAGTTGTTTGTAGGCAGGACAGAATTTCAATGGTTTTGATCAGTCAAATCAATTAAAAGGAGCCAGGTGGTTTGTGGACTTGGTGTAACAGTACCTCCTTGGGATACACAGCGGATAAATATCGAAGAATGGGTATCTCCTGTTTGCTCACCTTTTCCTACCCAATAGTAACCATTCAAAAGTAAGCTGGATTTTGAAAGCAAGCTATCTTTTCACCCTGTTCTAGTTAAGGAAAAGATCTGCTGCTGTCACTCCTGCGGTGAGTTTGAGGTCAATCCATGGTCTGTACAACAAAGCCAGAGCAAAATGATGGAGGCAGTTTTCCAGCATCAGAGCTAAATTAAGCACTGCATTCCTCTATTTCCAAAGCTTCACGAGATGAGCTAGTCCAGTCTAGGTTTGGACAGAACCCTGGGGAAAGGTTAATTTTCAGAATTCTTAGGGGTTCAGAGCTGAGGTTCCAAACTCTGGCTCTTCTCTAATGAGAAACAGTTTGTGCATCTCTTCACACACCAAGGGAATATTGCTCAGCTTGACCCCCCTCCAACTTTATGATTGGAAGGACTATGATACACAGGAAGCAAAATCTCCAGACTGAAGCACTGCCAGAAAATTCCCCCACTGAGTGTAAAAATGAGAGACAAAATTGGATCTCAACCAATTTAAAGTTTTAGGAAACGAATAGACTGTGGCCTAGCCTATTGGTGCAACGTTATCCCATTGATTCACTCTGGCAGCTTGACCAGGCTGCTCTCATTAGTTCCAGCACAGCCATATAAAAATCTGAATATTGTCTCCAAGGCAAAAAGAGAAGCCAGTGTAGGAGAATAACTGTGTTTGTGAGAGGTCCTGCTGGTCTATATATACTGACTGATCTATAAAGCCAACAATGAGTGATGGATGGGTGCCACAACCCTTTCTTACTCCTGAGGTGACCTTTCTTGAGACAGCAGTGATACAACAACGTGCGTGTGGGGTGAGATTGTCCCACCCTGCCCATCCTATTGGCAGTGCAGCTGCTGGCCATGGCTTTCCAATGCTATCACTCATGCCCTTTTCCACTCTGGGTTGGCACCAATTTCTCTTTGCTTTTGGGATGCTTGAATCATGCCAAACTGGGGTCCTTTAAGCAGTTCCATCCCTGATCAGTGAAAGCAGAGTCCTTTTCTCAGGACTTGTCTCTCTCTCTCTCTCAGTTTCCCTCAGGGCTGAAGAATGCCGGAGCTTATTGTACACAGCACCCAAGTGCATTTTATATGGCCTGGGTGTGGGTCCCTGCTGCAGAGCTCTGAGCCCTTCTCTGCACTGTCAGAGGAAGCCTACTGCACTGTATTGTGCTGCATTGAGTTGCCACTGTGCTTTTCTCTGAGAGATTAAGCAGAGATTTATTTCTCCACTTCAAGTGTATTTTTTATGCTGCCACCAAGCCTGGATTTCAAACTTGAGCTTGATTGGGCTTTAATGGATTTTCTACACAGCATGGCCATTGAGCACCTCCTGTGTACTTCTGGAGTGACTTTGCTGCACGGGGATATAAAGTGCTTAAATGGTAGATGGTGCTGTTACCCACTTAGCTACCAAGGGCTGGTTCTAAAGCACGTCACAAAATTCATCCAGCATTGCTCTCTCGGATAGCAGAGCTTGTAGGAGCTGGCATCCATCTTTTCAGCTCAGGTTAATCAGCACCAGAAAATGTTGTACCTTCGACAGTATTTATTCATTTGTTACAGGGCTCAAGCAGGGAGTAGCTTGGGCTGTCAGGCTGCCTACCAAGAGTGCCTGCTCTGGACTGAAAGTAAGTAGAAACACAAAGAAAATCAGCCCTTGGTGAATCTCCACCCAAAGGGGAGCTTTACAACCTTTTCTCCAAAGAAATAAGAAATGGAAAAGAGAACCCACATGAAAACTGAGACAGCGATGAGAAGCAGTGGGAGAATGACAGGAGTTTGCCTAATGGCCTGCATATGTGCACTCAAACCTGGGTTCTAAAAGCTGATTTTGCCTGATGAGAGATCTGCAAGAGTATCATCTTGGTCTGACTGTCAGCAACAATTCTGGCACAGCAGAACAACAGGGGCTGGTGACTGGGGCAAGAGGAGTCTGGGACTGAGGATTGTCACTAGATGACACAAGACACCCACCAGACGAGGGGACTGAGGTGGGATCAGCTGTGATGGAGTTTCAGAGCTCTGGGGCATTAATGCTGTGGGTCAGAGCTGGCTGCTGAGCTGACCCAGGGCTGCCACAGCCTCTGCTTTCCACATCACACTCTGACACAACAAGTAACTCCCCAATCCACAGCCTGCCCTTTATCTGTACATGACAGCAAAACACACAGGAACTATCAGCACAGAGGTTGGTGGGGTTTTTCCTGTGGGTTTTTTTTTTTTTTTTCCTAAAAGAATTTAAACAGTCCCTGTGGATATTTTGATTATCTCAGGTCTTCCAGAGCTGTGAAGAAATTGAAATTTCCCCTTTAGTGTTTGCCCATTGCCTCTTCAATAGACATAAGCTTCACCAAGCACCCACACTAAATCTGCCAACACTTATTTTCCACCATCTGCATAGTAATTGCACTAGGAGCTGAGTTTAATATCCTTAAATTTCCATTTTGACATGCTGGAGAGCTCCTGGTGTACAAGGTGCAAGGGGATATTTAGTCTCAGATTATTGACCTGGAATGAAGAAATCCAAGTACCAGCTTTGCTCTCCTTTCTTCCCTCACCTCAGTGGCTTCATCAATTAAATGCTCCCTATCTCTTCAGCAGAGACAGCTCTCCTATCACCCTATTCTTATTTGCTTAGAAGGTCTCCTTCCAGCTGTATCCTATCAAGTTTGTTGCATGATGATTTGTGGTGGTTGTTTTCCCTCTTCCTTCGCTTTGCCCCAAATTGTGTTTTTCTGAAATATTCCTGTGTTTTCAGGTGGGGTCTCTGTGATCCCCTACGCCAAGCTACCAGGGAGCAGCTGGTCTGTGAGATTAACTTCTCAGCTGCCTTGAAGGAGCCCCAGGCCTCAGTTTGACTCTGCCCCCAGCAATCTGAATGAAACTGCAACTTTTGCAGCTCAAACCTATTCTATCGGTACTTAAAAAGTGGACTTTTTTCTTGGAGCAACCCTCCTTCTGCTTCCACCCAAAGAAAGCAGTCTTGGAGGCTGATTTGTTTGTGGAGGACTTGCTGTAGATCACCGACTGGTGAAGACCTTGCTCCTTGATTCCTGTGAGCTGTCTATTAAAACATGATGCTACCTAGTCTTATGTCACTTAGGACTGAATGTAAAACTCATGTCTTTGACTTTGCTCTCCTGAAATACCCTACCAATGGCCACACAGCCCCTCAGGCACATCTCTGTCCCCATGGAGCTCCCTCACACCCCCCTTTCTGCAACTCCTGATACCTTAGGATCAGGTGTCCTGATCTCAGGTTGATCCGGCCATCCCTACTCATTCACTCAGAAATTCAAAACCTTCAACAACACAAAAAACACCCCACCCAGGAATAACCTGAGATAAAATCTTATTGTATGAGAGGATAAAAAGTCCAAGGGTGCTGGTAAATCAGGGAACTGATTCAGCCCCATCACCTCTGTGCAAGTCAGCATCTTGTTAACCTTTGCAGGGTGGGTGTGTCTGACCTGCCCTGCACTGCTGACCAGGGAACTCTGCCATAGATATTTTTTTCCATCCAGCAAACACAAGAGCATAAATTTGCAGGCAGCGAGCTGTATGACAGTTAAGCATTGCCAGCTCCTCTGTGTCCATACCATGACTCCTCCAAGCATCACCGTTCTTAGGGTGGAGCAGAGCTCTTTGCACTGCTTGAAAGCTCATTTTTAGAGTCTGGTGAGGCTGCCTGAACATGAGTGTGTGTGCAAACACAGGGGTACTATAAAAACACCTGCTCGGACAGGCCCCAGGTAGGGTTTGGCTCTGTTTTACACTATGGAAAATCAAGCTGCTGATCAAATGTATTCCTCGACCTTCCCTGGTGGAAACAGTGCAGTTCAGACACAACAAAGAAAATTATTCCTTAGTGCTGGGTCGTCCTTGAAGATTCCTTAGTGGGAATCCTTCCTTCCTAGAGCTGGGCTGGAATGGGGGATCACAGCCACAAAAGGCTCCAGCACAAGGCTGCTCTCACAGCCATTGTCCTCCAGCACCAGCAGGGCAAGCACAGACCTTTGGTGGGTTTGCTCTGTGTGGCTGTCAGCAGATTTCCCTCAGGAAGCCACACATGGAAAAAAACCTCTTCTAGGTGAAATCTGCAGCACAGACTCAGTCAGAGAGGAGAAATTTGGCCTTGGACAGGAGAATAGATGGAAAGCTGCCCTGCTTTTCAAAGGTGAGGTCAACACAAGACTTTTTGAAATGCAACTTTTCTCCTAAAGTGAGAACGTTTTTTCTTTTCTAAGCATGGTGAATTCATCTTTAGTACAGACATCAAACTTCTCAGCACTGAGAACAAAGGAGCCTGTACTATGCAGCACAGTTGCTTTTTATTACTTTATTTTTAGTAGCATGCAATGACACAAAAGCATTCAGTTAAAATAAAACAGTATTTAGTGTGAAAATAAGCCATGAAATACACTACAGGGCTTATATTTTGTTTAAGATTTACTAAATGTATGGGGAAGACAAAAGCTTTGGAGGATTTTCCACTAATACAAAATGTTATTTGCTCTTTGTCAAGGGAGAGCTCTCACTTAGTGTTTTAAAACATAACATTACCCATAAAAAAAAGCATGAAAACTTCCTAGTTTTTCTGAAAGTTTAATAGCTAGTGACATGTTATTAAAAATAGCAAGCCTCCCACTTTACAAATTCTGCTGTAACTTTTAATATGAGGGATCAGATAGAAGAAAATTCAGTTCTAGTTTGGAGAACCAGTTGCCAAAAGTAATGAGAAGCAGATACCAAAACTGACATGAAACAGAAACTGAAACTGGCTTCTCAAGTGCCTGAGCTGACACAAGCACATAAATATAGAAATATGGTGAAAAAAAGAAAGAAAAAAAAAGTTTAAAATTATTTTAGTTTCCTTAACATTGAAAACTATCATTAATTTAAGCTACATATTTTTGTCTACCCATCATGCTGTGCAGTGGCTATGAATAGTAAATGCGTAGAAATTTTGTAATTTTGAGGTAGGAGGAGACCTTACTAACTTTAAGATTATCCCACTGAAAATTTATTCCAATTCCTAACCTTCCTAAATCAGAACTAACTTTCCAAATTCACACAAACCCTGGAATCCACTTTTATGACCCAATCCTCAGAAGCCCCCTTTTGCTTTTGCAGTTAATGTAAGGTTTTTCAGAGGTGTAATGAAAGCACATCCAGAAGAACAGCTGAACATTCAGGCTCTCATCTTCCCTACACTTTTGCCCTCTCTATCAAGTTATGCAGATACTTGTGTGCACATATAACCCTGTGGCAGAAATAAATGCTGCTCCTGCCTTTACATAAATTGGAGATGAAGTGCCCCCGACTAACGCCTCTGCTGCTGCTCTAGGAAGACAGAGGAACGGATTATTCAGAGGTTTCCTCTTTTCCTCATCTGTATGCACGTTGCATAATATGTAGTACTTTAACATCAGGACCAAAATTTTTATTATGCAAACTTATTGTGACTATCAAGTCCTCATTGAGCATTAACAAGCTCTGAAAGATACTATTAAATGTGTCACTTTAACTTCAAATTGAAGCCTATGTATTTTTAATTAATAAGTAGAAGTGCGTGAGTGTAGCAGATGCTGTCATTAACCATCTTATCGGGTTAGGGGATGGCAAGAGTTCTTTCCCAGCACTGGCTGGGAGAGCAAATTCTCCTTTTATAAACTTGGAAGCCATTGTACAACCATGTGCATCACAAAGCCCAGGCTGCAGCTCCAGAGCAGAGGGCACACATAATTAGACCTTTTGTTTCATCTGTGTCTCTGATCTCCACCTCCTCACTACCACGATTTTGNGGGGGGGGGGGGGGTGTAGGAGGGGTGGTGTGGGCAGCATTTCAAGAGGACGGTAAGATGCTTCAGCTGACTGATACATAGGAACAAATAAGCCACTGGAAGCTCCCAAAGCCTGCAGAGCATGGCCAGAACATGGACAGGAACTGAGGGAAGAAGCATTCTCCCACAGGTTGCTGCTTTCCATCCTCTGAGCTAGTCCCTCACCAACTACACACAGGAGCAGCCCTGGCTGAGATGAAGGAGAACACTTACAGGAGGCACAGATTCAGTTTCTAATCTTCACATCCTCTGGAAATGCTCCTTCCTTCCCATGGTAATTTGTTTTAGCTAGAGTTGACTCTGACGCAGATGCTTGTCATCCCTCGATCCTGTAAAAAGAGACAGGATATTCAGGACCTTTCTTCACAGAAATCCTGAATCGCTTAAAACCCTCCTGGCTTTGGTCAAAAATTGCCAGGGCATTGCCTCAGACACTATACCCAGCACCTGGACTTCCTCAGCTCTTTAAAGAGCAGGAAGGGGGACTGAAGAGAAGCAAAGTGATGGTTATCTTTAATAACAAGCTGTTGCTGAAAGGTGGGATAAGCTGATTACTCTGTAGCCTGGGTGTAATTTTAAATAATTGACATGGCACTCAGAACTCATATCAGGATGCTTTTTCACTGTTCACGCATCAAAAGGAATTAAATACATTAAATAAACGTATTGGAGGGGTGAAGTATATCAAGCTGGTAAATGGATACAATCTGATATTATGCAAATTCAGATCAAGTAGCAGGAGATGATTTTGCTTGCATTGCCTCTAGCTAAAAAGAAGAGTGGAAGGATGTTGTACCTACTCCTTCCTGCCTTTGCTATTGGGTTCTGTTGTCTGTATTTCAGAGCCTGCTGCCCTTCAGACCTAGACCAGCACTCAAAATAAGAGGGGAATTTGCTCTTTGCTCTGAATCCAAATAACCCTTACACCTGGTTGTTCAAGGTCATGTGTGTTCCTTTTAAATAGAGTCCTGGATGCCATTTGATCTATGTCAGATACAAAACCAGGAAAGAGGAAGATCCCGAGAGCCTGAAATGAAGACAGAAAGTATCACTATCTAAACTCCTGTAGATTGTAGACTGTCATATCCAACCCTTGTATTTCTGCTGAGTATAAGAATTTTTGCCAAGAAAAACTGTCCAGGCATCTGGTCTGGGAAATGAAGAGATTTTCAGGTGAAGAAGCTACATCTTCCCTTGTTAGTTCATTCAGTGGGTAATTTTCCTCATTACCAAATCATATGTAATATTTCTGCCAACTTTAGTGTGGTATTGCCTTTAACAATTTGTATGAGAACAATTCCTATGCTCTTGTGCTGCTCTGTGTGTATTTGTGTGCCTGTGTTGTCTCTTCCTATTTTTAAAGATATATAAGCAAAAAAATATTCAGTAATACACTGGTTGAGAGATGAAGTTATCTCCCTAAATTTAATGCAGAAAGGGAAATCTAACCCAGAGAGAGACCTCAGAACTTCAATTGTCTTAAATGCCCATTCTGGAAAAGCTAGTAAATTTGAAGAGCATCTTTTCCCTGGCAGGAAGAGCAGGAATTTAAATCAGTCTCTTATGGTCCCATTGGTTTAAGCATCCATGTCTTGTGGATGTTAGCAAAGCCAAACTGTTCTGCTGAATTGTTATAATCTTCCAGACCCTCCAACATAGTCATGGTCCATTGCTCTAATCTAACATGTCACCAATTTCACCAGCTGGCAATCCCAGCAACAGTGGTTTTGTCTGCTTTCTAGATAACGAGCATCTTAATAGGCGACAATTAAATATTCATTTAGGAACTGATGGAAATCAAGTCACTGGGGATTCTGCCTTCTAAAAAGCTCCATTCCACCAATAATTTCCTCACCCATGTAAAAAGTTTGCGTCTCCAAATTAAGGCTCTCATCCTGGTTGCCTCAACAGCTGGTAGAATTTCTGCCTCTATAGTTCTCTCTCCCTCCCCATCCCTGTCCAGGTTATTCACAGTAGGAGATGGAAAGGAGAACACCAGAAGTTCACTCTGTCCAACCACTGATTAACAGACAAGGAGGGGAAGAAAAACACAAATCAAAAAAGGGCTGAAACAAGAGGACACTCGGGGGCCATGAGGGGGTATTCTCTTACAATGAAATTCCTTTACTCCAGCTACAGTAATAAAATTCCCAATGCACTGTCACTTCATCTCCAGTTCATCAAATTCTTCTCTGATGGGCAGTTAGTTGCAAAGGATCTCTTTCATGGCACGAGGTGGGTGAGAAAGAGCTTCTTTGTCTTCAGAAAGAAACCATTTCTGCTTTTGAACTACTTCCTTCAACACTGATAAAAAAGGCCTTTCATCCTCCTTTCAGTGCATCCATTTTAAGCTGGAGTCAGTCAGCTTTTCAAAGTTAGCACAACTTGATCAAAACTGAGTTTGCCTTGGAAACTGCACATTAACTTGAATGTGATGTTCGATTAAGGAAGCAGAGGAAAAGTACAATGAGAAAAGTTCTCTGACTCTTTAAATATCTCCTGTAGGAAGCATTCAGGCACTACCTCATCTTTTCTGCAACTCAAACAGGAGGCAAAGACAATAGAGTGTAGCTCTAATTTAATAACCTGGGAGGGATATGCCAACTCAGATGCTCTTCTACAAGAAGTCTGACTGATTTTCTGAGTTCTTCATGAGCGTATAATTAGTGCTGGAAGCTGCTGGAGGAAACTAAGGATGCAAGAATTCTGCTTATCCTGCACCTCTGTGGTAAAAACACATGTTTTCCCTATGGCACTTTTACCCTCCAGCCTGACTAAAGGCATTGTGGCACAAAATACACCAGCTAAAGGACTAAGAAATTATTTTGGCTATTGTATCTGAGCAGGTGTTGGTTTGTCAATTCAGCTTAGTAAGGAAAAGGTGTACAGATGCTAATATGCATGATCTGGGGAGAAACAGCCTCATGGAAAACAGTCATTTTGGGAGACTAAATTTAGGAAAGCAGATTATAGATCACCAAACAGTAAATAGTTTTTGGATGCTTCCATTTTGGCTGTAAATGGTCTGAATTCTCTGACAACATTATAAAATAATTCAACCACTGAGACATCTGTAAAGTCACAATTATCATGAGAGAAAAATCAAGTATGTAACATATTTCCGCTATTACATTCTGGAACTGACGTCCTGAAACATCTCACCCCATTACACTGAACAACTAGCAAAATTTATCCTGGTCTCTATCTCTTCTTCAGTGTATTTTATTGTAGACACTGAGGAAATACTAGAGATAGAATAGAGACTCTGACTTGCAGTAACACAGGTAACTACAATCCTGTGTTGCAGCATCAAATTATAAATATAATCACATGGGCATTTCAACTCATAAATCAATTTCTTGATAATCCTCCAGAGAAACTGTAGCAAAATGAAGTCCCCTAAGTTCTCTTAGAGGGGTTGGTACCCTTGCTGCTGCAGGAGTTCATGTGTTTTAGAACTTAGTGACTCTTTTTAGCTCTGCTGCCCATGATGTGCTTCTTAAGACAAATATTCCACAGAAGGAGCAAAGCCAATTTCCTGTACTTTAGAGGCAATTTACTAAACCTTTCCTTAAGAATGGTTAGAGCATATTTTTTAGTGATAAGGAAATCTCTTCAGTGCCCAAGCTATAATTTTATTGAATATTCCACTGTAGGTTATACACATTTATGAGAATGAAAATAATCATGTAATTAAGCTTGCCACCTAAATTATCATGTGCTTTTCTTATTCATGTGGCCAATTCCTCCTCTGGAAAGTGATTCTTAAATCATTGTCTACAGAGAAATGCTGAAATCACAATCTCTGCATGACTAGATCTAAAAAGTTCTATCTCAGAAATGCTTTAATGGTCTTCAAGCCAAGCAGGAGTTTCCAAAGGAGCGAAGAGCATCGCAGCTTAAGGTAACTCAGTTCGGGGCATCCTTGCCAGGAGTGGCCAGTCTGACAGCTGGAGTGAGCAGAGTTCCCTTTATTCGGGAGAACTGTCCTATAAGCTATAATATGCACGGTGAGAAGGGGAAATCCCCTTCTCCACAGAGAGGCCCTGGTGTCATCTCTGTTTCAGGGAAAGATGCAGATATTGGAGGTACATCTGTGCTGGAAGCACGGGGCAGCTCCCCAGGAGACTCCCCATGGCAATCTGGTACTGCCTTTCCATCCTCCTGGCTCCTTTTGGGTGGAGATACCAAAGCTACCGGAGAGTGTCAAAGGAGGGCTATGAAGCTGGTGGAGCATCTGGAGGGGAAGGAGCTGAGGGCACTGGAGAAGAGGAGGGTGATGGTGGCAGAGCTCGCCGCGGGCTGCAGCTCCCTCGGGAGGGGCAGCTCCGATCTCTGCGCCCTGTGAGCAGCGACAGGAGCCGAGGGAACCGCTGGGGCTGGGTCAGCGGGGGCTCGGGATGGATATTGGGAAAGGCTTCTTCACCCAGAGGGTGCTGAGCGCTGAACAGGCTGCCCAGAGAAGCGGTGACAGCAGCGAGCCTGACAGAGCTCAAGGTGCATTCGGACAGCGCTCCCGGGCACGGGGTGGGGGTTTGGGGTGTCCCTGTTTAGGGCTGGAGCCCCGATCCATCCCGTGCGTCCCCTCCGAGCGCTGGTTCTCCTCGGGAGCCGTGCAGGCGATGGCTGCGCTGGGGATGCGCTGGCGGCGAG
>VWZN01005442.1:814453-826759 GCA_013396955.1 Regulus satrapa | reverse complement strand
GGGCCGCGCTCCAGCCCTGCCGCCCGAGCTCCGCGGCACCGCCCGCGCTGGGGGCTCCGCGCCTCGCCGGCATTTCGGCTCCGCCAGCCCACGGTGAGTGTTCTCCGCCCGGATCTGGGTCCGCGGGCCGCTGGCAGACGCCCTCCGAGTAAGGGGCTTGCTGGGGTTCGGAGCCGCGGGGGTGGGGATGTGCTGGCCCCCGGCAGGAGGGACCGGTACCGGCTTTGGAGCATCGTCTTCCATAAGCAGGAAGCGGCAGGGAAAGGTTTAGGGAGGGGAAGGTAATTTTACTTCTTAAAAAAAACCAAAACAAACAAACAAACAAAAAAAAAAACCCCACAAAACCCTCAAACATTAAGCCCCAGCTATTAATCTCATGAATTGGAAAGTCAGGTGGCATTGCTTTTTGCTATGATTTTTTTTTTCTCCTTGCTTTGTCCCTATGTCTATCTCTCAAAACTGTGCTCCAAGGGACGCAACTTCCATGGCCTCTGATGAAATCAGTTCGAACAAGCCTGTCTAGAGAAGCGAGCAGGTTTGTGTGAGTGATTGAGCTGAGCTGACAGAGGAGAAAATTAGTTCTTCCTCCTCCTCCTGTCCTCACGGGCCCCTTTGCATTAAAAAAAAAAAAAGTTAAGAGCCTGTTTGGTAGTTGGGTTTCCTGAAATGTTTTTTGTCTTTATTTTCTTTATCTCTCCACTTGTAATCGTTGGGGTAGGAGGCTTAGACCAGCCAGACCTGTGCTTGGAAAATCTGTCCTCAGCCTTGCATAAGCAGCCAGCTGAATGTTTCGTGCTATTCCAGTGGAGAGTCCCAGTGTCATGACTGCTCTGTTTTCCTTTCCTGGCGATCTCTGAGTGCGTTCTCTTGTGATCTGCTGGAGTGATTTCCTCAGCCAGGGTGCTGTGGGCTTTTGCAGCCTTCCTCCAAATGTACCTCTTCCTCTCCAGGACAGATCCAGAGCCACAAGGAAAAAACAAGCTGCTCTGTAACCTTTATACTTTGACAGCTTCCCTTGTTTTTCCTTCTTCCTTCCTGCATCTCGTGACACTTGTTTTTATTGAAGTTACCTTAGGAGCAGCCCGAGATGTGTAACACAGCCCATGTGTTCTGGTGGTGGCCAGCTGCTGCTGTTGGCACAGCTGCTCTGGTGACAGTCTCCGTCCAGAGTTCTGAGCTCTCCTCTGCTTGTCTCTGCTCCTGAGCTCTCCTGTGTGTTCTGCTGCTCTCTGTCCATCTCTCAAAGTGTCTGACTCCTTAATGCTGTAGGACCCTTTCTGGGGCCTCTCTGTTTTCCCGGTCCTGTTTTCTGCTGCAGATCAAATCTTATCTGAAAACATATTTTGTCTATTTTGTGTCTTTAACCCCAGCCATCTGCTCTGGCTTATCTTTGTGATAAGCCCAAGTAAAGCACTTGGGGAGGAGGCATAGGTGGAAGTCTGCTCTACAACAGGAAGGTGTGAGGTGGCACCAGATTCTCAGAATTAAAAGCAGAGTGAAAATTGCTGCAGAATTACACTAGAATGTGGAATGGAAGACTGTAAGCAGCTACAGCACTGCTGAAATTTCCCATTCCTCTCTTACTCATTTTCTCAAGTATTTGAGGATTGTTGTCTGAAGTCCTCCTGGGTCCGTATGTGTGCAGAATGTGGTATCCTCTCATGCTGTGTTTGGGGCAGGCTCAAGTAACTCAAGCAGAGAGGTTGCTGTCTCAGATGTGCTTCTGCAGAGGAGTTAAGGCCAGTTGGAAGTTGTTTGACTGAAGGAAGAAGGCAAAATAAATTTGTGAAGGCAACAGTTTGGGGATGGATGACAAGATATTGCATAACACATATTCCAGAATTGTGAAAATGAGCATGAGTCTGATCCATAAGATGGTTCTTCTGGCCCTGGAGGGAGTGCTAGACATGGTCTGGTATGGAGATAAGGAGTGTGTGCATATCTGTGTGTACATATGCACATGTGAATTATGATAGCGTTTTGTCGCTATGGTGGTGACCAGCCGTCCCCAAAGTCTGCAGGAGCTCAGGTCTTTCTTACAGTCAGAGGAGGTTTTAGGCAATGTTTAGGAGGTGGATGAGTGAAACAGGAAGGGCAGGATGTGGCCATCTGTGGAGGTGGAGGAGGACGTGCAGAGTTCCGAGGTGGGGATGGAAATGGCAGCATTACAAAAGAGTGTTGAGCAGTGCCTTGGCTTGGGCGTGGGTAGGTGGAGCAGGACGGGCAGAGCTGGCCCGGGGTGCCCGTGGCAGCCACGGCCTCTCTCTGTGCTCAGGGACTGTGGAAGGGGCAGGTTTGGAGCTGTTGTTAGAGCTTGAACTGAAGGCTAGACTTACTCCCCACTGCTGCAGACTGTAGGTGAATTGCAGTGAGTGTAGAGTGCTGAAAGCACTGCAGGGATGCTGGCTAGGAAGCATTTAGCTGTAACAAACCACCCCAAGCCCCCTGGCCTGACCTTTAACCATCGTCACATCGCTCTGTCTTCGCTTATCAGCTTTATATCCCCGCAGTGACTATTAGTATCACTCCAGCCAGAACAGACAGCTCTGTCTTTCTTTCCCCCATTGCTTGAGGCTGGGAATGTTGTGTGTTCCATAACCGCTGTCTGCTTGCTGACCATTAGGCTTTGCAAAGACTACCAGTTTTATATGATAGCCTGTCACATTGTGGTGAGGTAAATTTATTACTGTACCACACTGGCAATCACTCTGGTTTGCTTGCAGTGTGTGCAGGATGCCTGGGACAGCCTGGGCTGCTGCAGGGATGCCACAGTGGCACAGAACTTGCAAGCTGAGTGTGTGGTTTGATGCTGTGAGTACCAAAACTGAAAAATCAGAGGGTTTTTTGTTCCTTCTGTCCAGAGCTGGAGGGCAGTAAGCCCTGTCTTGCGGCCCCAGACCCTTCAATATCTGTCAGTGCCTTACAATCCAGTTGGGAATGGATGTCCCCCATGCCCATCAGCATGGGGGACTAATCCGTTCAGGAGGAATGAGGGCCTCCCATCTCTATGGCTCTGAGCTCCAGCCAGAATTGCAAATGAGCAAACCAAACCTGGCAGTTGTACCATGATCTCCTGCCTGGCAGGGGAGTGGGGAAGGCAAAACAAAACCCCAGCTTAACTGGCCAGGCCCAAAATTGAAATCCTGCCCTGACAACAGGCAGGCAGACAGACCTGTTTGCTGTGAGCATCCATGACAGGGCTTTTGGTCAGCCTGGCCACTGGAGCAGTCGGCTCTGCCAGCCTCAGAGCTAGGAGAGTGGGAGGATCTGAATAAGATCTCTGGAGTCAGCAGCTGCTGTGGTTATTCTGGCATTAATTTGACATATAACCACATCTCATCTCCTAAACTCTCCTGGGAAGTGGCATGTGGTTCCTCTGTGTTTGAAGTACCAAAGGCCTTTTGCCTTTGCAGTGCATTAGCAAGTTTGGCTTGCTTGAAAAGGAATTTATCCTGCCCAGATGGGGCTGGGCTAGGTATTGCAATCAAGTAGACTGTTCCCATTCTGGAGCCTTTTTGGGTGTAATTTGGAAGAGGGGATTGTGAACTCCCTTGCCTCCTCTGCAGCCCCCCATTCATTTTGCAAAGCGCCTGTGATTGATCTGGCTGAATGAGATGTATTCACAAGCAGAGCTGGAGGGCAGCAGGAAGGACAAAACCCCACCACAGCCTCTGAAATGAATCACGGGCTCTGAAAAGATCCGCTGGGGTTAAGGCGTAGCAGTGAAAAGCTATTGTCTGGAGCTTGGACTGTGGCTAAAAGCATTATTTATCCCGACTTGGGTAGTGGTTGTAGGAGGGCGTGGTATTCCCAGGAACACCAAAGGCAGTGTGCTTAGTGGTGAACATGAACTTTATTTGATTGTGTGACAGGTAGCTCAAGAAGCTTTTTTTGGAGTATCTCAGCTGCAGAGTAGCAAGTCCAATACCTGATTTGTGAATAGAACTGCATGGGCTGCATGAAAAGAGGATTTCCTACAGGTTTTTTTATTGGTGGTTGAAGCATGGTTGCCTTTGACTCAATCGGAGTGCATGTCATAGATTTGAGGCACTACAGCCGCTTTTACCAGTGCTTTTGCCAGACAAAACAAGAATCTCACTAATTGGTTCAGCTTGGCAATAATGTTCTGATTTTCTGTCAAGTAAGTGGCATTCAGTAGATTCTTGTGGTGGCTTTAGACTCAGAGTGGAGCATGGGTTTAAAGGGAGAAATCGTGGGGTACTACTGAGAATGGGATACGAGAATATGAGTGGGATATGAAATTCAGACTGAGTTTCTGAGACTAAGTTTCAAAACCTTCAGATATGTACCCGGATCTTCTCCAGACAATCTGATTCCTGGAGCCTACAGAATTGGGCTTGGAAAACCTCCCAGTTTCTGTCTGAGCCAACAGAAGGAGCCTTTCACATGGTCTCTCTGTTTTCTGTCTAGGATGTACAGGCTAGACTAGGAAGTGAGAAAATGAGAAGAAATGATAAGGATGCCTCCCATTCTCAAGGGCTGGGGCAGGATCAGAAATTCTGCACTAGGGGGACGGAGTCAGCTGCCCTTCCTTTGTTTGCCTATTTCAAATCTGGTGAAACATCAAGAGTTTGTCAGGAAGGGTAAATCCAAAGTGATACCCTCTGATTCACAGCAGTTACGTTGTCTGAATTCCAGCCTGCAAAAGCTCAGTTGCATCTTTGCTGTGTTAGTCATCCTGAAGAGAACAGGAACAAATTTGTCTGACACAGGGAAACCACTAAATTCACCGGAATTGCTGGAGATGAACCCAGCCTGTTGGAGAGCAAAGTCTGCGTGTGGGCACACAGTGTGGACAGAGCAGAGGGCATGCCTGGGAGGTGATGTAGTGAAGGTCCCATGCTGCCCACCTGGCAGCAGCCCAGGCTCCACGCTCAACAAGTGTGGTGCTGCACTAAATGTGCCAGGTGCAATTTTAATTCCTTTCATCTTGAGCACTCTTGACAGAAGAGCATTATTAGTGTTGAGCGTTTCAGGCAGCTCCAAGCTGCCTACCTGACGGTCTGCTGTGTTATGCAAGGACAGGAAAATCATCTGAAAACATCTTCACATTTGTTCCTTCCCCTTTCTTGGTTTTTTAAATTTTTTTTTGGTCTCTCCCCCACCATCCCTTCCTGTTTTCTGTTGGTTTTTTCCTGCGTTTGAAGCTCAAGCTGCCTCTGAGTACGTGAATGCCTGCATGTAATAGATCCCCTTTCTCAAACCTTTTGATGGTCTCCAGTGCTGGGAAATTGCGTCTGAAACAGCTGTATCTGGCTCTGTGTTTGACAGTGTGTTGCTTCACTGCTCTTTCTCCTAAGCAGTTTTGCAAGGAGCTCTTCCCTGTGAAGACAACGCAGTAGGTGACTTTTATATTTCTACTTTGCTACTCTCTACAGTAAAAGGGGAGAATTTTTTTCTGTAGCAGTAATTTTGGCCTGGGATAATGCTGCAGGCCTAAGCACCAGGTGGTGGAGTCCCTGAGGGTGCTGGAAAGGTACAGATATCTGGGATGAGAGAGCGGGCACATTACTAATTAGCAGAGAATTGATCCCACCGCTTTCAGGAAGAAGTTAAACTTTGACTGAATTCAGGCCAGTGTTTCACCCACAAGATTGGGTGAAATTCTCTCCACTGTGAGATGGAGAGAAAATAAAGGTGAATCTTATGCCTGCTGTCACTGGCCATTCCAGGTGGGCCTGCTCTGATTTGGAAGGAGTGTCTGTATGTTGTAGTGCAGCCCAAGCACAGAGGGCCCGTATGGCTTCTTGGGAACAATACTCTGCTGCAGTGTGAGCAGCTTTGTCCAGGTCATCTGAGCTGACCCAGCAAGGAACCTTTCTGCTTATTTATTTACTTATTTACAGCTTGAAATAGTTCATGGTTAAGTGGGGAAAAAAGAAACGTGTTCTGCTTGCTGCTTCTCTCATGGGTGAAACAGCAAATGCCAGGCTTGGATCATGGGACTTGGAGTCTTTGTTGGTGTTTAGCCAGCCTTTATGAACTTGGGGGAACATTTATAAACCCTGAAGTTTTGCCCTTCCAAGCAGAAATGATTCTTGATCCCCTGGTTTTCCCACTGGGGAGCATATTAATCACTCTCAAATCTTGTCCTCTGGAAAAGCAAGCAGGATCTCAGCTGGTGATTCCCTGCAGGGAATGAATGAAATGGGAGATTTGTGGAGAGCCTGTTGGTTTGAGATGGAGGGGGAACCCCAAGCCTGGCTAAATATAGTTCGTGTATCAATAGCCTTTCTGAGCTGTCCTGTCATATGCAGTTCTATGACTGGGGACAATCACAGCTAATACAGCTTTAGAGTATCTGTCTAAGAGGCACTTGGATTTTTCAAGAGGTGGTAGAGTGTCTCCTGAGGTTCCCCTGAAGTAGCATTCCAGCAGGGCTCTGAAAGGATGACCCATCAGCCTGGGAGGGAAAGCCTCCTGCTGGAGTGTGGTTTATAGGAAGCAAAAGGCACTCGGACAGGAGAGCTCTGGTTCTTCATGTGGGGAATTTGGCCAGCTCTGTGCTTTTGTTTTGCCCCTTGCTCTCTTTGCAAGCTTTGTCCTGTCCAGAGAGACTGCTGGGGCGTTTTCTTCATGAGCTGAGATTTGAGGGGTCTTTTTTTCTTGAGCCAACTCCTTCCCTCTTTCAGGATTGCTGTCTGCCCCGTCTGGATGAGTGGAAGGATTTTCAAAGCAACCTTATCTTGCTGTGCTGGAAAAAACCTGTCTTTCTCATCCTGGCTGTACAAAGGCTGCAGACAGCCAGGGGAATACTACAGCCAGCAGACAGCATTGGATAGCTGTCAAAAGCTGATGCCCCTCTGCCCTCATCCATATGGAAGAAGGATTATTATCTGCCTCTGCGTGCAGTCAGATCCCTTTAAAAGGTTATGCAGTAGGATACTTATTTTTTCAATAACTGCCTTTCGAAGGAAAAGAAATGAATGCAGCGTGGAGAAATTCAAGCCCCAGTTTGTTCAGGTCGTGCCTTCTGCTGTTCCCATTGACACGGCTGTTCCAGCAGCAGCTTCCTGCATGATGGAAGATGCAGCTGGGAGCTCTGATAACCCCCGGGGTTCTCACAGAGCAGGTGGGAGCTTGGCAGGGGCCACTCACAGGTTGCTTTGTGTAAAATACTTCTCATTCAGAATGGTTCTGCTTTTTCTCTTTAGCTCAGTTGTTGGGTAAGGGAGCAAGGAGTGTGGTAGGGGACAAATTGCACTCTGCGTGTGTCTGCTTCAGACAAGTGCACGTGTCACAGGTCCAGCCTGCTCATGGCTGCAGTTAAACATGGCTTAAATCAAAGCACTGCTGTACACATCATGAAATTGTAGAAGACACTTTGCCTGCAGGCTTCTGAGGTTTGTCAGCTGCTACATTTTGGAAGAAACCTGCCGGATGAAGTAGCTGCTGCCTGCATTTTCTGTTCATCTGATATGGGTGAGATGATGCCAAGGTCCCGGGTAGACTGGGACATGCAGTGAGGGGAGTTTGTGAGGGGAAGGATTAGAGTCTGCCACTTTCTTGCTTGTGCCCAGCTATGGCAGGATCCAAGAAGACATCAGAAAAAGCTGTTTGGATGTTGCTGAAAACCACAGGCAAGGCTTTCTGGTGAGATGGCTGCATCCCAGAGTTCAGGGGCTGCTTTAGTTTCAGTTTAATGGTCTGTCTAGCCCTGCATGTCTGTGACCAGTGACATCCAGTGTCATAACCCTGCTCCAGGAGAGGCCAAGTAAAGGGGCTGTGACTGTGGACTCTTTAGCTTTCAGAATTCCAGCTTCACTGGGGGTCAGTTGGTGCCTGTAGTTACAATGTGATAGAAGGAGCAGTGCTGGGAACTGGGCTGCAACTTGCCAGTTTATTCCCTGGATATTTTTCAATACGTATAGAATAGAAATATTATTTGCTTCCATGTTCCCTGGCCTAGATATTTGATGCTGGAAGCCTGAAATTTGAAATATATATGTGTGTGTGTGTGTATACACATGTGATATATGTATGTGTCCTTATGTGTGTGTATATATTAAAATGGCTTTGCTACAGCTTTTATATAGACATTTCAATTTCTAAATGACCTGCTCCTTCCACTCCGAGTATGTGCTTTTAATCTTAGTGACAGAAAAATCATTGCTGCCTTCCTGCAGTCTCTGTGTTTGTTTCCATAGCTGTCCTATATCAATTGCTTCTCTTTTTGTGCATAAGCAAATCAAAGGTTAACACTGAATAGTTGACCTGAGCTGTGAGCAAAGAGAGCAGAAGCAGCGGCAGGGTGGTTTCTGAGGTTGTAGGAATAGGAACCTAAATCAATAGCTTTTAGCAGACTCATAAATGTTTCATTTGTATTCCTCGCTTCGGCGTTGATATGGGAATCCATATAACCCGTTAAATTAGTGCTGTTCCTGCTGGAAACATTTCCTTCAGATGCACTTCAAAGTGCTGTTCCATAATGGCATTTTCCTTCCTGTTTTGGAGCCTTGGTTCTGCACAGCCTCCAGTCACGAGTGAAATGAGCGTGTCAGCTTCTATCCCAGGCTGCAGGAGTTGGGGCCGTGGACGTGGCCCACACAATTCCCCGCAGCAGTGTTCCTGCCCCTGACTCAGAGGCCGAGGAGGACTTGTGGCTCCTTGGGCAAGCTGTTGTTTCTGCATGGAGAAGCACAGAGACTTTTCCCTGGACTGTGACACAGCCCTGAGGAACGAGTGAGACCTTGAGAAGGGCAACCCCAACAACTCTTGGCAGCGGGTGGGGAAGGAGCAACATGCCCACAACTGTTTGTCTAATTCAGACTCTTTTGGAGGTGCTGGAGAAGCAGGGGCAGGAAGCTCATGAGCAGAGCCTGAGTCAGGCGGCTTATCTGGCCATCTGCCTCCTCCTGAGGTCATCCACCCATGGTGTGGGAGGGTTGAGCAGCTCCAGGTCACTGCCAGGTCAAGGCTGTGACCTGCTGGCAGCCTGGGAGCGCTGTGTCTGCTCTCTCAGCATTTTGTGGTTTCCTCCAAGACCCCAGTGCTGGCTGGGGAGGACAGGGCTCATCTGCAGACCTTGTGTTTGCAGGCTGGAAAGACCCTTGAGAAATCCCAGCCTGTGAAGAGCAAGTTTAAAAAGAAAACCCATCCAACCAACATTAAGAAAAAGAACCCATCTAAAAACCCTTCCCCAACTGTCTTGTCTAAACAATTCAGTGACTGGAGTGAAGGTTGACCCCATTTTGATTTTTTCAGGTTCATTTTTCAAACCTCAGGACAACTTCTGTATTAACTTTCTCTCCTGTAAGAGAGAGCTGTGTGTGTGTATCTGTCTGCTTTAGTTACATGAGGAGCAAAATACAGCTGGCTAAAGTATTTTGGAGTAAATTACTTGGATTTTATCATCTAGGTAGTATTAATTTGATTAGTCCAAAGGGGTTTTCTTCTACAGGCAAGGATTGGTATCAGGTAGCACTTAAGTGAAATAGTAGCTAATAAAAGCCTTGTGTTTGATTCTGCCTGTCTGATAAAAAGCATAATTTATGTATTTCTTTTGTTTTATTCTGAATAGAATCTGTCCCGAAAAATGTTTAAGTCACATGAGGTATCTGGTGAGTTTTATCATCAAAAAGTGCAGCAAATATATTTGGTAAAATCAGTTCAAACTTTTGGCTTCTGCTGGTAATTAAGTATTTTGTAAATAAAACCAGTAGCAGTTGCTTTTCCTAAACCTGCAGAAATCTACATGAAAATCAGAAGCTAAAGTGGATTTCTGCTGAGCCAAGAACAGACCAATGCCCTTTATCCTGGATAGTCTGCTCTTTCTATGCTGTTTTCTAAGGAAAAAT
Organism: Regulus satrapa; assembly: GCA_013396955.1. NCBI lineage: Eukaryota > Metazoa > Chordata > Aves > Passeriformes > Regulidae > Regulus > Regulus satrapa. Next base: position 816,941 of record VWZN01005442.1, on the reverse strand, counting down.
AACTCTTCTGTGGTTTGCCAATACCCTCTGGGGGCTGTTGAAACAATCTACCATCAAGTTTGGGGTTTGATTGCCTCACTTTGTTGCTCCTTTGTTGAAACCAAAGCAGAATTTCCCCCTTGACCCCGCTCTGCCTTCCCACCCTGCTCAGCCCGAGTTACATTTTTTGGAGGATGTGATGGGGCAGGAGGAAAGGGCTGTGCAAGCCAGGGTGCAGGAGCAGCCGTGGAGCGGGATCCACAGGGCTGTCACCTGGTGCTTTGAGGTCCACTGGCAGCGTACAAGGGTCGGAGAGCAAACGCAGGCATTCTCCACCCACGCCTTGTATCAGTCAGGACAAGGGAATAATGGTTTCCCTGCTTGTCTCCCTGCAGGCAAGAGCTCTGCCACCATGTCCGTCAGCGTCCACGAGAACCGTAAATCCCGCACCAGCACCGGCTCCATGAACATCCTGCTTTTTCACAAGGCCTCCCACCCGGATTGCGTCTTGTCCCACCTGAACACCCTGCGGAAGCACTGCATGTTCACCGATGTCACCCTCTGGGCAGGGAACAGGTCGTTCCCCTGCCACCGGGCAGTGCTGGCTGCCTCCAGCAGGTACTTCGAGGCCATGTTTAGCAACGGCCTCCGGGAGAGCCTGGATGATGCGGTGAACTTCCACGACAGCCTCCACCCAGAGGTGCTGGAGCTCCTGCTGGACTTCGCTTACTCCTCTCGGATCATTATCAACGAGGAGAATGCTGAGTCCCTCCTGGAGGCTGGGGACATGCTGCAGTTCCATGATGTCCGAGATGCAGCGGCTGAGTTCCTGGAGAAGAACCTCTACCCTTCCAACTGCCTGGGCATGATGCTGCTCTCGGATGCCCATCAGTGCCGGCGGCTCTATGAGCTCTCCTGGAGGATGTGCCTGGTCAACTTTGAGACCGTTCACAAGAGTGAGGACTTCAACAACCTTTCCAAGGACACTTTGCTTGACCTCATCTCCAGTGATGAGCTGGAGATCGAGGATGAAGAAAAGGTCTTTAAAGCTGTCATGCAGTGGGTGAAATACGATCTGGATGAACGGAAGGCTTATCTCCCAGAACTTCTGAGGAATGTTCGTCTGGCTTTGCTTCCTTCCGAGTGCCTCAAGGAAGCCTTGGCTTGTGAGGACTTGATCATGGTGGATGAAAGGAACAAGCTTGTCCTGGATGAAGCTATTCAGTGCAAGAAGAAGATCCTCCAGAATGATGGGGTGGTCACCAGCCCCTGTGCCAGGCCTCGCAAAGCTGGGCACACTTTGCTGATCCTGGGAGGACAGACCTTCATGTGTGATAAGATCTACCAAGTGGATCACAAAGCAAAGGAAATTATTCCCAAAGCAGACCTGCCCAGTCCGCGGAAGGAGTTCAGCGCCTGTGCCATCGGCTGCAAAGTGTACATCACTGGAGGCAGGGGCTCAGAGAACGGGGTCTCCAAGGATGTTTGGGTTTATGACACCGTGCATGAGGAATGGTCCAAAGCTGCCCCAATGTTAATTGCTCGGTTTGGGCACGGCTCGGCCGAATTGGAAAACTGCCTGTATGTGGTTGGTGGACACACTGCGGTAGCTGGAGTCTTCCCTGCATCTCCTTCTGTTTCCTTGAAGCAAGTGGAGAAATACGACCCCGTATCCAACAAGTGGATGATGGTGGCTCCGTTGAGAGATGGAGTGAGCAACGCTGCGGTGGTGAGCGCCAGGCTCAAGCTCTTTGTCTTCGGCGGGACCAGCATCCACCGGGACATGGTGTCCAAAGTGCAGTGCTATGATCCGGCCGAGAACCGATGGATGATCAAAGCCGAGTGCCCACAGCCCTGGCGCTACACGGCGGCCGCTGTCCTGGGCAGCCAGATTTTCATCATGGGAGGAGACACGGAGTTCACGGCAGCCTCCGCCTACCGCTTCGACTGCGAGACGGACCAGTGGACGCGCATCGGCGACATGACGGCCAAGCGCATGTCCTGCCACGCCCTGGCCTCGGGGAATAAACTCTACGTGGTAGGAGGTTACTTTGGCACCCAGAGGTGCAAAACGCTGGACTGCTACGACCCTATGTCAGACACATGGAACTGTATCACCACGGTGCCTTACTCGCTCATCCCCACAGCTTTTGTCAGCACCTGGAAGCACTTGCCCTCGTGATGAGGGGCAGGGCTTGGGGGCTTGTTTCCAGGAGGTCAATGAAGGTAAGGGTCTCCTCTTAAAGTTACTGTCTTGCTTCAGTTGTATCTCCATGCACCATGCTGAAGCCACAGGTTCCAAGTTGCTCAGGAGGTTATTTTATGGGAAGGGAGCATTTAAAAGTGGGATGAAGAGCTAGAAAAGAATAACCAGCTCTGCAGTGCTCCAATGTAAGTCTAGATAGTTCCAAGGGTTCTCTTATATCCAGATGATCCTCCCAGTATTTCAAGAAATACATCTACGTAAATGGCTGGGACTCTTCTCCCTCTGCTCCAAGATGTGTCAGCA
>VWZN01005442.1:779058-808246 GCA_013396955.1 Regulus satrapa | reverse complement strand
TTTTTTTTTTTTCCCTTCAGCTGCTTGTGAACTTTAATAAAAATGATGATCTGGGAAACTGTTTGTGTGTTTTTCACAGGAGTCTTCATTCTTAAGTAAGTTGGATTTAGGTCTAATAACAGGGCCGAGGACTAATAACAGGGTTGGCACTCCATGGGGTGGTTCACAAACAGCCTCCAAAGCAGCCAGCCCAGCTGTAATTATTATTGCTTCAGTGCTTGGGAAACTGAGGCACAGTGTCAAGTGTCTTGTCCAAGGTTAATGGCAGACCTGGGAATAAAGTCCAGGGCTCCTCATGTCCTGGGGACATCATGTGGCTCTCTGTTCCACAGCTGCTCTCACTCTGCTTGTCCATGCCATGATTTCAGGAGAGCTTGCAAGTCTGCAGTGCTAATAACACCTGCCAAATAGGTTGAGGGGCCCAACGCAGACACAGCCATACTCCTGCAGGGAAAGCCAGTAATTTCTAATGAAGACGAGAAGAATTCGTGCTTCTGTTTTCCTTATTTGCCTTCTCTTGGCTGCTGCAGCTCCCAAGAAAGGGGCCTATTGACAGGAGAGATGGGCTTTCCAGCTGGAGCTCCTGTCGACACTTCTCTTCCATGTGCATCTCTCCCTGTCCCAGAGGAGCTCCCAGAGGAGCAGGGAGATCCAGCCCTGCTCTGGGAACACTCTGGGAGGGTTTTCCCTCCCTACAAGACCAGCAGCTCCAGCTGTGCTCAGGGCTGGGGCTGTGGGAGCATTGCTCAGAGCAGCGAATTGGCACCAGGCTAATTTGTATTTGCCTCCTCATCTTGGGAAGCAAAACTTCCTATGGGTGTTACACAGGGTCTCAAAGAGATTTGGAGCCTGAATTTCTGAGCTGCAAAGGAGACAGGGAACCTGTCCCCTTGCCTGCAGGAGCTGGGTGGGCAGCAGCATTAGCTGGTGTGATCTGGGTAGATAGGAGTGTAAGGCCCCATAGAAAAAGCTCATTAAAGACCCCTTTGGGAAACCAATTCAGGGTAGAAATTACTGTTTGATGAGCAGGAGAGGGAGAAAAGAGGAGGGGGAGGATGTGAATGAAATCCCCTATAGTTTTGTTGATTCAGGTTTTATATGGGACTCTGGGACTTTAAATAGCAGCTGGGGAGGCTTTGCAATAGGCTTGCTTTGATATGAGCCATGCAGAGACCTGCTCTTTTGTATTTATTCTGGAGCTTGCCTGAGAGACAATTCAAAAGCAATCAGCAGCTGCTGTGACAGCAGCGACCTGTTGCTATGGAATTAAAAGTAATGAGAAATACAATGGTTTCTTGGTTAGCAGCAACAGAATAAGAGGGGAGCAGGAGATAGAAGTGGATGTAACAGAAAAAAGCTACAGCCAGAGCAGGGCTGGCATTTAAATGGGAGGTACAGGGGTAGAAATGTAAATGTGATTTGTTTTCCTTTTTTTAAAAGAGCTTTTTTTGCCATCTCAGCAGGTCAGGCTCAGCTTTGTCTGGGAGCAAGCACTTGGGAAAGAGTCCCGTCTGGTGGTGGTAGTGGAGCTGTGTGTTCCCAGGCTCCTGGGAAACAAGCCCGCACTCTATGGCCAGCCCTCGCTGTGGGGTGTCGGGAGCTCAGACATCTTCCCCATGAAGAGCCAGGAGCCCGACACGGAGATCCCTGGAGGAGCAGGGGGCCTCGTCCCACACCTCCCTTGTTTTGCAGGGCCCAGTCCCAGGGAGAGCTGGGGCAGGATGCAGCTCCTTTCCACACACCCTCTGGCCCTGACTGGAGCCTGCCCGTGAGCTCTCTCCCAGCTCAGTAGCAGGGTGCTTCTCTCTCCAAAAAAACACTTGGGAGGAGAGGGCAGGGAGATGCTTGCAGGTGGAACCAGGCAGGCAGCTGGCATGATCTCCATCCCCAGGGCCCCTGAGCATGCTGAACGTCGCTGGATGCAAAAGGCTGATAACTCCTATGGTTTCTTTAAATGAAACTCATAGTGCCTTATTGGGTTTTAAATATGCATTTTCCCAGCCTGACCCCAGCTGCCCTTGAAATAATACTGCTTTGCAGCGAAGCCCTGCAGGGAATTATCATCTGAGCCCACTCCCTTTGTCATGAGAGTCAATTAAAAGCAGAGTAGCTGGTGATTTAACTGCTCTGGTGTCTCAGGGAGCCCCACATCCATCCAGAGGCCGACTCTGGCATTTAAACGTGTAATTGAAGAAGAGGAGCACTTTTTCTGGCTATCCAACATGTTTTCAAATTCATCCATGTCCATACAGAGCAGTAACTCCTTGTGCCCATGGCTTGTCATCTTCTCCTGCACATTAATTAATGTCCCAGGATTGCACATTCTCACTGCAATATATCCCACATGAAACTGTTTTCCTGTTTCCTGTGCACCTTTTCCATTGGGGTAAACCAAACAGGTTTAAACCTCTGAAGACAGTCCAGGCTTAGGAAATGCCATGCATGGAAATGCTGCTCCATTAAGTCATGTTTGAGTTAAGCTTGCAACAGACAAAGAAACCTTTGCTCCCAGCTCCCCACAACCAACTGGGAATTTAATCGGGGCCAAATCCCTCTTGCTCCAGGGCAGAGCAGGAGCCCGGTGCCCTCCAGGCACAGGCAGCAGTGCTGGGGGCCCCAAGGTGGGAGCCAGCAGCAGGGACTCAGGTGGGAATGAATAGCCAAGGCTCAGCTCATTTATTCTTCCTTCCTCACAGTCTCTCTCTTCTTTCCATTTCACCACCTCCTTATTTAACATCCTCGGCTGTTGTGCAGAGCCATCACCCTGTTCTGCAGCTCTGTGACCTAGTTTGCCGCAACGTCCCGACTTCCTCGCTGAAATTGCGAGCTCGGAGCCCACCCAATCCATTCAGTGTTTCTCAGCTGAATAACAGATCCAATTAGGTGGAAAAAGCCTGGCTTTCATGCTGTCAGTGCCTGGACATCTCACTTCCCGCTCCCCAGCACACACGGCACTACTGAGGGCCACAGCTCACAGACGGGGGCCCCTCTGTGTTTGTGGGTCACCGCCAAGTGAAGGTAGGGGAAAGGTTCAAGGAGACTGATCCTGGCTACCCAACCTGTCCTTTCATTCTTCCTGACTGTCTCTGAGGACTACAGAGCTCAGGAATCAAATAATTTGTGGATTTTCAGTTCTGACTCTCTTGGGAAGGTCTCCTTTCCCAGCAGAGGCTGGGGGAAGGAGTCCATGACCAGGCCAGGGTGGCACAACTTGTGAAGAAGCTGCTGGCACTTACAGCCAGAATACGATTTAATGACTGATAGAAAGACCTGTCTCTCACTCCTGGCATCATACCTCTCCCCAGTCCTGTGGGTTTACCCCAAGCAAACTTTTCCATTCTGCCCTTTGCTGCTGCCACCACTCTTCTCCTGCAGCAGGGCTCCTTCTCCCTACAGCCCCAGCAAGCAGCCAGTCCCATGATGCTGGCTCTACTCCATCTTGGGGGATAGCTGGTTGCTAAAAGGGATGAGTAGAAACCAAACAAGGAGAAAAAAGCCTAAGGGCCACCAGGAAAAAAAGGCCACCACCCTTTCGGTTTCTACCTTCCCTGGCTGGGTGGGATGGATGGCCATCCCCTTGCCCTGAGGCCAGCCCGGCAGCACTGGGGCCCACTTGGCAGGTGCAGGGAGGAGGATAAACAGCCTTCACTCCATTTCTGGGTCATGTCTGGAGGAATTACACACGCACACACAAACAGGAGCTGCTTCCCGACGGCTGCTTCCCAGCACCCAGCGGAGCTCCCGCTGCCTCCCGGCCCCTCTGCCCACGCTGCCGCCCCGCTGGGATCACGGCTGCTCCCGGCCTTCCCACAGGGTTCTGCTAATGACTCACCACTCCTGCTTGGCTCTAATTAGGCTCCTGTCTAATTAGGCTCACTGGAAAGATGCGGCTGGTGAGAAGCAGCCCTTTGGTGAAAGGAAAGGGGAAAGAAAGAGCATCTGGAGACACCGGAGGGAGAGACGCCAGGCTGTGGTAAGAGGTCAGGGGGGATTGGGAATTGCTGCCTGAGCTGTATCTGTGCAAGGGATGGACCATAACGGGAGGAGGGCAAAGGGGCTGAAAACAAGTCCCCTCTGTACTGACATCCAGAGGAGTTCCAGAGCACAGGGAGAGTGGGACTGGGGGAGCCCATCCTGAACCCACACCCTGGGGCATCCTTGAAACAGAGGCAGGAGAGCAGGCTCTGGAGCAAAGGCTGGTTTGGGGGTGATTCAAGAGGTGTGAAGGCAGCTTTAGGGGAGACACGAGGGACACCCACTGTCTGCCCATCCCTGTGAGAGCTGGGGGTGCTCATATCAGTTGCTAGTGTCAAATATTATTTTCCACTTAATTTTTACATGGTTCAACCTCCTAAAAATCAAGATATACTGTAGTTAACATTCCTGTAGCAAATTAACAATCCCCAGGTGCCTTCAATGGCAAAGGTAAGTCATTACTTTACCATTCACCTTGTATCTGATCACAAGGCATCTCACTCACTCACTGCACTAATTAGGGTTTTGCCTTTCCTTCTCTTAATAAACGCTCCATGAATGACTGGCCTGTCTACAAGCCCCAGCCCAGCTTGCACCTGTGTCCTCCCAGACCTCCAGTTTCTCTTCCTGAAGGCAGTGCCAGGACTGAACCCAGCAAGGGCAGGGAAAGGGAAATGCAGATAATGCCAATGTTTAAGGTATCACAAAACTGTATTTCCAAAGAGCCTCTCCTGTGCCTGTCAATGCTCCTTTTAGAGGCTCATCCCATTCTAAGGATCCTTTATGACCCCTTTTAGGTCAATGTGCCGGTGAAAATCCAGCCACATCCAACAAAGTCATATTTTGCTCTAACTTTGGGAGCTGAGAAAAGGCTGGGCAAGAAATCTGGGATGCTCAGAAACCCATCAGTCTTTTTTGGGACCATGTAAACTGATTGATCCCTGCGGTCTGGAGAGAACATCCATTTCACTGTCTCAGCTGTGCAGTAATGGCTCAGAGCATGGAAATTGTGAGCATATGAAATTGCAGAAAGCTGGTTAAGGACAGTCAAATTAATATATGGAGGTGTCCTGGAGCAGCAGGGCCCTTTGCCTCCTCCTCTGCCAAAGGTAATTTGTACTGCCTGCCCCATTCCCCTGGCTGATGGAAATGGGGCTTTGGAGTGCACTGTGCAAGTCCAGGGAAGCTCAGGATGCCTTGTTTGCTCTGCAACCCAGCCTTTCTCTGTCAGGAGATTGATTCAGAAAGGATTTGATTTTCTCCATGTGGTTTGTCATCAGGAAATGTGCTGTCCTAACTCCCGTGACCAATGCCTGTTGTATCAGAGCAGCATCTCCTGTTTCCAGCAGCTGCAGCAGCTGTTGTTTTACTGCAGTGATGCAAAGGCTGGGGGTGCCCTACGGGGTGCTTTTGTCAGGCATCCAGGTTGCAGAGCCAAGAGGGGCCACTGGAAAACATGCTTTTTAAAAGCCATACCCAGGAGCTGACAGTTTAGGTGAAGGCTTTTATTCAACTTCAGTAAATAGGTGAGCTGGGACGCCTGGGAATGCAAATAAAACCAGGACTCCTGAGCAGCCGTGGAGATAAATGAACTCTTTCATCTCCCGTCTCACACCCAGGGGTTGCCTGTCTTGGAGCAAGTGCTGCGTGACAGGGTGGAGGTTCAGGTACACCGATGTGACTCAGGCTTTCCGAACAGCATGTGCAGCACAGCTGAGAGGAGGGGAAAAGTACCAGGCAGTGAGTGCACTGCTGCCTAACGGGGGCCTGCGGAGGAACGACACGACACCCCAAGCAGCTGACAGCCCAAAGCTTTGATCAATACTTCATTCTTGGCGCTGTCTTGTGCCGGGTCAGGAGCTGGACTCGATGCTCGTTGTGGGTCACTTTCAATTCAGGATATTCTGTTTCTATGAATATGTATCTGATTCTCCTCAAGCAATCCTTTCTCCTTCCCAACTGGACCTCTGAAGACAAGTGGAGTCGCAAATGGAAATGAAGCAATTCCTCTGCCTCAAAATCAAATACACAGGGCATTGAAGGGTGCAGGTCTCCTGCTTCTTCTGCCTGGGGAGAAGATGCTGGAGTCCTGTGCAGGACTGGCAGTACAGGGCCAGCAGTGATTGCTTCCATGATCCAGCAGAAAATGGTTGTGGGGAAACCCCAGCCACTGTAGTGCTCTGTGACTTCTCACCGTCATGGCTCTGTACTTGTGCCACCCTCTCCTGCCTGGACTGATGCCTGCAGGCACTGGGAACACCATGTACCTTATCATGGAATCACAGAATAGTTTGGGTTGGAAGGGACCTTAACGATCATTTTTCCACCACCCCTGCCACAGGCAAGGAATTTTCCACTAGACCAGATTGCTCCAAGCCGTGTCTGACCTGGCCTTGAACACTTCCAGGGATGGGGCATCCACAGCTCCTCTGGGCACCCTGTGCCAGTGCCTCACCACCCTCACAAGGAAGACAATTTTTCTTACACTGCCTCCCCAGGGGAGAGCTGGATGCTGGGTACAGCATTTCTGATGGGTCTCTTCCTGCAGGAGACGTGGGAACACCAAAGCCACACAGCATCGTGGACCCTGTCCTGTGATGAGATGCAGCATCCCTGGGTCTCTAAGCCAAAAGAAAAACCTGTGTGTCTGGGATGTGCCAAAGACACCGAGCTGGGCTAGGGGCTTAGAGGAACTCTGTGCCATCAGCCAGCACATGCAGCCCCCAGACTCCCTTTATTCTCATCAGAGGGTTGAAGAGGCAGAGAACAGCTGTGACACTTCCCCTTCTTGTATAAGGATGAAAAGCCCCATGTGTGGGGGAGAAAAACCCAGGGAATAGCACATGACCATCTGTCCTTCAGTAAAATGCAAATCTTATAAGAGGAGGAAAATAAGTTAGAGTCCAATGGGTTCAAACTGGAATGGAGATGATAAAGGCAATGCAAACATTTGATTATAGGTTGAGGTCAGGGCTTTTCATTCAGCCTTAGTGCAAAAAAGTAATCGGCATAAATACCAAAGGTGTGGGAATAAATCAGGCAGAAAACTCAGACTTAAAATCAGATTTATTTAGAGGAAGAATGACTTTACAAGAGGTTGATATGATAACTAAAAAGGAAGATAAATAAAAGATTGTTACAAAACCTAATGGTTTTGTAAACCTAAAGTTACAGAAAAATTGAAGATTTTACAGTCATTTTTTACATAATTACAAATTCACAAACAACAAGTAAATGTTACCCTCTTCTTCAAAAGGTAAAGAACTTTCTTCTTTTATGGGTTCCACATGAAAATGCAAAGCTTTTCCTTTTTTTCGCTTTTTTTTAAATAAGAAACAAACCAAAAGCAGAGGTATATCGGGTTATTATAATACACCTCAATGTTCTGGGAATTACTCAAGTGCATTCCATATTAGTACAAAATAAACACCAAGCTAAACTTTAACCATAGGCGAACTGAACCGGACATAAAATTTTTTTTTTTTTTTTTTTTTTTTTTTTTTTTTTTGAGTCAGTGTTTCATACTGATAAAGAAAATAGTAAGATTACTTTTGAGCATGGAAAGGATACCTACAGACAGCTTAAATACATACAAAGCTCATAGCTGTATGCAAAGCACTGAATGTTAACCTGGTCCCCCCTCCCCCCAAGCAATGGAAGCTGAATTATATTTGGGCAAAGCATTAGGGTCAGTGAAATGCATGTGGAAGGAAAGGGCACAGAGCCCTGGAAACACAGGTGGGAAGGAAGCTGGCGATACACTTCTCACGACTGAAGAGCACAAGGCGTAGGAGATTTGGCCAGTTCAGCTCGCCTATATTTTAAAATTAGCTGTATCATCAATGAAGAACTGTGGATTGCTGCCCCTTCTCACAAATGAAGCAAGAGTTATGAACAGCAGGGGAGGTTTTTTATTGAAAAAATCATCATCATCAACTCCCAAACCTGGCCAGCAGGCAGAATAATTTCCAGAGTTCTGGTTAACAAGGAATGTTTTGTGGGATTTCAGCAGATACTCTCCTGTGTCCCTTGCCCATCCTCCCTTGCTCCATGCCACAGATACCTTAGACAGCTTCCTTGGGATTTGGCACCTGAACAACCTTTTCTAACTAGGAGGCACGTGGAAGGACTGGAATTGAGTGTTTCAGCAACAGCTGTGAGATATCCTAGTGACTCAAGGAAGGTGCAAAGGTGATCGGACTCTCTGGATGCAGATTCACACAAGCTGATGGCATTACTGTGCTGCCCAGCACTGTCACACCTCCAGAGGGAAGAGTCCACCCTCGGAGGGTTTGACAGCTCCTGTCCTGGGGAGGGTACCTGGGAGGTGTCCCAGTGGCCTGGACAGTAAACACCGTGGTGCATGGAAAGTGCCTCACTTATTTGGATGCATCCCCTCACATCTCCCTCACTCGGAGTTTCTCCAAGGTAAAGGTGATGGAGGGACAACCACTGGCATGGCTGCCTTCATGCTCTGTGAGGAAGGTGATGGTGAAGCTGACACGAGCTCTCCTGGGGGACGTACCTGAGCCAACAGAAGCCAGTTCTCTTGTCCTGCCACTTAAACTATCTGCAGTGGGACTCTAGTCAGATTTGCACCCACTTTGGTCTAGAAGTAATACAAAAAGCTTGGCCCTTCCTCCCCTCTCAGGGAAAAACCAAACCAAACCAGGAACATGCCTACTTGAAGCTCTGATTTTGATGGGGATTCAGAGGAGGAAGCAATGGCAAAACTGATTGTCTTCAAATAACCATAATTAAAAGGGGCAAGGCCAGTTCAATTTAAAGTGCTTTATGGCATCAAGTTACATGTTGAGATGATCACTTGGTTTAAAAGAATCCAAGCCCATTGAGTCCCCATCCTTCACTACAGCTACTCTCTGCTGCTGGGTATTCCGGCAGCCCCAGCTGACAGTGGCCACTTCTGTACTTGTCTGAGCCCACACTCTCACTTTCCCCAGACACTGAAACCCCTCCTGTTGGGCAGTGGCAAAGAAAAGGCCAAGAAAAGCCCAAGAAAATTAAAATCGGACTTGTCTCCTTTGTGAAACACCAGCACAAACAGCTCCAAGAGCCCTTGCAGGATCCTCTTCTCCTCCAACAACATGAGCTTCAAACAAATGTTTTTGAACCTGAGTTCCTGAGTCCCAGGAACCCAATGCAAAACAGGGTGGTTTGGATGCTCCAAATGGGATCAAGGGACTGGCTCTGAGAACTAGCAACAGGCTGGGCTGAAGAAATATGCTGAAAAATGCTTTCAATAACTGCAGGATGGATACCAGGCATGGAACTGGAGCAAATACAATTTTAAGGCCAGGAAGAGAAAAGGTTTTGGTGCTGTCAAGCTGGGACCATACTCTTAGCAGACAACTCTAGACAACCTTCAGGAATCAGAGCAGGAATCTGACTCTAGGAACCTATGCCAAGCCTTTCCAAAGAAAACCTGAGACGGGAAAAATAAAAGGCTAAAGAGATAAAAACAAACCTTTACCTTCCTAAAGGTAAAAGGAGGAGGAAGCAGTGTGGGAGGAAAGGCTTCATTCCAAAAAAGTGAATCATACAGTAACAGACATCCTCTAGGGACAAAGGTCTGTCCACCAGAATTTAAGACACAAACAGCATTGATACACAGGATTTCTGGTCAGTGTATTTCTGACTCACACCTGTGGTTTCTGTCAAGGAACACAGGGATATCACTTAGCCAATAGTCTTTGCACTTCAGGCACCTAATGCTCTTTTTGATTTGCACAGGTCAGGAGAGATGGTGAAGCCAGGCAGACTCAATCGTGCTGCCCTGGGTTACACATCTGACTTTAGGAGCCCTTCTCAGAGGCACAGGACGTTGCTGTGTTGTGAATAAAAAGACAGGGAGATCAATTGAAACGTTCATAGTGGCAAAGTCTGTTCCAGACCAAGGGGAACTCAGATGTACCAGTGCCCTGATCTCTGTTCACACAGCAGTAAATGAGCCACGCACTGCTTTGGTTTCCAAAAGTTTCAGCTTGGCAATTCATGTTTGCAGATGTATACACAGCAGGGCAGAAGTTACTCTCTGAAGTTGGTGGTTTTCTTATGAAAAAGGTAACACCACACCAGCAGCAAGTGCCTCCTTCAGTTCCCCTCGGGTCCAGGAGAGCAACTAGACCCTCACATCACTGCAAGGCTTTGCTTTTTCCTTTGCCTCCAAAAGGAATGAGAAAACCTAACCAAAATGTTTAAATAAGGAAACTAATGGACAGGAGGAGCCTTGTCTGAAGTCAATGTGTGTTTTTCCAGACTTTTTTTGGCCTGAAGACACTATGCCTTGAGGAAAGCTCTCAGCTGAAATTGTGTGACTTTGGGCATGGAATGAGCTGCAAAGTAGCACTGCCCAACTTCATGGTTCGTAGTAAAAAAGGAGATGAGAATATTTAGCTTACCAATCTTTTGGTAAGAAAACAAAACAAATAAACAAACAAAAAAATAAAAGGGGGGAAAGAGAAAAAAACCCTCTCAAACTATTCCCCAAATAAAATTGGCACCTGAACAAATTAAAAATTAGAAATTAAAAAATAAAACCAAGTAAACTTTTTTAAAAAAATTCTTTCAGATAAAATGAAAGATAAATATTTTTGCAAGCCCTGCTTGCAATTAAGAACAAGCACCAAATAATATTTTTAAAAAAAGAAATAAAAATAAATCTCAACCCTTTTTCCTTCCTATTTTTTTTTCTTTTTCTTTTGAGTTTTAATAGTAAAGAGAGCTTCCAAAGCAAGCAGGGTTTCTGCACCAAGACAGCCCAGCCCAAGCATCCACCTCACCATCAGTGCTGCTGATACTCATCAGAACTAACTCTGAAAACTGTGACAAGCCCGAGAGCAAACTGAAATCAAACAATAGTACAAAAAGATAAATTATTGTTATTTCAAAGAAAAAAAAAAATGGTAGGAAAGGAAATGCACCTGACAGCTTCAAACTCTTGAGCAAAACCTTGACCTATTTTGAAGCTGGTAACCATTTACAAATCCACTTGGCTAATTCTCCTGACAGGGTCTGGAAGAAAGGTGAGCTTTGAGAAAAGCATCTAATTGTGTTTCTCCTCCCCCACTGAACACATCCTTGTATTCCACAGCTCTAGACACCCCACAGCTGGCACAGCAAGAGCTGCCCTCCGACCTTCCTGTTCTGCAGGGACACTGCTCCCAGAGGCCACAGGCATGTGCCACGCTGGACCTGTCCCACAGGGGATTTGTCCATCAGAACCTTTTTCTCCCCAAAAAATGGCTCCTAAGTGCCTGGTGCTGCACAGCCACAGGGATAGGAGCCATCTCCTTGGAGCCCGCCCCGTGATGTCTCCCTGACCTGCTCGGACACTGCTGCTCTCACTCTGCCTCAGAAATGGGCAAGTGAGAAAATCCAGAGAAACAGAAGCCCAGTGGTAGCACAAAAAGCAGGCTAAGAAAAACACAAAGAACAAAGATCCCTAAAAGCAGATTTTTAGCCAACTCAGTCATTAGGTTTGTATGGGGATGACAAATGGAACTGGAGAGCTCTACTCCGGAAAAAACATATTCTTTACTTCGGGGATGGGAGGGAGTGAGCTGGAGCTCAAGGAGATTGGGTAAAAAAAAGTCACTTCTTATTGTTTCCATATGAAAAGTCTGTTCTGGCTCCCTGGGATTGCCTTCCCAGCCCACCAAAATTCTCTTTGCTGTTCCATTTTAAATATACCCAATCATGTTCTGCTTGACTCTGGAAACAGTTTGACATTTGATTCCTCTGCCCTCCACAGAAATGGTTCAGCAAGATATGAAATTTTAATTTTCATCCTGAGTTGTTGCTTCTGAATGCTGTTACTGCTTCCTGGTGTAAAGTACCCTTCTGAATCCAAACAGCCCCTATCCCATGAGCACAAAAGGGGTGTGCAGGTCACTATGTTACAGTCAGAGCAGTAAGGGCAAGATATTTAATATATACACTCCCTGAAAGTCGTCAGGTATCAACTATCCCCACGGGTTGACCCTGGCTGTAGGGACTGTAAGCGTATCCCAGTGGATACATAGATACATACATGTAAATTATACAGTATATCTATATATGCCAGTGTGTACGCACCACTTGTAGAGTCCTAATATTTTGTTAAATGGTTGGTTTTGGTTCTTTTCCCCAGAAAAGGGGAATTTGAAGGCACGGGCCCCTTAAGGCTATATTCTCTCATCCTTTAGCAGTAAGAGACAGACAACATCTACCCCAATCCGTTTGACCCCAGGTTTGCACAGGGAGATGGTCCTGTGTGCCATGCAGGGACAGCCTCTGTAGGGAGAATTCACCTAAAACCACAGGAGAGAGGCCCTTATCCACCACTTAGCAGACTTCAGAACATGTTTTATTTAAAACCTCCAGATGCTTGTCCAGCGCAGGCACCAGCCCCGTGCTGCCACAGGCAGGGAGATGTCCACGGTGCCAAAGCCACGAGTGACCCCTGGAACAGTCCGTGCTCAGCAGAAGATCTCCTCACCCTCTGGAGGTGCTTCTGACGAGTGAGAATCTGTAGCACCAAAAAACATCATGTGGGAATCACTATGGGAACACAGAGACACAGCAGGCAGAGCGGGGCACAGAAACCCCGCTGTCTGCCACATCCACCGGGCCCCTTCAAAGCTGCTCAGTTCCCTGATGAGCTGCCATGGAATTACACCTTGTAATGGGTGAGATTTCCTGTGCACAAGCTGGAAAATATCAGTGAGCTATAGCATGAATGAAACCGGTCATCCGAGGGCATGTGATCAAATTTCACGTGGGTCAGAGGTTTGAGGTACAGCTCTGAGTCCTAAGGGGATGCAAAACTACCAGACAAAAAGAAAAATAAAAATCTGTATGTTTTTGTTTCTGATCAAGAGACAAAACAGAGCAGCTTGAGGGGAAGGGAGAAGCCACCAGAAGGCTTGTGGGTATCACTTCCAAACTGCCACAGAGCTAAAGCACACATCGGTGCCTCAGGAGCTGCAACAGCCAGCAGCATTCCTGCAGCAGCTCCTTCTGAAAGCACTGACACTGAAACAAAACATTTTCCTACTTGAAGCAGAGAATCCAGCCCACAGAGGCTGCTCAGGATGGGATGGGAAGGTAAGAAACAATGAGAAGAATGTTGTCCCTCTGACAACCCCAGGGGCTGCAGAACAGGCAGAAAAGCCCATGGACAATCACTTCAAGCTGGGAAGTTCACTCAGCACAGCTGCTCTTCCCTATCCCTGTGTCACCATCCTCATTTAAAGCCAGATTCTGTGGCTTCCATAGGTTTGCTGGCTGAAGGGAAACAGCCAGCTTACCAACCCTGAGAAAACACCTGTGAGCTCCCCTGACACTCACCAGACTGTTGGGAGCGATGTCCCCTGCCCTTTTTCTTCTTTTCCTTCTTCTCCTTTGGTTTGGCTAAACTGAAGAGGCGAGTAGGCATCTGGGACTGTTCCTCAGCTGCCTTGTTCGTCTGGTTTGTTGTGCTAAGCAAATGGAAAGTGCTTTTCTCTTTGTGTGTCCTTGAAAGACTGTTCCTTTTGGGGGAGACAGACAGTTCTGCATCAAAGTGCCCTTGTTTAGGAAGGGAAGGGTTCTTCTGCATGGAGGATTCATCGATGCTGGACTGGGAGGAGACTCTCGCAAGTTTCTCATGTAGATTTGAAACCTAGAAAGGAAAAATGTTTCATGAAAGAGGCCAGCAGAGAACATGGATAGGAAAGACCACTCACAGAGGCTGTTCTTGAGAACATCCAGCCTATTCTCCAGGTAAAACATCGTCCCCATCCAGGCAAAGTAAAGAGAGAAAAGCCCTCTCTGATCAAGATGAAAAAACGAGGCATACAAAGAGTATGCCACTATCTTTTGCTCCTACATGTACTCTGCTATGTATCAACAAGCCAAGGGCAAATATTCTCTTAAGATCTCAACAGCAAGACTCACCCTGCATCGTTTGCACACACAGATGGTGGCAGGAGGCCAAGGAGCAGCATGCCTCTCTGGGAAGGGAACGCCAGCACACAGCACAGGAGCACCATGTGTCAAAGGAAGCCTTCCCGAGCAAAAGATGAAAGCAAAAGCATTTTTCCTGATTTATTTTTTTCCTAACGGCTGTCTCAGGATGTAATTGAGCTTGCACATTCAAAGGGAAGATCAAAACAAGCCAAACAAAGCTTGACTGAACCCTCTATTAATAGCTCTGCAATGTCAGTCAGGTACCTGCCTTGAGAAGGTGCTTCCTTCTCCTACATCTCTTAGGCCTTGCAGGCATTTTACCTCTCAGCCTCTCCCACAGCATCCATGCCTCTTGTCTACAAGTGCTTGGAGCTAGAACAGCTTCACTGGCTGCTTGGAAAACTTCTGGCTTGATCAGGAGCCAGGTGGGAGGGAGCAGGACCTCCTTTGGTGATTAGCTTTTCAGAGCTCACTCACTCAGCTCCACAATTAGGCTGTTCAGGCATCCAAAATCATTCCCATTCTGCAATCCAACGTTTATAAACTAACTCAGCTACAGCTCTAAGCAAATTAGTCAGAATTAGTGAGTTACAAACAAACAAGTGATCAACAGGCTTGAGGATTAAATTCAGTCCATGGTGCCAATGGTGCTTGCTCTCCTCAGTCAGACTGCTGCACAGTTGTAAAGGAATAAACCTTAGCTTGCTGAAAAACGCCCAGACCAGGATCTGTGTGTGGGTTTTTCTTTGTGTTTGTGAGCAGTCAGACACCAGAAGCCTCTTCCAGCAGAGCTGGGGACCTTTGCTCACTGAGCCACAACTGGACTGCAGGTGCTCGGTGTTTTCAGGACAGGGACAATATCTTCTCTTTGCTGGATGCTTTTGGAGATGGATACCAATATGCAAACAGCCTTGCCAGCAGTTACCAGCCTCACAACTGGTTTTTTTGACAGCTGGAGGCTGCAGGTTACCCACAACACCCAGGCTGTTTCCTCTGCCTGCCTGCCCCCCAGAGCTCAGCCCTCAGGTGAAGGCCAATATCAGGCAGTGCCAACCCCCTGGAAAATCTTCCCTGGGAGCCTGCCACCTCCTCTCTGCCATCCCCCAGCACACAGACAGGCAAGTGGGCAGAGCTCAGGCTGCCCAGCACTGGCCAGGCACCCCCAATACACCATGAAGCACCAATACTGGCAGTGCCTCAGCAGCTCCAGAGGCGCAAAAAGAGCAGCACTGCACATCCCACGCAAGGGAAGAGCCAGTTTTAAATACCAGTCCCCAAGTGTCTGGGGCTGGGCTGGCACCAGCTGTGAGCCCTGTGAGGGGCAGGCAGCTCACCCAGGAGCTGGTTGGGAGCTTCCTGCAGGGATCAGCTTCCCACAGAGCCTGGCTGTTGGCATCATTTACCTGGTTGTGGTCAGGCTCCTGCCGCATTTGAGCGAATCGCTCCACGTCCTGCTTCAGCTGCACCTTCTCCCTCTCCAGCTGCTTCTGCGCCGCACGCAGCCTCTCCAGGTCGAGCTGGTAGGCCACCTTCTTCCCCTGCAGCTCGTCCCGCTCGCGCTCCAGCTCCTGCCTCAGCCTCTGCACCTGCTCCTCGCGCTGCGCCAGCTCGGCCTCGTGCTCCGACAGTTCCTTCTCCCGCGCTTCCCACTCCTTCTCCCTCCTCCGCCTCTCCTCCTGGTGCTGGGTCTGCTGCTTCTTCAGGTTGGCCAGCTCCTGGCGCTGCTTCTCCAGGTTGCGCTGCTTCTCCTGCTCCAGCAGCGAGGGCGGCCGGAAGAAGCTCCTGCTCAGAGCCCTCTCGCTCAGAGCCAGCTTCTGGTCCTCGATGTAGGTGTCCTGCTGCAGCACCACGCCCTGGGAGAGAGCAGACACAGATCACTGCAGCATCCTCTTGTGGGGAGAGGCCCATCCCTGAAAACCTCAGGGTGCTCTACTGAACCCTTTCTTCTCCCACCAAACGTGCAGCCCAGCACTGCTGCCTAGTGACCAGAGCATGCTGGCAAAGCATCTCCCCCCCCCTGCAGCTTCCCACATTCAGGCCAGCGCTGGCTCCCTTAGGCAGCAGCTCATTCCCACAGCCTGCAAGGCTGCCGTGGGGTGTCCAGCCATGCAGGGTTGTGACACAAGAAGGGGAGACAAGGGGCAAAGCACGACTGGCAGCTCGGGCAAGCAGTGTGGGGAGCAGGATGAAGGGCTAAGCCTACCTGCAAAGCGCTGAGCAGCTTATGGAGGCTGGTAATGGTTTGGAGGACCTGCTGCGAGAAAACAGAAAGCGTTGCTGTTAGATCTCACTGGGTGCTGGGTACGTGGACAGAGCCCTCTCTTGCTCTGTGTCCCACCAGTGGGTCTGACAAGCTGCACAGCCACCCCTGTGCCACCTGCTTTTCCTCACTCTTCCCGTGGGTGCATCAATCCCCAGGACGCCAATACATCCTTGAACATCTCCCAGAAAGTGCCGGGCATCACCTTCCTCCCTTCCCCAGCTGTCATTGCAGCAGGGGAAGGAACATCTGCAGAGGCACCTCCTGGCACAGAGCTCATGAGAAGTCCTGAGTTATCTCTGCAAACCATTTCCCACAGCTTGCTCCAGAACAAGCTGAGTAATTGAGATCAAGCCCAGAAGTTCACTTAAAAATTTCAGGAAAAAAATTTCGAGGGGTGGAAAAAAAAGCCATCTTTAAATAGATGTGGACTATTTGTAGCCTTCTCCCCCAGCTGACCCATACAAAACCCACTGCCACCAGGCAGAAAAGCTGCAGTGCAGCAGGCACACAAGTGCAGCAGATGTGTTCTTGGAAGCTTTCTGAAAATACAGAAATGCAAACACCTCATGCATCAATGCAGAGCAAGCTACTTTGGAGTGATGCCCTATCCCTAAATTTAGCCTAGCTAAAAATTTCTCTGAATCTCTCATATCCTACAATTAATTCCAAGAAGAAAAAAGAGCACTTCAGTATTTGCAGTAGTGGAGTGATAGCCAGTATTAAGAGAACTGCTTCTCATTTTGTCATTAATGCTAATTGGGAGTTATGAATGTGTATCAAAGGGAGAATAGAAATCTAATTGCCCCAATTCAGTGCACCTGCAACATAAAATTAAACTCTGTCTGCAGATGCACAATAAATACAGCCCTGTGCATCCTGGAGGTAATTAACCCTTGCTGCTTATAATCAGCACATATCATCTTGCTGGCAAGCAGATGACAATCAGTGAATTCCCTGTCTAAACATCCAAGGTTAAACAAATAAATGACACAGTGGGTTCAGCTTAATGTATTTAAAAGTCTAGATGTGCTTCAGCAAATTAAATGTGTTTTCTTCTACATTATCACCTATTGAGACAAATTCTCTAGCCACTTAAATGGGAACAGCTGAGCAATGGAATCAATTCTTACCTCGTTATTCCTTTTCAGCATGAACATCAAATTAGCATTTCCACCCTATGACAAGATCACAAATTTGACATGAGGACAATGAAAAATCATAGCAAATGTCTTCTGAAGCTGAACTAATGACACATCCATTAAACACTCCCCTCCACCTTCCATTTTGGGAGAAATCATGTATGTTTTTAAGCCACTTGGAATCATACAGAATAAAATGTTAATTAGCTGTTATTTTGCAGTTATGTGATGGATTGGTCCTCAGAAAGAAAAGGTGCAAGGCTGTAGCTGACCTTATCATTTCAGTAACAATGCACAATTAAACACATGCTTTGGCTGACCTGCAGACAGATGGTAGCTAACCTGTGCCAATAAGGAGTATAAGTGATTTGCAGTGGTTTTCAAGTCAGTAATTTTGAGTGCATATTTCATGTTTTGTTTTATTTTTAACTTATTAGGATGTCAAGAAATTTTCAGGCCTTTTTCAAGGCTAGAGCTGTCAGTCCTGGAATCTGAACTCAGTGGTGGCAGACACACAAACCAAGCTGTACCTTCTTCAAAATGCTGTCTGACTCTGTTCTCCGAAGGTCCTGAGCATCATCGCCTTCATCTTTCGCTCCAACTAAAGAAAGAAGCCAGCATTGACATCGGTTATTCAACATTTAAAGGCAGAGATGAACATGCTAAAGTCTGAGAAATTTAATACAGGAAACTCACATGTTCCACAAAAGCGGACACAGAGCTCTTGACATTTCACCTAAATGAATTTGAGCCCTAAATATATGGAACACGTCAGCACTACCAGAAAAAGTGGATGTGAATTTAGATTAGGGTTGACTTTGGTTTCAGAGAACGTGCTGATAAATTCAGCAGGCTGCTATTAACTGGTGCACTGTCTAGCCCCTGCACTGCTGTCTACCACCACAGAATACTTGCTGAGAAGACCTGAGGCAGCATAAGAGCAGATGGAGGATGATAACAGAATCATATCAGGGTATATTATTGCAGGTATAGTTTCAATGCCTCTCTTGTGCAAGTTAATTTACATCTGGGTCAGATACTGCTGTGCAACACCCTGTGTAATTCTATGCTAACAATTCATCATTAACCTTAGCTATCAGATGCCTGGATCTTCAAAGGGACACTGGGCTTCTCTTTCTAACTTCCCCCTGCATGGCTCATATCAGCGCTGCTGAGCAGGACTGAGCTGACCTGTGGGGACAGGAGGGCTCTGACCCTCCCCCTGTGCTGCCCTTCTGCTCAACAGGAGTCACACAGACCTTCCATCCTCTAGCTCTTGCCAAGACTCTTGTACTCCTGTTGCCAGCTGAGATGCAGCCCATGGGGAAAACCCACACCTGCAGTGGCAACCTTCCTTCTGCCACTCTTAAAAAAACCTGAATCTGCAGCAGTGTGAAGGACACCACACCTGGTATAAAGGCCCTCTCCTCCCCCCACCCCCAGGGCTGGCTCTGCTATTAGAGGCTGACCCTCAAGTCCTCCTAACAGACCTGCTCTCCTGCGCCACGTCCTGGGACCTTCCACCTCTCTGCAGGAGGAAACTCCTCCCTTCTGCTTTGCTGGAGGGGAGAACGAAGGGGAGTCAGGTTATACGCCTTGCCCGAGGTTTCACAGGTTGTGAACAGAAGAACTGGAGAGAATGCCATGTTTCATACCTCCTGGGCAGAACAAATAGGCCCTGCATTCTTCCCCCAAAATTTCCCAAGACCCTACAACTACTGAATTAGATTCAGAGGGTATTTCAGAAAACTTGGACCTGGGCAACAGCCTGAGCTTGTCCCATTCATCATTGCAACAGAGAGAGGCAAAAGCTTCAGCAAACCCCTCCAGTGTGAGTATATTTGTCATCATGATGACAAGGCCTGTGGAGGGCTTTGCAGCTCTCCAGGAGAGCTGGGAAAACCTCTACATAGTTCTTGTGTCTGACTGTCTGGAGCTAACACTGCTCCTTTAATGCAGGAGGTCAGACGAGGTCCAACGATCCCAGTGCTGAGACAGACACTAGCACAGCAAAACTGGTTGTATTGGGAGCGTGAGTGAGACCACAGAGAAAGGAATTTGAGGACAGGGAAGTTTCTGATGACTAGAGCAAAGAAAGAGGGCATTGGGAAGCAGCCAACTATGCAGCTGAAATAAGTAGTCACGCATTTCTTTGGGAGAGACTTAATTGGAGGAATAATACATGCAGATGTAGGTGGAACATAAATGCATAGAGCAGAGACAGGGAGAAGGTGTTTGATTCAGCAATATCCACATCCACTTGTAAATGCAACAGCATCAGGCTCCTGCTGGGAAGAAAAGTGAAGAACAAAGAACAGACCTGTAGATAGTACAATAATAATATGAAGAAACTAATTTATTGAGAAGCTAGATGCTTTCATGTGGCACGTAAGTAAAATAACTAGTATTACTTAGAGAGAGCACAGAGAGAAGTGAGGAGTTCAGATGTTCAACCCTTGTATAGCCACAGTTTACCAGCTACCATCAATCCACCTGTGCAGAGGCTTCTTCCCTAATCTGTGATTTAATCTATCAACTATTGTTGGAGAGGAGTTGTGAAACCCAAACCACCACCTGAAGTCCTTCTGAAGCAAGAGGATAGGATGATGTGTATTATTAACAAACGCTGATGTGCACACAAAGAACTACTCACCCTTGGAGGCGTTCATCTGATGACTGTCAAATCCTCCAAAAGTTTCTGCCCTTCTAGGGAGTGAGATGGGGCCAACTCCTCCCTCCTGATCCATGGCAGAGCTGCTGACCTGCTGTCCGAGGGCAGTGCCCAGACTCCTGTTCACCAGGTCTTGCAGCAGTTCAACTTACAAAAAGCAACAATGTCTTTGTTAAAGCCCACCTCAGATTTCTGAGCTATTTTATCCCTGCCTCAGTTCAGGTCAGAAATTATTTGGTGTACAAAGAATCTAGGTTTCTGTGACAATGACATGAACAATACACACTGCCCCTGCAAAAACTCACTCTGACCACTGGCTCCAACTCCTGGAGCTCTGCACAAGCTTACACCTCCCTCTCTTCCTTCAAGCAACCTCCATGTCCTCTGACAAGAGCATTTATTAATTTCACCTTCTCCAAAGATCATACTGGAAAGCAGCCTGAGTTTGCACCTACCCTTGCCTTTGTCAACAGAACTGCTTGACCCCTGCAGGCACCACAAGTGCCTGCTGGAACCCGAGCCCCACTCTCACATCTCGCTGAGACTGAAGAACAGCAAAAGCCTGGATGGTCCAAATTTCAGCCAAGGATAAATCCCATGCTGCTGCTCACCCCAAAGCAGGTACAATGCACAGCTGACTTCCCTGCCCTCTTTCAACACCCCCCAATATCTGCTTTCTTTCCTGATCCTCATGACCTGTCCCTGAGACAATGCCATGAGGAACAGTTTTTCCTTGTTATTCTGACAAAGATAAGACATCCCCTGCAAAACTGGCACTTGAGAACTGATAGCTCCACTGAAGGTAACCCATTATAGTTACTATAATTTACATGTCACATGACTGGCTCACCTTCATTTATTGCAGTTTTCATGATTGCCTCTCCTTTTGGAGCCTCTTCTGTGTTGGCTCTGAAGAGCAGCCTGGAGGCTGGCATCTCCTCCTGCACAGAACTGTCTGCCATGTCCTGGAAGATTTTTGTTTTCTCCTCCAGTAAGAGCAGGATCTGTTTATCCTTCTGCTGAAGTTGTTCTGTGGGGGTGAACAGAAAACAGGGATGAAGACAGAAAATAAAAGCTTTGGCAAGGAAACCTGAGCGATTCCTGAGATATTGGCCCCATCTAGTGGAGCATGACAATATGTGCTGGGTTTGGCAGCACGACTGCCCTGGGCAATCTGGCACAGCAGGCTCGGAAAATAAATAATGCAAGGAAGGCGAGCTGCAAAGCAGGACTGCAGTTATTTGCTGGATGCAGGATTGAAAAAAGTCACAGTTTGACCACAAAACCCAACCCAAAAACTCCCATACAGTTTTCCACAATGGGTCCCCAGCTCTGTTCCAGGCATATTTTACCTTTCAGTCCTCTCACTTTCGCATCAGACAATTTCTTTTCAAACTCAGACTCACAAGGGACTCCTTCGTCTTCATCTCTATCCCTGGACAGGAGACATGGCTCAATTACTACAGGAACACACCCAGTGCACCCCCTGCCTCACAAGAGCAGCTGAGTGTCTCACATGGTGTGCATCGTGTCCTGAATGATCTGGATCCAGCCATTGCGCTCTTCTTTGGAGCTGGCATGGACTTCCACCATTTCGGGATCCTTTCCCCCCATGCTGATCAGGAACAAACCCTTCTCTTCATGCGCCACTTCTCGTACGATCAACTTCTTCAGAGAGATCACAGTGGATTTCTGGTCCTTCAGATGGAAAGAAATGGATGAGAAGGGTGACCAGAGAGTCAAACTAGAATTGAGAAGGTCCCAATAAACTGCAGTGCTACATCTCTCAGGTTTGTAAACATTTTATGAACATACTGGCTAATTAAAAAAAAAACAAATTAAAAAAAAATCAGTGGGGGTCAGGTAAAAGGGATGGGTTTGCTTTCCTCTAACAGTTCTGTAGGAAAAGCAATTTTACCTCACTCAATTTCTAGAAAGAATTAATTTCAAATTGACTTTGTGGTTTTGTAAGCTGTACTATATATTGCTCTGATCTCGTTTCCTACTGACTACATTCTCCCTGCCGTTAATATCACAGCTCCTTACACTTGATGCAGCTTGCTAGTCTGCTTCACACACAGTATCTTCACCAGGATAAAGTCTTGTTTTCAAATCCCACAAAGCCTCTGCTGTTCTCAGACGCTCACAGCTGACTGCTACGTGAGAACTCATGTGTGCGGTGATGCTCACCCTCTGCTATGGTCTCTGTGTCATCAGCCTCCTGGGTTTCAATGTCCCCAGGCTGCTGTGTCATCTGCACACGAGTCAGCCCCTTTGTGCATTGCACCACATGCTCCAACTGGGGTGATCTGGTTCACCAGTAGGACTTGTGTGCAAATCAGCTTCCCCTGTGTAGGGCACTGAGCCCATGCAGAGGGTTGGTGGAACTGGAATAACAAATTATCAGCTTTCAAAATGCTCAGAGAGTGGAAAGGTCACAAGGTTTAGCCAGTCTAGACCGTGCCTGGAAGGTACAGCCCAGCAGACTCCATTAGGCACCAGGTTTTCTTTAGCAGGTCAATGTGCCCAGCACTTATCGGGGGGGCCTGCCCTCAAACCTAATGTTTTTGCTCCTGCACATTATAAATATATTTCTCTGACATTAATTTTCAAGCTGTTCTGTTGAATTTACTGCCCTGGCATTTCACTTCACTGCCCCCCACAGCAGCTCACAATGTATTTGGACACTTTCTTCTGCTGAGGTTCATTTTTACACTGTTTGCATTATCCCTTCGCCTCCTCCACACCCAGTCACTGCTCCAGTGTGCACAAACTGCAAAGCACCAGTGTTTTGAGTGACAGGCAGGTTTTCAAGGCCAATTATCAGCTGTGCCAAGGCCCTGCAGGAGGGAGGTGGGGCATGAAGACATGTTTTCCCATCAAAAGGAATGGAGTCTGCTCAGCGAACAAAAATGTTCCGAGCAAGAAAATTAAGTTGTTTAGCAGGCAATTGCTGGCTTTGCTGCACAACAGAATATCACGGATCTCTCACATAGAAAAGTAAGAAGGAAAAAAGGTTGAAGCCTTACCAGTGAGGCAAAGACATACTTCTGGTCCTTCTCCTGAAGGAACACGAGCATGTCAGAGAGGAGAACAGCCTGGACTTCTGCAAAAGAAGAAGCACAGCAGTGCAGTATAACCACGCAGCCCACCCCAGAACAGATTTCTTGTATATAACACCAGCACTGGGGAGCAGCAGGGCTGCTTTTGCAAATCCTGGAAGCAGGATCGACGTCCCAGTTGGCAGGAGGAGCAGGGGCAGTTCCTGGGGATGCCAGGTCAGGTGAGCTCTGAGGCAGCTTTGCATTAAGCAGGACACATCAGCACCTGGGCACCCTGCAGGCTTTGATCTCATCCGTCAGAGCAGAGGTGCTTTCCTTTCCAGCCACATGCTCACTACCAGTTAAGACATGGGCATAACAGTGAAAGCCAGAGACATTTATTCAATAGAAGCTCTGTTTTCTCAAACAATCAATATTTCAGCCCTAAAGCAAAATATCTGCACAGGAAGTTTTGGGTTTTATGGTTCTCTTGATGAGTGGTTTGCAGGGTGTAAATTATCGTGCAATAACAACATTTGTCAGCTGTAGTTTCTTTCCCAGGAAATACTGACTTCAGGAGCCACCAGTAACTCTGCTCTCAGACAAACACAATTCTGAGGGGAGCCTGTGTGAGACACAGGGCCTGGCTTGCTTTCACGGGAGAAGGAAACACAACCTCAAGCCAACAGAGGATTTTAAATCAAGTCTTTTCCCAGAGCACACATAGAACCTTCCAAGTCTCCTAATAATAAATATATCATAAAGTTGCACAGCAACTACCAAGTGTAATGCCCCACCCAGACCCCTCAGTACAAAGAAGTTTTGTGTAATGTACTTGGGAAATCTTGTGACAGAAAGGAAGCAAACCAAAAACTTAAATCACCCCATGGGTAAATCCTTCCAGTCTATCTTGGGAAGACGGAATCCATTCCAGCTAAAAGAACCACTAAACTTTAAGCAAAGCTGCAAAATGAAATCCAGGCTCTGGGAGGTTTGCAAAAGGTGGCATTTGACTGCCTTTTTCCCTGTTCCATGCACTTTGCAAGAGGGGGAAATGCTGAAACCCTTCAAACAAAAGTTCTTCCTATAGTTTTCGGTGCTCCATTTCAAATACCACAAAATAACCTGAATATGTGAACAAGCTACTCTCTCCTTGAGTCTGCAGCCTGCCTGCAGGACCTACCCTTCCTGGGAGTTTGCACTACAGACAAGTTTGTGTATTCTATGACTAAGAAATACAAATAGAGCCTGTGCTTATCACAGTTTCACAACAGCAGCACAACTTGCTTCATTCACCATGCAAAGGCAGTAGTAGTCTCGGGTACCTAAAAGTCATCTGTAAACTTCCTGCTTCCAAAACCTGAAAATAAATCATACCCCACATGGAATTCCATGTTATCACCACCTCCGTGCACAGCATCACGCTCCCAGGCCCCATTCATGCCCACAGACCATAATTTAATCAGCTAATGCTGCAGGGAGGAAGGGAAGCCCAGCCTTCCTGCCAAGCCTGAGGCACAGCCCTGTCTGCTCTTACTGTTACTGTGGTCCCAGCTGAAAGATTCCTTGGGAGATTTAGTGTTTAATTCACTGGAGAACTTCAGTGCACAGCACCTTAAAAAAGCCACTTCAACCTGATAGCAAATAAAAAGCAACTCAAGAAAACACTGACCCAACAAGAGGCAGCTGCAGAGACACCAGAGCCTCTCCTGAACAATTCATGTCAACAGCTCAAGAGGTTCAAGCGCAACAAATGCCTGGACATCTCCCTGGGTCCCAGTGCACCTGGGATGGTGCTGCTGCAGACCTGCCACAGCCCTCACAGGGAAGGAATGGCCTGGGAAGTTGAGGCTGGGTTCCAGATTTAGCCAGCACAACTCCTGGAACCATGGCACAGGCATGGAGATCTGACTCCATGCTCTGTGCAACCACAGCCCCAGTCATGTCCTCCTGGCCCAGAGCATCCCAGAGCAATTCTGCTCTTGGCTGACACACAGAAGTGTCACTACCACCCGAGCCCACAGCAGGCACGCAGTCACCAGGAGGAAAAGCAGCTCTCTATCCCTCCAGAACCCACACAAGGAATTGGAAATGCAATGGGGAGTGGGGGTACAGCTGGTGTCACAGTCTATCAAAGCAGAAGAATAAATCAAGGGTGGAGGCACCAATCTGAGGACTAATCCTACACCCAGAGAGGGTGAGCTGCATCCTTCCACAGCAGAAGGCAGGACAGCCTTACCTTTTAACCGGCCAGCTGAGTTTTTAAGTGAAACAGGCCCATCTCGGATGAGCTTCCGATGCCTCAAGTCCTCTCTTGCAAACATCTGGCCACTCTTCATCCTCATGATGGACTTGCTGTCCGTCCGGCTGTAAATCTCCCCAAGACGCATTTTCTTTTCATAATTGCTGACTTTGCTATTAACTGCAGCAATCACATCTTTAACGAGGTTTAATGACTGAGTCAAATCTTCATGTTCCACCTCATTTTCTTTAAAAAAGAAATAGAAACATCTCGATTTGACTCTGTGCAGTCTAGCTTCCCGATTTTACTTCCTTCCTCTTCTCCCAAGTTCTCACATTGCAACTTTTTAATACTTAAATAAGACACTTCTCCCCCTTAAAAAGAGTTTCATAAAACCTTTTACATATACATGATTGAGGCTGGGGAATATTCCAATATACTTCACACATAAGACAGTAGAGCTGAAATGCACAAATTAACTACATATTTTAGCCAATACCAAAAAAAAGCAAGCTGGGAGCCTTTAGAGTCTAGGCATGTTGCTCCATAATTAGCTACAGACAGACTTGCAACAACTAAATCAAGGTACGTAAACAACTAATCCTAAATGGAAGTAGGGAATTAAGTTATCTCGTTGCAGTGATGTGAGACAATGACTGGATTAGCTGATAAGAAAATCTGCTTCAGCTGTAAAGGATCCAAACTTCCCACTGGACAAATAAAATAGGTGCTTAAAATAGAGGAACTGGTCCCTACCTTTGGTGTACTGCAGTATCCTTTGTAAAAGGACTGGGTATTTTGTGATTCTCTGTGTTACCAACAAGATACATTCAGGAATCCCAAGACGCCTCACCAGGGAGCTGCTCATTTTTTTCTAAGGAACAAAGATGAAAATTTCAGTTCGGCAGCAAAACGCTCCCCCAGAGTGCAGGAAAGACACGTTTTTCCCATCGGCTACATCTGTCCTGCCAGGTCCTACCTTGACAAATGCCTGAAAGCGCTTATCCTTTGAGTAGAGATCTTTGAAGTAATTGACAGCTTCGTTGTGATGCCCGCAGAATTTGCCGTAGGTTTTCTTCATTCGCTCAGCATTCTCCCCAGAGAACTGCAAAGAATGGGACACACAGCTCCAACCTGCACTGAACTCCTGCTGACATCCCAGCAGTGCGTGCCAGGCTCTCAGAAGAACTGGATGCAATCAAGTTAGTCCAACGCATGCTCGACCATACAAGCAGATCTCTAGAGAGTAAAGAGCTGATACAGGGACTTCACTGAGCTCACATCTATGGCAAAATTTGCCCCTCCACTCACATGGCTTAAAAGCCAACCACAGAAAAAGTCAAGACAGACAAAAAGAAGACAGAAACTGTGGATAAAGAAAAGTAAAATGACCCACCCCGAGTTAAGCACCAGGTCAGTAATACAGACAAGAAACACACTGGGCATATTTTGCTGTGAGCTCCTGCCTACACTCCAGTCTATCATCAAAATGTTTTGTGCCTGTCAGTGAATGCCTCTCTTTCCCACAAAAGAAACTGAATTAAATTTTCTCTGAAAGAGCAAAAAAAGAGTGCTCCAAAAAGCAGAGGTGAAGATTTTTGTGTGAAGAATAAAGGTCCCATCAGCCATGCTTATCTGACAGGAACAAACAGGAGGGAAGGAAAAGCATCTGGCTTCCAGCTGTATTCTCAGGACTGCAAACATTTTCCAGCACTTACTTGATTCACTAGGATGTCACCTATCCTCCTGATAACAAAGTTCTTTTCACTTTTGTCTGCCAGTGACTCCTTCTTCCTCTCCAGAATCCGCTGGAAAAACTGACTGTGGATATGCAGCAAGTTTTCCAGGCAGGGAAAGATCTTGTCCACGACCTGCTGATCGTACTGCAGTTCCTTTAACATGGCTGCACTGTACACATCATTCATGATCTTCAGGGTGCGGACGTGGTGCATTTCTGTCTGCATTAGCTCTGGATGAGATGAGGACAAGAGTTCATGGGTTACAGCACAAGGAAAAGCTGCCATTAGAAAGCTTTCCCACAACTGGGCTTCTCTAAGTGGCTTCAGAAAATTTCATGTCAGGAATTGTAACATCAGTCAAGGGTTTTATGTGTGAGAGAAACAGGGTGGAAGCAGTGTCCCTCAACAGAGAGCTTTGGATGTTGCTGTTGGGGTCTCAACCTTCAGCCCTGGTATCTTCTCCTTCCTAACACCTCACTGCCAGCCTCCACAATAACCCCCTTCTGCCATACAGGATGGCTCCTGAATCCCTCAGGAAAAGGCTTCCTAGTAACCTGTTTGTGCTGGAACCCTGTTTGAAAGTCATTAGCAGACAAATGAGAGGCAATTTCTGGTTTTTTTTGATGTGAACATGTGAAATGCAGAAAGACAGCTTTCACAGAATACATTACATTTCTAGGAACTTCGAGAATGAGAGTTTGGCTTTTGAGGAAACCAAAGCAATGCTCCTATCCATGAGGCTAAAGCTTCCCAAACCCATGCATGTGAGTAGATCAAGGAATGTTTACAGTGAGCGAAAAGAGAAGGTGCAGATGTCTCACCGTAAATCACATCTTGCCGTTTGACAACATCTTTGTATTGCTGCTGTAGGAACTTGCTGTCCACTACTTGGCTCCAGGACTCTGCCTCCAGCTGCTTGGAATCTAACTCCAGGTCTCCCATGAGCTGTCCTTCGTTCATGTCTGCACCTTCACAAAGCAATGTAAGTGCCATTAAGACGTGGGTAAATTGTCCCATTTGAGATTCCTGTCTAATTATTTAGGTTTCAGTTTTGTGGGTCACACCACACACACCACACACATTCTTCTTCACTGACACCAATGGTCACATGCCACATAAGGACTAGTTAAGCAAAACACTTTTATAGGTTATTTTCTAGTTTCCTACCATTTTCACATAGACCAAATTCTAGCTCAGATAATGTATTCTTAATCTGCCATGCAACGACATTGCAGTTAAATAAAAAACCACAACAGGAGAGGAAATGTTTGTCCCTGAGCTAAATTCCAAGTAACTCAACTGTAACTGAAACCTTCTAAATGGTTTCCCATCATTCAATGAGCTAAAGAAATTACTGTGTGGAACTTTGTTTCAGTTTATCATACTAATATTCTGAGATTAAAATAAATGCACTTTAATTGTCCATTATAAAAGAAGACAATTGCTGAAAATGGATTTTCTATTTCTGGAAAGCAGCACTGAGACCTTCCTTCTCCTATAAATGCCATGGAGATCTCTTACCTTCATCAACCAGTGACTCCATGGATTCATTAACCCGGCTGATTTTATGTAAAGAGTCTGTTGACTGCGACAGGAATTTCCAAGTGTGTATTAAGTTGTCATCGTTCCCAACTCTGCAGAAAAACAGAACACAGAATATTGTTTATGACAAAAAACCAGCCAAATGTACTTTCAGATAAGCAGAATAAATGCATTTTTAATATTAATTGAAAAACAAAGCTGGCACTGCACGATTATGTACAGAAATGTGCTTTTATGTGTTGTTTACTAGCTACCCACTGGAGCTCAAGAAGTGTAAGCACTACAGTTGTGAGCGATGGTGCTTTCCATAAAGAACCACTCCTGAGGTTTTATAGTTTGGATAACTCCATTCCAGTCACGTCCCATTCTTATTGCCCTTGGAGCAAACAGGGTGATAAAATGCAACACCAAAGGCTGTACAAAAATTCTTATCACTAGCTCTGAGAAAGGTCAAAAAATGGACTGAAATTAAATTCCCCATTAATAGCCAGGACATCCAAACTGCCCTGAATATGCCAGCCTCTGTGACTGCCTCACATGTAGAACTGCTCAATATGGAAGTATGGCAGGAACCACAAATTAGATTTTTTTCTTTTTTTTTTTTTTTTTTTTTTTTTTTTTTTTTTTT
>VWZN01005442.1:739231-768723 GCA_013396955.1 Regulus satrapa | reverse complement strand
AAAAAAAAAAAAAGTAAAAGAAAGTAAAAAGTCAGGCGAAGACTTGAACACAGAACTCATCTCTGCTGCCTATGGGCATTCCACAAGAATCCATGAATCACAAGAAGCACTTACTTTGCTCTTCTTGCTGCTGGACATTTTATTCCTGAGGTAGCTGAAGGTGCGGCTGACTTTTGTTACACCTTTACCAGCAGGGACACTGCTGCTCTCTTCAGATATGCTAAAACAAAACAAAACAAAAGATAAAAGTTGCTTTTCTTTTTTTTTCCTCCTTCCCAAAGCATCTATTAAATTGACAGATTCTTTTTAAAGACAAATGCATTTATTAGCCGGTACAGTCTAGGTGCTTTATGGCGTTTTACCAGAGAAGGAAAAGTGAAGACAAAATGCCAATCCACTTATTTTGAGATAAATTTCAAGGAATTCTCATATCTGTTCTGAAGCAGGCCATGTCACAGCACCCTCTGCTGCTCCCCTTGTCAAATAACCAGGAACCATTAATGCTGCAAAGAACCATTTCCTTCCAGAGAAAGGCATCTAATGAACTCTGAAAAGGCAGTGAATGCTTTTAACAGAAACCATACTGTCTGGAAAGCCTCCCCTGAGAAATGAGAATATCAATATTAAGTAATAAACCACAATGGTTATGTGTATAAATGTAGGAATTTTTAGAATCCCAGGTAATTTTTGCCAGTCTTTACATGCACAAGTTTATGACTTCTTCAGTTATGACAGAAGAATAAAGAAACTATTATTTCATTAAAGGACATAGTCTGTCAATACTAAGTACAACACAAACCAAAAGCAGAACAGAAATACAAATTAAATTAAGGAGGAGAAGACAGCAGTAAGCAGAGGTGAAGAGCCTCCCAGTCACAAAATAAAGCCAAAGCTGTCAGTGGCACAGAGAGCAGACACCCAGTGACACAAACGTCTTCCTCCAGGGAAGCACTTTGAAAGCCACCAGGAAGATTATCCTCTGTGCAACTTGCAAGGACGAAAAGCAACGTACAAAAACACCATCATTTTGGCCTTTGTTAGAGAGAGAAAGAGAGAATTAGCCACAGGCAGAGAGAACTACTTTTAGTGTAAAACATAACTCAGGGTAAACTGATACCCTGCAAAAATCCCTAATCTGATCCTATTAGCTATGAATAAACAGAGCCTTGTCAAGAGACGAGACTTAGAACAGACTATTCTGTGATCGAAAACGCTCCTCAGCCTTTAGAGATACGGGACTGATTTTCACAGCTTCTGATTTCAGCTGAAGTGCTGAAACCTTCAGTGGGTGCCAGGAAGGTTTCAGGGTGTCCAAGGCAGAGCCCACACTGCAGGAATCCCCCAGGAGAGCCGGGCTGTCCCTGCCCAGAATACTGTACCTCTGCACGGAGGAGCCCACGGAGCCGCCGAACGCCTGCGCACCTGCAACAGATGGGAGGGGCAGGGGGTGACAGGTCAGACTGCAACCTTAGCCCACCGGTCTCAAAAAACACAGCTTGCATGTTGGGATGGCTCAAGAGGAAAGGGAAATGTTTTCCAGAAGTGGGTGTTTAGAACAGATTTCACGTGCTCAGGGTAATGCCTGTTTCCTGTATCCTTAGCTGCTCTCAAATTAGATGCTGAGGTGAAAGCCTGTTTAGTATTTTTATCACTCTTCAGCTATTAAGTAAAGACCATGCAACTGTTAAACTTGCTGGTAAATCAGGGTGTCTGAATCACAACTGCCAATTCAATGACAATAGGTATAAATGAGAATCATTCTGACACAATACTTTTATTTATACTCCGCTAGAAAGGATCTATTGTACAGCACATCCGGGTTTCGTGCATAAAACTTTTCTCCCTGATAAAAAATTATGGTTCGTTTTCCCATCAAAATCCTGAGGCACTTCATAAAGAGTAAGGGAAACAAGGGAAGCCTTATTCTGTTTTCCACAAAACGTTACCAGGCGGGGGCTCCGTCACGAAACACTGCTTGAGGAAAGGCTGAATTTCAACACGAAGCTGAAGCCCTGCCAGTGGCACCAACTCTCTTTACACAAGAAACCTGCTTGCACAACGCATTTGGAGCAGGTCTGGGGGCTGACACCATTTACCAGAACCATCAAAGAACACTAAAATTCAGGATGAAATGATCCAGGACACAGGGCTCTCTCTGAACTAACTGGGCTTGCCAGGACTCCAAAAAATCCTTCATACAAGCACTGTTTGCAGCCCTGTCTGAAATTCAAGAAGCAGCACAACTGTCACCTCACTAGGCTTCTGCATATATACTGCAAGAAAAACAGTATTTTGGCTCAAATTCTCTTAATGCTAAGGGTGAATGCAATAGAACTACTTGCCATTAGAGGTAAAGATGGCCCTTTATCCAAAAGCAGTAAGACCATTAGGAAAAACTGGGCATACAATACTAGGCTTTAAATACAGATTTTCTAACCACTGATTCAAGTGCCAACAGAGTCTGAGACAGAAATATAATTTCTTCATATTGAGAAACTAAAATACAGGCATACCCTGTTACCTAAACCCTGCTTGGAGAGCTGTGTTAATATTTCCCTTGCAAAATCTTTCACCTCATTAATGATTTATCCCAAATACACCAAAGTTAGTAATACTGTAACATGTATGAAGTCTATTCAATTTCCAATTGCGATATTATGTTTTTATAACACAAAACTACCTAAGTGCCTACTAGGATCACATAAGTAATTTACAGACTCCCAAATCCTTGGTTAAAGCTCCAGTAACTCTGGTTCCCGATTCAGTTCTAATTTGCTTTTAGTCTGGCTTAGACCTCCTTCATTTTTCCTTTTTCTTTTTTTAGTAAGATTGATAATTTTGACTGGATTTAAGTATTTCACAAAATTTTTTGTTTCTTTGCAGTTAACATCAGAAATGTGAACAAACACTGAAGCAAAAACTGCAATAATTTGATATTTGTGACTGCTTTTCACTACCTTGAGAAAATATATTGCACGAGAACTACAATTATGTATTATTTATATTTAATTTCAACAATTGTTTCATCTTAAAAAAGGGGAATTCTTGGTGCTGGCAGGCAAAATGGATCCAGGGAAGAATTAAGGTCTGTTTATGATTTCATATTTAGAATACAATATCTATCACAAGATCAACACTGCTGCAAGCTGTAAACACCAGGAAGAGCAGCATAGAAAAAGACACATCTTCTCACCTTCTGGTTTCTGAAGAAGAACAGGGGAAGGAAGGCTTATTTTCATAACATTTTTGTTCCCTGTCATGACCAGGAACAAAACTAAAATCTGACTTCAGAACCCACCAAAAAATTAGGTTTTTGTTTCAAAAGCCAGAACTGCTTCTATATCCAATGAACCTGGGCTAGCAGCCAAAATTTGCTGTCTTTATCTGAACAGCTTTTAAGCACCACCCACAAAAATTTATTTGTATGATAGCTGGACTTGAAATAATTCATCAAGATCCATTACGCAGAAAGCAGTGACCAGACTAGGATGTTGAAAACAGCTTGCAATGCCTTAATGCTGACAGTAATTAAACTTTTGTGGGTCCAGAAATCCAAAGGCTTCATAATAATTGTCCAGCCATTTGAAATCCATGTCTTAAATATGTCACCAAAAAAACTTCAAATAATTCTCAATTTTCTAAAGAAAAAACAGGCACAGAGAGGTTGAGGAATGGTAACGGAAATGCACGTGCAATTTCAGAGTTCACACATCCATCCTCTCGTGATGGACGAGAAAAAAACAAACTGATCTGGATTACTCCATGAAAAATGCCCATTGCCAAAGCAGTCTCAGAAACAGCTGTGGCTAAATCAACCTTTATAAAGTCACCACATGTTAAGTACACAGAATCATTGTTTGAGACAATATCTGACATTATCTTAAATGATAATCCTTAACAGGAGCACTGTTGAGGAGAGAAGATAAATACTGACTACTATAAATACCCTCTAAAATTGCCATACCCTAAGATGAATATCAGGTATTGCACGCTTAAAACAAAAAAAAATCTACCAAAAATAAATACCAATAAAATAACCCAAATGCTTCAAAGAACAAAACTCACCAAACAAACAAACTCCACCAAAAAAGTTTACCTAAGGGTATTTTTTACTGTGGGGCATCATATGAATGCACAGCTGTGTCTTTTTCAGTTCACTTTGTGAGGACCATGAACTGTGAGTTCTGTGAAAAACTGAAGAAAAGGACAGAGCAAAGAGGAAGGAGCTCATATATGGAAGTGGGTAATATCACACCTGGGCACAGGACTTTCCTGAAGGAAGGGACAAACCCACGGTGAAGACCAGGAACAGAGAGGAGGAGAATTTAGGTATGTACAATGTGGATGGTGTGGAGGTTGCTATGAATTCAGGAAGCAACCAAAAGTTATTGGACTGGAAGGCAATTTCCCCTATCCCAATAAGGACACAAGGAATGCGTCTGGTTTATTTCAACAGTCTAACAAAACATGCTTAAGAAATAGGAAGCGTTTTGAATAATCTTTGATAAGCCTATTTTAAAAACCAAGAGGAGACTAAATTACTTTAATTCAATCTTCTGCCTTAGTTGGGCTTCTTTTAGCAATAGAGTTTGAAGGAGAAAAAAAAGCTGCTGAAGAACTCTCACCTGTTTCCCACAGAACTATTTTCATAACAGTATCAGGACCTAGATACTGATACTAACACCTTGAGGATTTAAGGTCTTTGACTGCAATTTGTGCCTTCTGCTTAGTGGGAGAACTGTGAAGTTGCTGTGAAGATTTTCAGAATTTAATAATCAAGATTTCTGTCCAATTCTCTTCCACAATGCAATGCACTCACTATCACCTATGGAGGGCAAGGACATACCTCCTCTGCTAATTCCATGCCCTACAACAAGCTCAAGGCAAGTATTTTGGTTTTAGTAAAAAGATAATGCTGCTGCTCAGAGTGCCAGGTGATGATATCTGCCACATGGATACTGACTAAATCTAACCAGGTAAGATGTGATGGTGCTGATGTAGAAGATTCTCTGGATAACAATCCTTTCAATTCTGTCATTAGTTAGTGTTCAGATATAGGACTAAGATATTGCTATTAGACATCATGCAATGGAAAGGATAGTTCAATGTTTGCAAGGTGAAATTCCAGTGTCTGAAGCAGAAAACCAGATTTCCCTGTGTTTCCACCCATTATGGCTGCAACGCACAGAAAAGGATTACTTACTATCCAACTCCTCCTCCTCATCACTGGAAGAAGAGCCAATAGAAAAGAGAGTTTTAGACTTAGGAATGAGTGGAGAGATGCTGAAGGAGAAGGAGATTCGTCTCGATGGTCGAGTCCGGCCCTGGGCTGAGAAGTGGGTTAACAGCAGACATTAGAGCATGCTTGAAAATGCATTTAATAATAAAAAGGAGAGGAAATCGGCCAAAGCAAACTAAAAGCAAAGCAAAGGAAATGTCTGCAAAGCAGCTGGCTCCAGAAAGGCACAAGAAACAAAGAACTGAGAATGTGCAAATTCCAGAGGGTGCAGGTTTCAGAGGGCACAGGTCTCACTTATATGCACAGCTCAAATATTTCCCTATTCCTGCTGACATTTTTTTATAGGACTTCTTAGTAAAGAATTATAGGCAGCTATCCTTCCAAACAGAATACCACCAACAAAATGGACCTCTGGACAAAGGGCATCAGCTTCACTGAAAGAACTGTCATGGACTCAAACTAGAACAACTCAAGATATCTGTTTGAAGGTGCTTTCTGCAGTTAATGATACAGCAAAGCTACCAAATATTAACAAGGACAATTTCTCTTAAGTGTTTGCTTTATCCACCTGGGGAGATTCTTGCCACTTCTATGTCTAAAAAAAATCAACAATGTTGGTAATGTTATGTCCTTCAAAATTTCCAGCTTTAGAAAGGAGATACTTAAACTTCCCTTCTCTTCTTACAAAATAAACCAGAAAAAAACAAGCATCTCTTCTGCCTTCTTCTAAAATTTAAGAGTCCTTGTTTTAAAGGAACTGCCTAAACATGAGAAAAGCCCCTCTACACCCTCTTCTGCCCTTGTCTGGAAGATACCTACCAAACATAGTGCCAAACCTAGCAATCAGTCTGTGATAACAAATATCCCATCATTTATTTTAAAGAGCAGCCCCTTCATAGCAGCAGCTTTCCAACAATTCGTTTTAAGTACATGGTCTCTGAAAAGAGAATTAGGAGCCAGCTAACCATTCTTCACTGAAACTGGACTCCCAAAGGCCCTAATTCCCAAACCTTCTCTTCATACAAGCACAGGTGGAAACCTCTGAGCTGTGAGCTGATTGCTGGACACCCACTGCTCATGTGGTACATCCTCAGGTGTGTCCTCAGGAAAGGTGACTGGGACAGGGCTGAGGAAACAATGCCCCAGGACAGGTCTCACCTAAGGGTCCTGCCTAAGCCCCTACATTAAACATCTTCAGCACAGGCATTCAGGTAATTTTAAGTCATTCCATGGATGCATCAATTCCCTTGCAGAACAGGGAACACAGGCTGAAGACTTTATCAGTATTAAACTTCAAGAGAAAGACAATGCCATTATTTCTCTCTTTGAATAAAACATGTCCTTTCAGCCACATACAATGAGGGGTTTTTGCATGGTTGGTATCACACATCACAAGTGAATTCAGGATATAAGAACACTGTCCAAGGAACAGCCAATGCTATGCAAGCAATGCAAAACAAACTCCCCATAGCACTTCCTCCAGCCATTAGTCACAAATGCCAATTGCCAACAGGCAGTTTGAATAAGGTGTGCACAGTTTTCCAAATAAGCAGAACAACCCTAGAGGGACCCACTGAAAGGCATTTAAATTGAAGAATTCTTAGGAAGACCCGTGCATTAATTTTGTTTAGACTGCTTTTTGAAGGAGCTGTTCTAGTGTTCCAGACCTGAAGAACACCATTAGGCAACACGACTTTTTCTTCTGTAGTCTACTGTCTATTTAGACTAAAAGTCAAGATGAACAATAATACTTCACTGTAAATTGACCCACCTTCGCCAGCACAGCCCAACTTCCATTTCAGTGGTTTTATTTATAGCAATTCCTGGCTTTATAACAGTGCTCCACACTGGAAATTTGCTATTCCAAGGCTAAAAGCATTCTTCCGAGCACTCCAGCCAACAGCTCTTGTGACCTCCCTCTATAAAATGCTGAAGGATTAACATTGTGAATGGCCACAGCAGCTCTTGGAACATCTGACACATCAGATGGAGTGTGGGCTAGGAACTTGGTCTTGGAAATTGCTCCTGCCTCAGCACATATGACAGTAAACAGTAAAAATAATAGAATCCTCCATATGTTTATTAATCTGCATTTAGTTCTTTTAAGTTCTTGAGCACAGCATGTTGCTTTCTTCCCATTCAGACACACTTGGAGGGATCAGAGGGTCATTTTTTTTAAAACACCTACTACAAAATTATGCAAGTGGAATAAAGAACTGAATTTGTCCTAGAATTCACTTCCATGTAATTCTTGCATAACTGGAAAAACATGAACCTTAAACCCAGGTGACACAAGGGATTTTATACACCAAGACCTCCTTGTAAGAGGCACTGAACTACTTCCCCTGTTCTTGGTCACAATTCAAACAACACTGTTCCTCTTCCAAATTGGAGGAATGAACCAGAGTAACAGAATGGTTTGGGTTGGAAGAGACCTTAAAACTCATCCAGTTCCAGCCCTCTGTCCTGGGCAGGGACACCTTCCACTAGAGCAGGTTACCCCAGGCCTCATCCAGCCTGGCCTTGAGCACTTCCAGGGATAGGGCAACCACAACTTTTCTGGGTGATTTACTGAAGTTTCTGTAGTCAGGAAAGTGTCAGGATTGGAAAAAAAAATCCATGAGTTAAACTTTTCAAGTGAGTATTCCTTCTGGATGCTCACATCAACCCCTCAAAACCCCTGATTTTCAAAACGCACCTTCCTATAAAATGTGGGGCTTTTGAGATGTCACAAATTAATGACTGAGAAAA
Organism: Regulus satrapa; assembly: GCA_013396955.1. Lineage (NCBI taxonomy): Eukaryota > Metazoa > Chordata > Aves > Passeriformes > Regulidae > Regulus > Regulus satrapa. The sequence goes on along the minus strand of VWZN01005442.1, from coordinate 760,733 downwards.
TTAGGCTCAGAGGAATGTTAGTAATTTTTACATTCAGTGTCCCAAACTCACAGACATCTGCCTCAAAGCAGAAGACTACCCATGCTACTTTGCCCACAGCCTCTCTGCAGAGGTTACTACACCTTCTCTTTTCCTTCTTTCTCTAGAGACCAGGGTGGCCAGACTGGCTCTAAAAAAGATGGGATTATTAAGCCTCCATGGAAATTTTAATGCCAGGACATTGTAACAGCCTCAGCCATCCAGGCTCCCTCAGCCACCAATGGTTCATTTTTGGGGAGCCAGCCGAGTCTTTGGGTGTTTGGTCAGAGGCTGGGTGCAATGGCAAGAAACTGGTTGCCTCAAAAAGAAACAAAGATCTTCAGCCCAAGGAGGGAAGAGACAGTGCCATCACACAGGGCAGGATCTGGGCTCTTCCCAGGACAGGGCTGCCCTGTTCTGGTTACTGCTGCTGGGGAACACTTCCAAGGCCAGGGTCTTATTAATCATGGAATTAGCTTGGTGAAAAATTTTAAAACATCTCCTACAAAGCACAACCCCTGTGAGTTCCCTCTGGCAAGCCTCCTCATGAATAAAACACCTTTCTTAAAGCACCTTGTTGTGCTTTGCAAGGGAGAATCACATTAATAAAGAGGAAAGATCAGACACCATCACTAATTGACAAGAGCTAAAATGTCAATAGGATTTCTGGCTGGCAATTAATAAAATGAAAACATGTTTAATACAGTCAAAGCACATCCAGCTGCAGCCTTCTGAATGACTTTTTCAGCTGAAGGAATCAATTCAGCCAAGTTGCAAGATTAAGTGCTCGTTATCATTTCAATTAAGTTAAACAGAAAATTGTATAGAACCATCTCTTATTATTTTCTTCAGGAATGAGAGCAAATAAATTACACCCAATTGCTCCAAAATATTTAACTCAAAATGAATAGCAACAAACTCCCCTAAGGAGACCAAGACACAGATTCTCAAGTTTCTACGTATCAGCTTTAAAAAAAAAATCTAGATGCAGGGAAGCAAGATCTCAAGTGGAATTTACCTGACATCAAAGGAAGTAACTCTGAAAGGTGCAAGGATGCAACATTAGATCCCTTTTTTTGAAGTTAACAAACTCAATAAATCATAGTTTTCATACCAGTAGTCTAATTCAGAAAGAAAAAAAGCAATCACCACAAAGGAAACCTAACAGAAAGAAAACAGCAGGGATACAGTGGGAAGAACAAAACTAAACTGAACTAATCTGAGTTCTGCCTTTCCACCCACAAACCCATGCAGCAGTGAAATGTATTCTTCATGTAATAAAGGAAGCATGAGCAGGCAGTAGCACATTTCGCCTTGGGAAGGTAGCAAGATATATTCAATTATACAGATGACAGAGTGGATAAGGGAAAACTGGATTACTCACTGTCGAGCACTGGTTTGCTAATTGACATTAGAGACATGGATTTGGTCAGTGGAGACGAAACAGCAGAAGAACAGAAGTTAAATCCTTGTGGCTGAGATGTCTGATGCACCTGCAGAACAGAACAGAACTGAGTATGTCAAGAATGACAGAACCATCCCAGCTTCAGATCCCAGTTCAGTGTTCATGTTTACTGCAATTCTCACTTTCAAACAGTGAAACAGTGCACAGGTGAAATGCAACATTTTGTTTTGTCTTCTAAGTGTCAGACAAATAATTATGCAACACTGAGACTACGAGTGCTTGGTTTTCTTGAAAGACATCACAAAACAGATGCTGGTAAAACACCTAAAAAATTAAAAATATTTGGAGAGCTCTCCGTGTTAAAGATGGAAGATTTTTATTATGCATATGTATATATAAGATACTTTATCAGACTGTCACTCGGGAAAATGACTTCGAAATTGTGGATGTAGCATTTCCCAGACATCCAACAATAGTTGGACAGCTTTACCTGGTGATTGTAGTCTCTGATTTCTCCTTGCTCAAGCTCCTCAGAGAGCAGGACCAGGGACTGATTGCTGGCAAGAGGACTCCTCCTGAGGTCTTTGGAGCTCAGAGAAGAAGCCTCCAGGTTTGTAGAGGGCTTCTTGTTCTCACCAGAGTCTCCAGCAAGGCCTTCCAGGCTGTAACTAAAGAGAAAGCACAGAGGTCAGATGGTGCCAAACTCTCAAGGAGCAGTGTCTTTCAGCACAGAACACCTGCAAACATAAAACACACAGCAGGCACTGAAGTGTGCAGGCAAATGCAGCTGTTACTCCTCAGCATGTTCCTTTTCCTTGAGAGCAAAGAGCAACATCTTTGTGCTTCTAGTGAGACCTAAAGGTCTGTTCACTGCTTGAGCAACCACTGAAACTCCTGGTCAAACCCCTTTCCTACTGGATTTTTTTACTCTTTTTGAGTGGTGCACAGGAAAATCCAGAAAAACTCCTTCTAAAGATTTTGGCATTTCAACATATTCTCTTTGTAGTTTTTTATGAGGCTCTCCCTTGGAATAAAGCCACCCAAATCAAACTGCTTTGCATAGCATAGCGCTGCCTGTCCTGGACCAATACCCCTCCCAGCAGCCACATCAGCTGCTGTAACACTCATCTCTGCAGCCACATCCTCTGAATCTATTTTAAATCATCACACTGCACAGTTTTGTCACTGATAGTATCATTTATTCTACCAAAGCTGGTTTTGTTTTCACCCGTGCTGTGGTTCTGTTTTTAAATTCAATAAGTGTTGTCTCCATCACCCAATCAATTTTATTTTATCATCTACTGAGGGAGCTAGGTCTTGCCCAGCAGAGCTGGCAATAACTCAAAGTTAAATAAAATACTAAACTTTTGCTTGCAGACCTGTTAGAAATAAAACATTTGGCCAAACTCTGCAGAGACAGGTGCTGATAGACAAGTGGCCTCTACAGAAAAACACAACTACACTCTCCTCTCACCTACACAAAACACATCCCCTCTCACATGGGCCTATTTCATCTGATAAATATTCTGCTTCTGACCCTCTTGCTCCTTGTGCCCAAGCATCAACAAACCTGCTGAAATCCCAGTGTGAATTCACTGGGTGAAGCTTTACAGGTTCCCCTCCCAGGACACAAGCACAGATCCATGACTAATGTTTGATTTGATACTCACTAAGTCCCAGCCCTACCCTGGATTAATATCCCAACCCGAGGCTAATCGTGACATCGCAGTGGTGAACAAGCTGACATGTAAACACATGAAAAAGAAAACATACTCCAGGCTGTACAGATGATTTAAACAACCAGAGGAGCTTTAAATTCAGGTAGACTTGCACAGCAGTGATTAATATTCTGCAGTCCCTTAGAAGCATTAAAAGGCTCATAAATATGCACCTTAAAAGCAAAAACTGCAATAAACCATGAATAAGAAGATTTAGTAGATTTAAAAAACCTTTTTTCATGGTAATTAATGAGAAAATAGAAGACTGTTGAAGCATTTATAATTTAATTTGCTTTAGGAAGATTGTGACTCATCAATGTGTATCATTAAAGGCATTTAGAAGTTTTTTCTAAAACACCTGTAGGTAGAAATCAATCCCATTTCTACGGATTATTTAGGATGGAAAAATATATCTTTTCTATATTCCAAGGTGGCAACAACAATGCTACACAGTAGAGAAATAAAATCATGTACTTGTGACAAAACTAGCCAAAACCTGCAAATATTAGCCTATAAAAGTTATGAGTGATACTGGTGTATAATTTGCTGACTGGCAATATATACACCAAACATAATTAAACTGTACCAGGAACGGCAGGTTTACTTCTCAATATCTACTCTTCAGAAGAAGAGCTTTAATAGCTCTACCCACAACCAGCAAAAACTGCCAGAGAAATGCTATAAAGCTATAAAATCTGGGGGACAGGCTTCCAAGCAATACTGGGTAAGGATTGCAAGCATCAGTCTCAGGGCAGGGACTTTCTACAGAAGATGCAAACTTTAAGAGCCTGGGAAATTTTCATCTGCGGTGATCAGATTGGTTTTTTTTCAGAGAAGGTGTTAGAGGATTAGTCCCTTTGAAGAAAAGCCTAGGCCTTTCAATCTGCAGAGAACAAGTCTGTGTGAACTTCAATCCTTTACGAGACTGATCTGGTACAGAGCAGTGCTGAATCACATTTAATCTGGGTTTGATTCTTTGGCCGTCACAATTATCGTTCTGATCCCTGCTGCGGAAAAAAGCACGGCTTGAAGTCATCATGGAACAGAGCAGCTCCACCCAACAGTGCAGCTTCTCGAATGCCAGAGGCCAGTGGAAAGCAGCCACCACCTCCACCTGCAGCCCAGCTCTGAGGATCCACGCCCAAGAATAATTGCTGAAAAAGCAGACCAAGCAAACAAACACGTGCAGGCTTCAGCCAGAGCAGCAGTGCAGGAGGCGATGCGCTCGAAGCTGACGACAGGGTGTTTGCAGTGCTCCTGTGCTGCTGCACATTTATTCATACCATACCTTCTACAAGTAAAGTCAGGACCCATGGCAATGTACTGTACGCCTGAGGGACACCAGCTCAAACTGGGAACGGCAAAAGAGGCAAAGAAAGGAAAAGGGCAGTGATTATCGGATTGTTATGGAACACGGGGAACGTTAAAACACTCTCACTTCCACATATCTTTAAAAAAAAACCAACAAAACAACCCAACAAACTCAGAAATAATGCAGTAGCACACGTCTGGTTGTACAAACACGGCACAGAACCCCAAATGCCTGAGGTTACCACTGAACAGGGAGCAGGACAGCCCAAGCCTCCCCCGGACCGACCCCATCAGCGAGCATACAATGGTCTGGAAAAAGTACTCCTTGTGGGGAAAGAGGTTTTTGGAAAAAAACAAGGCTAAACCATACCAAAGCCAATTTGTAAGTAATCACACACAGCCATTGTGTTAGTAATGATTAGTATTTTCCTGGTAACTCTCATCCTCAAATCAGAAAAAGAATCCCTTACAGATATTTCATAGTGTAAGTCCCTTCCATAGAAAAATTAATAACCTCAGGCTACACTTGGAAAAATAAGGAGAAAGACACATTCTTAAATGCTGCACAGCCAGTCAGTGAAAGAGGCTGGAAGAAAAAAAACCAGGCTAATCTTACTATTGACTTGGGATTAAATCAAGAGTGCTTCTAACTAAAAAAAACCTTTCAGTTCCCATTCCCCAAAAGAGTCCCAAAGTTGTATCATGAAAGACATAAGAAATGCAAAAACAGAATGCAAATATTTTGGTTGTTACTTTAGACTGATTTTGTTATTTTTTCTCTGTTAGCTCGTGGCCCAATTATAGGTTTTGCAGAAAGAGAGAAATCCATCTTCTTGTCAGCTATGACATTTATATAATCCCTAAATCCTGAAAAAGCTGTTCAGGAAGCATACGTTGTCTGAAGGGAATTTTGCATAAGTGCAAGCCCTGCTCCCAGGTCTTAGTCTGAGATCCATGCAAGGAGGGGACATGGCCAGAGCAAGCTTTGCTCCACGACAGGAACCTATGAAAAGGGCAGAACAAATTTAAGCTTTCCTGGACAAGGAATTGTGAGTGCCCGAAGCCTCTGAGGGTACAGACGAAGGTTTAAACCCACTGAATGCATAATGACATGCCAAGTCCTCATATTGTTTCCACACACAGTTCAGCACTGGAAACATTCTGGAAGGGTTTGACAATTGGAAACATTCTGGAAGAGGCTTCAGTGGCAGAGTTCAGATAATTGCTGCCTGTATTCTAAAGGATGTTAACTGGGTGAGGATTCACCCAAAGCTTGGCACCCTAAAGCCCCCAGGTGTGTTACACCAGTAGCTCTCAGCACAGTACTATAAACATTCTTCATGAAAACATTCCTTCCCATAACATGCCAATATTTCCAAGTACTTCACCATCCTCACCCTATTCAACCACAGTGGAAGATATTTAGGTATTTTTGAGGGATGGCAGGGACTAAATACTTGTGTGAAATCAGAGGGGAACCAGGTCCTGCCCACAGCACTCCATCACACACAACCTGCACTCTCAGGCCTGGATTCAGCCTCCCAATGGGTCACTCAGACCTGCACAGGGGCAACTGAGAAAGTGCCCCAAGGCAGGTGTCACACATGATCCCCCCAGGCCATCTGCTTGTGGCCACAAGAGCACCGACCTTGGTGGACCCTTTGAGATGTGCTTATGTCACCTTGCTTTCTAAAGTCACTCGTTTTTGTGTGGTCCCTTTTCAATCAAAGGAAAAAGAAGATTCTCTTCATTGAAGAAATCATGTAATGTTTACATTAGACTTTAAAAGATGCCCCCATTCCTGACTGCTGCCATGTCATGGTGATGATCCCAAATGCTAAAACTGCAGGGAGAAAAGCAGAGGGAGGGAAGAAGATGAGCCCTACATATGTAGGAGGAACCCTGGAAGTGTTAAGATCTCAGAGATGGAAGGAAGGGGATCTGTTGTTAAATGCTGTGGAAAGCACTCTTGCAGAATCTCAGTCCTGCGGGGGAGTCACCCACAGCCTGTTTGCTACACCATAAAATCCTAAAAAGATCAATACAGAGCATGCAGGACTCCTTTACAGAAGACAGCTTATGGAGGAGAATGAGCTTTTACCCACATCAGCCTTGTGGGAGAGCATAAACTGCTGGAATCAGTTTCAGGCTCCTGTTCCTCAAGTGGGGGTAAGGAAGATAATTCCAAAATTAATGTTTAGACACCAGGAAAAGTGAGAAAGTGTTTATGAAAGGACTCTCGCACGTTTCAGGTATGACCAGGTATTCTAGACATTTTCTTTATTCTACATTTAAGCTCAGTGTTTCAAGATATTTTGACTGTAAATACTAACACAGCTACAGAGGAGCCTTAAGAGACTGCTTATAAAAAGTTTATTTGCATGAGCTGAGAGGACAAGCACTGCACTGCTTCTTGCAGTGATGCAAATGAAGCAGCTTCTTAGAAGTAAAAAAGCATGTTCCTTCTTGTGCCTTTTTTTAAAAATTATTTTTTAAGAATGTTCTTTTGAACTGTGCAGCTCTAGGTTCATCGCTGCTGATGCATGGTGAGGCACGGTGATTTTTTGGTCATACTATCATGGTAACATTCTTTTCACGTGTGGGAATGTGGCAGTTTGTTTACATCACCCCATCCATATTTCAAGTGAAGTGAAATCCTGAGTTAACCTGGCACAGGAGGGGAGGTAGCAGGCTATGGGAGGCAAGACAAGGTTGAACCACTGAAGGGCAGAAGTTCAACTTTTCTTTTTTCTTTAGCCTAAAATGTCTAAGTGTGCTGCACAAAAATTAACATCTCCTGCATCAAAAATTAAGTATCCTCTTGTATATACTAATAGCCAGTGCAAAGGTTACATGAGTGGAACTGCTTATCTGTGGGATGGATGAGAAATTGAAAGTTTGTTATAGAGAGGGAAAACACATGGAAGTAAAGAGAAAAATCCACCTAATATTCTATTATTTATAAAGATGGCTATAAAAACGATCAAAAGAGCAAAATTAAAGCCATTTAATTCAACCAGCGGCAGATCTGCAGTGTTCTCCAACTCCGAGATCGTGTCTGACCCATCCCCTCCCCCAGCTGCCCCTCCTGCAAGTCTTGCCAGGGGTTTCTGATGTACTTTAAATCCAAATCACACTCATGCTCCCAGGCAAACCACTGTTTTAACCAACTCCAAACCTTACACGTGGCAAAGGCCAACCAAGTCGTATCTGAGATTTCTTTTCAGTATTAAGATAATGTCCTGGAGAAAACAGCTCGAGCATGTGCTCTGTGGGGCACAAAACCTGCCCTGGGTCAGACTGGATAGAGAAAGCAGCCAGGTGGGATGCACAGCTCTAATGCCAACACTTCCAGAGGTACTACAGGTTTATTAACATGAGAGGATAGAGTTAGTAGACATTCAAACACAAAACAGTTAGTTACATTAGTTGGCTTTGTACCTTCTCCTATGAATGGGAGGCTTCTTTATACCATCCCCCAGAATTCGCATTGAACTGAAAATGAATCATGGAGAATGGTCAGCAGCTTGAATGAAAAATATATTAACAAATGGCAGCTAAAGGATTAATATCCCCAACACACAGACAGAGGGAATGGACACACAGGGAAAACACAAAATGAAATATGAAAGGAAGTAATGAGCCTCTGTGTTTCTCCTCTTTTCCACAAATAAATCTGAGGTTTGGTTGGTTTTATTTTGTACAGAAAGAAGGCTGCACAGGTATTGACCACGTTGCAAGTTTGCTGCTGTCAAAGTCAGGTCAGTTTAAAGTTTATATAAGGACAAACTCTTTGACAGAAGCTGTTAGCAATGGTGATTAACACCAGCTCCAGTTTTGCAGTGCTCAATCCATCAGTGAAATATGAGGGTCACTCTTTCCCAAGCCTGGACCTTTAGTACACACTGCAGCATTGTTCAGAGACAGGCATTTCAAATCTGCTGCGAATGTCAGGAATTGACCAAAAGATGAACATCCTTTTGTGCAAACCTTGTTGGTTTTCTTTGTATTTTGAATAGCAAAATGTAAACATGAGGATTATCTGTAAAGTGCATTTGAGGAAAGATGGGAAGCAAAGGGGAACTGAGCATCTTTTCACATTTCATTTAAGATTTTTTTTCCTGATATTTTCTTTGATCAAACTTTCATGCTCATCCCTCCTTCAAACAGAAAACATGTAACAGTGGAAAAAGGCAAAATTTACAAAAGTCTGATTGTTTTTTTCTGTAGGCTTTTTGTGTCCTGCATCAGCAACTCTATCTAAGCTTGACTTAGCTATCTTTGTAACCAAGGTTAGGACTATTTTTGGTGTGGATGGGGGCTGTAAGTTGTTGCTGAGGCAGGAAGCAGCTCTCAGAGCTCAGGTGATGGTGCACTCTGTCACCCCAATCCTCTTCTTGGCTGCACAGCCCCAATTCTGATCCTTGAGCTGGTTTTAATTATACTTTATTTGGTCATTTTTCACCTCATTTAATGAGTGCAAGCTGCTCACCTACAGAGCAGAGAAGTGCCATGGATGCCCAGAGGAGGGGAGGGAGCACAAAGGGTGGTGGGAGCAGCACAGATCCAGCCCATCAGCAGGACAAACCTCAGCCAAGTGTTACTCAACTTCAAAGGTTTGCAAAAGTCAAGTTGCAATAAGGACTTTTCCCCTTCAACTGGAAAAGCATCTACTGCATGTGAAATAAACGAATAAGCAAACACTCAGAATTTAACTGATTTGAGTGAAAGTCACTTGTTTGCACTTCCCTTCCTCGGTATTTGTTGTTTCTCACTAAGCAACGAGAGTGTCAACATCACAACAGCCACACATGAAAAGAACAAAGAAAAGAACAAAACGACACAGCAAATAATCCAAATTCCTTTCTAAAAGAAGCATAAAAACAAACATGAATCTAATCAGCACCAAAGACCCACCCATCTTTTCATTTTTAATCACCCTATGTGACAACTTTCCTTATGTAGCTGTATGTGAGAACACATGAGAAGAACTACTGTTCCTTTAACTCAGATATTCTTACATTTAGAGTGAATATATTTTTCCATATCAGAAACAGCCTCCAAAGTGTGATGCAGGAGAATTTAACCCCATCTGTTCAGTGCTAGCGGTGATCGCCAGCTATACAGTTTATTACCATCAGAAATCCTTATGCATTAGGCCCTACACTTAAAAATAAATCTCCCCAAATGAGTTTATGAGCTTATGGACTTATTCTGTCATAAACCTGCAGGTATTCTGACTCTTTTTTCCCTTTTAAAAATTGATGGGCATTACTTAACTTATTTAAATATTACCTGGGGACCAGAAATGAAGGCCAAAACAGGTGAGAGTGTTAAACAACAACAAAAATAATCTTTCCCTGTATGTTACTTAGAGGATCCTGAATGGTTTTCAACATTTCAACACTGATTTTAAAACCTGAAGGGTCTACAGTATTCCTTTAGGGACACCCACAGTTGCTGTGTGTAAAGGATGCATACATTCCTGATGGGAGGCTGCTGCCTCTCCCTGGATTATCCAAAGGGGTCAGTAACCATTGTCAGGAACCAGTTGTGAGTGGCCAGTTTTAATTTAATGCCATCCAGCCCCAATGCAATGGTTCTGTTTCTGTTAACAGCAGAAGGTTTGCCATGAGGACACAACAGGCAGCCAGAGAGTGGCACTGCCCTGCACACCTGGGCCTGCAGCCTCGGTGAGCTGTAGGGAGGATATGGCATCCCTGCTAAAGCAACTGGCTATTCCTGCTCTGAGAGCATTAAAACACATTAAAAGCACTGGGCAAACCTCCACTGGGCTCAGAATACACAGGTTGGCCCCAAGCATCCCACAGCCCCAGTGCTGAACAGTGGAGGGCATGGTAGGGAACCTCACACCAATTTCTACTTTGTGGTGTGCATCCTCCTCTGTTTCATCTGCTTCCCCACTGAAATGGGGGACTGAGCAACTTTTCTTCCCACAGTCACTTGGCACCAGCATGGACACACTCACATGGCTTCTGCCCCTTGTACCTTCTGAAAGAACAGATGGGAAATCTTCCCTTTTGAATCTTCCTGAACAACACCAGGAACATTGGTGATGAGTTAGGTGGAACTTACTGTCCACAAGAGACTGAGGTGGAACCAATTCTGGGAAACAGGGAAGACCCATCTCACCATTATGAAGAGCTTCCACGTAATTTTTTTTTTACACCCTGGTGCCTGTGCTATCTCTTAATACAATCAGAGCAATAACGGTCATGTTTATTCCATGGTCGGTGAGATTTAACACTCCAATAATTCCTTTGTACAAAAAGGGGTGGTGACAGTTCTAATGGCAGACCTGCCCCGAGGTAATTCCATTTACTCTGGAAAGCTCAAGCATACTGTAGGTATTAAGTACTTTAATCCTGAAAGTTAATTTAAGGAAAAACAAACAAACATACATTAGGAGATTGAAAGAGAAATAATCAAAAGTGACACGCTCGCTTCTGATAAACTCTTCAGTTTTACCAGGCCAGGTTAAAGCTGAGATAAATATGCACGAGTGGGTGCAGAGTAAATCAAAGCAGCTCTCCACTCACCTCCTCTGATTGATTTCTGCCTCGTTGGTGGCATTCTTGCCCGGCCCCCAGCTGTGCCGACGGAAGGGAGACAGCGGCCGCATGGAGCTGCGCAGGACGGAGGAAGGCGTGGGCACGTCCGTGATGCTGTCCAGCTCCTCTTCCTTCTCCCCTCCCTCTGAGGGCACCATGTTGGTGCAGCTGCCATCCAGGCTGTGCCTGTCCTTGGGCTGGGCGAAGCTGCCCGCGGGTGGGAAGGGGAGGGACGTGTCGCTGCCCAGGGATGAGTTCCTCTCCAGGGACATGGTGTCATCCGCAGAGGAGCTGGAGCTGGTGACATCGCACGCTGACTGCTCCTCTTCAGGCTGCTGGGGGTAAGAACAAGGAAAAATTAGCTGAAGTAGAATCACAGGCTGGTTTGGGCTGGAAGGGTCCTCTGGAGATCAACTAGTCCAACACCTTTGCCGTGGGCAGGGACATTGCTCACTAGATCAGGCTGTTCAAAGAGCCACCAGTCTGGCCCTGAACACTTCTAATGAAGTGAATGTTTTTAACATTTTAAATAATTTCAAATATTTTATATTGCACATGACTGGAGAGATTTCTTAGTCAATGGTATAAGGCAAATTTAACATCATTGAACTGAGCATTTTTGCTCTGGTTTCAAAAAGGTTGAAATGCTCTGCAGGGGGATTTCTTCCATCCTGCAAGTCCCTGGCTGCCATTACCCAGGCTCCCAGCTCAGATCCTCTGCCTTCATCTCCCCAGTTCTATATTTCATACTGCAAAGCAAATCCTGCTCCTCTCACCATTTCTGGCTAAACCTGTTATCAATCAAGGTGTCATAAAACTGCCAAAGGTTTACTGAGAGCAAGTAATGGAGAAGGGGGTTATCACAACTCCTGATGACAAACCCCAGCCTCTCCTGTGGGACTGGGATGGGCTCGTAGAGCTCAAGGGCAACACACTGTTCCGCTGCGTCATGCAACACAAAAAGGAGAATTACTCAGTAGCAGAAAACAGACAGAAGAAAAAAAAAAGCTTAATTCCCTGTCTCCAACTACTTTCCATTAAGCAGAAAGTTAATATCAGGGTTTGCAGCATTTTTCAAATCCAACTGTCATCGAAAAATACTGTTCTACAGGAACAGCCGCCTTGTATTAGAGATTTTGAGTCATACTGTAATTTTTGGGTTTAGTTTGCTTCAAAAGCAGTATGCAGGAGCCAAACTGGTTCTCTCTGGCCAAAGGCCACATGCTGACCATAGTGCCCCAGAAGAGCCCTCGTTCCCTGCGGCCACCATAAAAATCACAAGCACCTCTCTGACATCACCTCCAGTCTGAAATGGTGTTTGCCCTGAGGGACTGACATGGGAAGTTTCAATTTATCCTCCTGCAGAGCCCTGTGCTGTATCATTTAAAATAATAACAGGCAGAGTGCTCTGTCAGGCCATACACAGCAGAGCATGCAGCAAAGCCCTGGTGGTTAATTGTCCTCCCACAGCAGGCTCAGGGGGCTGGGCAGGAGCTGAGTGCTCCAGGGGCTGCAGGCTGTCAGCAAGCACTTGGCAGAAAACAACTGGATGCAAAATCCTGTTCTTGGAAGGAGAAGATGGGCATCAGACCCCATGGAGGGAAAGATGAGCAGAAACACTGTTTAACAGTCCAAAGACTTTTGTTTCTCTGTGTTTTATTTGATGGGTACAAATTATAAGCTTTAAACGCTTTATTTAACTGAACAAAAAGAAACTGAGATATTAAAAAAAGCTTCTAATCAAATATTTCACTATTAAGAGAGAAGAACTGTTTCAAGCGTAGCTACTGTTTATTCTTAGTTCAGTTTAACAGGTACACAATAATGTTCCTAAGATGGTTTAACTAAATGCTGTCCTGTCACCCTGTTTCCCTTCTCACATCCATCAAAGCGAAACAGAGAAAAAAAAAAAAAGAGAAAAAAAAAGACAGCATCTACAGCACAAAACCAACGTACAAGAACCTGTTAAACAAAAAATATTTAAAAGCACACTAAAAATACACCCCTCCAGAAACATTCACTTCATGTTAGGGTATGTAAAATACTAATGGCGAATTTCAGAACACTATATTCTGTAAACTAGTAAACTATTGGATTCAATACATGTGAATAGGAAGTTGAGGTTTAAAGACAAAAGAACTGAAATGGAAGCCTTGTGAAGTTTTTGGTGATATCCAGCATTATTCAAGATAATCTGATAATTTGTGTTAGTCATGATGTGAGCTTATGGAGCTGCTTAAATACAGATAAATCAAGTAGTCATTATGTGAATAACACTCCTACAGTAGAGGAAACAGTCTGCCACTTTTCTAAGACAGGAAAATACTGCCAGACATTAGATCAGACTGGATGGGGCTTCAGAGCAACCTGCTCTAGTGGAAGGTGTCCCTGCCCAGGGCAGGGGGCTGGAACTGGATGAGCTTTAAGGTCCCTTCCAACCCAAACCATTCTGTGATTCTGGGATTGGGGCAGCAGAGCAGGAGAGGAGAGCACTGACTTCACCCCATCAGCTGCACCGTGTAGGGGACAGTTTGGAAACTTTCAATCTGGACGCAGATCTAGAAATGATAGCGCAGAACACCAAATTATATAGGGAGGAATTACAGTAGAAGGAGGAATTTTTATTTCCTAGATGAGAATACTGCTGCAGTTTGAAATGCTCAACAAAACTCACTTCTCTAACAAGGAAGATTTAAGGCTTTTATCGCAAAATGCAGTTCAAGGAGATGTCTGAAAAAAGGGAAATGCATTTGGTCCATTTAAACTTTTACCTTGAGCATTCAACTGATGACAGAACACAATAAACCATTCCCTTGAACTTGTGGCCCATGCTTATTCTTCTAAAAATATTCTGCCGTCATTTCATCTTTATTTTTTTTTTAAAGAAAAGAAAACAGTTACTGTGAAAGACAACTCTGTCTGAAAATTCCTAGTGTGGCTGACAAATCTAAAACATCTATATTGTAGTCACCACTGCAAAAAATTAGCTGTCTGGCCAGTAAATATGCATTGCTCTTTAATCCTATTTGAGTGAGAAAACACCGTGTTTGCAGAACAGGATGTGTTATTTTCTTACAGGAAAATGGGAACATTAAAGAAATACTAATTCTCTTCAAGTTAGGCTTGCTGGATTACACCTCAATGAACTCAGGACTTAACTGTGACCATAAACCTCATGGCTAAAAAGAGCCTTTACAGACATTTGCTAATAGGCATTCTCTTTGCCCTCAATATTTGCTGAGAAGCTTCTAAGAACAAATAAGATAAGGTGTAAAAGTGAATATTCTGAGAAAGGACACATGTATTTTACCATGAATAGCGATAACAGAAATCACTGGGATGGTGGGGGTATAAGATAACTTCTTCAGTTCAATCCCTCCACTGTAGGAGGTCTTGATAAGGGGAATTAAAATGTTCTTTCAATCATTCCCATGATGTCAACATGCAAAGTGCTGACACACAAACTTTCTCTGTCCCCTGACTTTCAAAGACACTAAAGGTGTTGGAGTATTTTAAAAAAGAAGATGAAAAAAACTAAACCTTGGAATCCTGAAGTTTACTTGGAATACCATCCCACTAAAGGAGTCAACACCTTTAGTTGGCTTGAAATATAATCCAGCAGAGTAATTTTGAATTTGGATTTGCCTATGCCACCAGGTTCCCTAAAATTAACCTCAACAGTGGCCTTCTATTAATTATTTAGCATAACCTTAATGATTTGGAGTGGAGGTAAAAGCATTTTCCTTAAAATTTTTATTCCTTTGGGTTTGGTTTGGTTTTGGCTTTTTCTTTTTTTTTTTTCACAGCTGTTTGGGTTCTTTTGTTCGCTTTTTTTTTTTTTTTTAAAGAAAGACAACAACTCTGAAAAAATGAACACAAAACATTTATGCACTTGTGTATTTTCTTTGAGCAAACCAAAACAAAGGCAGAAATTAAGGAAAATTCAGGACACTGAGTTGCAACCCCTTCCTCTGGCAATGACCTGTGGGTTCCTGACTCCCTTCAGCTGAATCATTTCCCAAGAACCACATTACAAAGCTCCCCAGTACCGCTGGACATCGGTGGCTGGTCAAAAGTTAAGATGAGCAAAGCTCCACCCTGGCTCCACCCCAGGATGCTGCCAGATGATTGTGAGAAATGACCTTATGCAGCATTAATCATTCCAGAAGGAAAGTGCTGCAAAGCCTGCCCAGATGGCTGTCTGGGACAGAGAGGGAAGAGCAGGATGATGAGGACATGGGAATGAAGTGCTGACGCAAAAAAAAAAAAAGAAAAAAAAAGAAAAATAAAACATTTTGCTGAAGCCAGTGACTTGGATGCAACTTCTGCATCTCAGTGACAGGCTGTAAAGTCTGAAAAAACAGGGCAGGTTTTAGTGCTAAAGCTCCCTGAACCCAAGAGCTTGTGTTCCACAGCTCAGCACACATCTCCAGAGAGAGAAAGAAATGAGACCAGCACAGGAGGAGGGAAGGAGATGGAGAGGAGTACACACCAAACACCAGGGACAGGGCAAGGCACCTGCAGATTTTGTGACCCCACAGACCCCAATTCCTGGGACAGAACCAGGGCTGAAGTCTATGAATTTCAAGTGATGTCTAAGGAAGCAGCCTAAAGACCCTGGACAGACAGCAACTTGTTCTTCCTACATTTATTTTAATTCATTAAGCAGTTAACAAAGGAGGAGTTATTTCAACAATTAAAAAAAAACCCACATCCAAAAACCAACTTCAGTAGACAAAGTTCAATTCTTGCTCCACAGAAAGGGGAAACAAGAACAGAACTAATAATAACAATAATCACCATGATACTGAAAGGTTTGAGATCCTCTTTTTGTTCATAAACATATTCTGTCTCTTCCCAATTCGATACAGAAACTGTACTATTTCACAGGTTTATAAATAATCAATTACAGCCAAGACAAGCATCTTACAATATTTTTCAGAAAAAGATTACAGCCACCACTTATTTTGGTGGTCATTAAAAATACCTATAATTTACATTTCTACCACTACTGGAATCAGTATTGTAAAACCAAGAAAGATTTAGTTAAGGAACAACCTTGAAACACTAAATTAGTTTTTCTGGTCCTTTAGCAATAACTTCAACTATAGAAAAAAATACTCAGATAAATCCCGAGAAAGGAGACAAGGAATCAAATCAGTCAGGAAAACAAAGACAAATAAAGCAAACTGAGGTTGAGATTAGCTTTGAATAACTTCCTAAATTCAGTTCAGGAACCTTTTGAAGCCATTTGAAGACAAAGTCTGCAAGCCACTGCATAATGAGAACAATGCAAAGGCTACTAAATTAAGAAATTTCCTTTCTACAAAGAAAAAAAAATCCTGCCTCTGCCCTCTCTCCACGGGCATTTGAAGATCTGCTTTCCCCACCACCTCCTCCCTTTGCTATGGCATCCCTGCTACACTGCACCACCTATTCTGGTTCTATTTTAATCTTTCTTTCTCATCTTTGAAGCAGGAAACTTTCCACATAAGAAACGGGAAAAGCTAAAATTCTGTATAATATAAAATTTGCTGTGTTCCCACTATACCCTTCTCCCATACCAGCATTAGATCAGGCTCAAATGGCAGCTGGCTGTCACAATCCATGTCACTCTACACGAGGGAACTGAAGACAGCCTGCTCTGCCAAACAGCCTTGTACTTGGACAGTCCAGGGTCCCAGATCCTTTTGACAGTAGGATGGGAAAGGGTGAGGCTGGTGAGCTCTCTGCCCTACCACGTGCATTAAGGATGACTTTATTGTTCATTTATAGCACATGAGATCACTTAGCCTGGGCTGTGGTGTTTCCCATCCTGCTGGAAAATATTCACCACCATCTGATTTCAGCAAACAGAATTCTGTTTCATTCAATACATTTCTCAGGAAGCCAGCGTGAAAAATACTCTGAGAGTTAAAGTTCTCAGAGTAGGAGCTGTGCCTGCTCAAACCTGTGAGATGCAGCTGAACCAGAGTGGGATTTCATGGAGACCACAGTGATGGCTGCTCTAAAGAAGGGTCACATCCCTCTTGATTCTACATCACTATATTTTTTTCTGGGTGCTTTTTCATCATCTGCTCATGCCAAGAAGAGTACAAATTATCAGTGAGATGATTCTTCAAGAGTAAAAACCTAATGACCCCCTGAATAAATTCAGGCTGCTCTGACGTAGATGCAAAAGACTGATGCCAAAGGGAGACATCCTCTGCTCAGGAGGCCAGCTCTGTCTCTCAGGTCTCTGTCAGGTCTCTCCCACTCCTCCTCAGCAATACAAAGAGCACAGGGATGGCTAAGATTAGCAATGACTTCTGTTGTTGATTTTAAGCAAACTTGAAAACACTTTGATTCTACTTGCACGCAAACAGGCATTAGAGGTAGGTCGCCTAGGCAACAAAACTATTCCCTGGAATTGGCCTGAAGTATTTAGAATGAGTGTTTCCTTCCTATGACACTGAATTTACAGAAAAACACTGGTTCCTATGAGAATTACAGCATATAAATCTGAAGGTGTCAGCACAGAGGTCACAGTTTGCTGGAGAAAAGCTCTTTGTTACATGAGTTAAAGACGGATTTCATATCGTCTGTGCAATCCCTAATGACCTTGCACGAAAATCCACCTTTTCAACTGTTCCTCTGGTGCCTGATTTACTTTTGGACAGACAAAATTACTTCCATTTTTTAAACCATCAGGGGCTGCACAGCTTTTGGAATTCTGTTGCAAGTAAATACATCCCTCATGTTGCTGCATCCGAGGAGAAGACCAGATCCTTCCCATCTATTTGGTTCCAGGATAATCACTTCCAGGTTTCCAACTCACCACTGAAACCAAGATGATCTCTGTGTGCTGTATGGGTTTGTCAGGGGCTTTTTTAGCCATATCCCAACCAGGCTTTCTTACCTTCCCAAAGACAAGGTCTTCCATCCCATCACCAGGCAAGGGGAAGAGGTCAGACTCACTCCCAGACTCTCTTTTAAGACCACCCTGTGACGAGGCACAGACGCTGCTCAGCCCATCCTCCAAGAAGCTCTCACATTCTGCAGGAGCAAAGCACAAAGAGTCACAACCTGAGGCTTTCTGCAGCATCCACACATCACATTCACACTCTGAAAGTGAATTCCAGGATTTAAAACACATACCTTCACAAACAAAGCTTTATAAATTTGTTTACCTCCCAAAACTGCCTGTGAATTCTCAAACGATTTATTCCAGAGTTTAAAACTCGTTTTTAAGTGCATCATTGAAGTACATGGTGCGAACTGAAATTCTGCATGAAACAGCTGTAAATACTTGCAGCCTGAGGTGCTGATAAATATACTACATATGAGGTATCCCATACAGTGCATATCAATTGCAACAACTGCAAAATTAGATTAATATTCAATAAATATAAAAATATAAGTTGTCAATATTTGCTTTCTTTCTCAAAGAAGCAATTCCCTCTAAATGCCAAGGTGCTTTTCGTGCATATTTGGACAATTATTTAATTGCTTCTTCTACACTCCTTACTGAAAAAGCACTAGTGTGAATTCCATGACAAGCTTTACATTCTCAAGATTCAAAAATGTAGTAATTTAAAAAAAAAAATTGTACCTCCTGACACTGAAATATAAGCACGTTGCATCTCTTTTTTTCTCAAATGCTTCCAGCTGTTTGCACTGAGTTAATCAGTACAGAACCAGACTGCAGTGCCTGCAAAAGCCCTGTTTCCAAAATCTTTAACAGACAAGTATTCACCTAAGAAACGCTTGTACATATTTTATATGTTCACCTTTCAGGCAAACATATTAATTACAATCATGGCAAGAAGTGAACACTATATTCCCCAGCTCAAAATATTTTCTAATTATTTGTTTTGTTTTTTAAAAGAAAGGTGCTGTTTTGCACCTCCTTTAACTAAACAGATCCAAAATGTGCTCAGCTGTTTGGAGAAGAGCCAGGACAATAAAATATTAGTTCACTCTTAAATTACACCTCACTAACTCAATCCTCGGTGACATCAAGTTTAAATATCAGCAAAAGGACGACAGCTTTGGGTAGCTCGAAGTCACCTCTTTGCCTTCCCCATCCTTAATCTGTGCCTGACAGGAGCTATGGAACACTCCAGCCACATCCCAACTGCCGGGAGTGACTCCACTTCTGGAGAAAATGGCATTACAGTGATTCTGATAGTGGTGGGGCTGTCCCCATCTAGGGCAGGGGGAGCTGAAGCCCGTCGGAAACCCCATTACCCCATAGAGGAATTTCCACACTGTGGAGCATTGGAAAAGCACTTATTGGATATTGCAGCTGCTCCTGTTCCCCTTTCGGTAAACCTGGAAAATCTGAACTGCTTTTCCATCACCGAGGGGGAGAAGGGAGGGGAGAGAAGAAGGGGGGGAATGAAGGGAAAGAAGAGCTGGAGCGGCTGTGAGGACGCGGGCCAGGTGCCGTTCATCCAGCTGGCAGCCAGCACAGCATGTCCACAGCCCAGGCTGAAAAACAAAGGGGCTCCAGCCACGTTCCACTGGAAAATCAGTGGGGACAGCTCAGATGTGCTGAGGGATGGTTTCCCCACCCTGAGGATAGAGCACGGGAGGCAGAAAAGCCACCTCAGGAGGAGCCTCCCGGGGCAGAAGAGACAAAGCAGTGGGGAAGAAGGATGAGGAGCAGGGTGATGGGGACCTCTCCACACACCTCAGCTCATTTGTGCTGAGAAACTCATCCCCAAGCCCTCTCTTCCCTAGACTCTCCTTTATTTTTGGTTGGAGATGTGCATATTTTCTCCATTTTCTCACTCCCCTTTTCTCAGTTGACTGAGTATGTTTTGAATTGCACAGACGCTGCACAAAGCCAGGCTCTGTGTCTCACACCCCTGGCAACACTTCTGTGCATAATATAAAGGAAAAAAAAAAACAACAAAATAAAACTACAGAGAAAAAAGCCCTAGGAAGAACATTTCCAAGCAATCTCTTCTTTACATTTTCCAAATTCTCGTGTCCCCCAAGCCAGGGCTGAGCTCTTCAATTCCATGCTGATAACTACACATCTGCTACACTCCTCTGCATGTCTAATTTCAAAAGCATCAACAGAACATGAGAAGCTCCAGTTTCTGGAGTTACCTTCTAAGACCTGAGGTCTCTGTCCTTGCAAGTCATTTCAGCAGATGAAAAAGTCCTAATTCCTTATCAAGTGCTACATTTTTAAGTTAGCCACACTGACAGCTCATGGTTTTATAGCTGTTAAGTGTTGCCAGATTTTTCTTGCCCTCTCTACAATGTCCAGCATAACAGAGCAGCAGGAGGATGCCTGTACAGTAACAATATTATTTCTATAAAGGCCAAAACCTGAATAACCTGAGATCCTCCCGCTGTTACAGTCCATCTGGAGAGCACATTTACTTAGAAACCTTATCTCTTTATGTGTGTGCTACAGACATGCATTACTACAATTATTAATATAAATTTCTATATACAGCTACCTAATTACATAATTAATATGATATTCCTATAGTGTAATATTGCATTAGATAATTAATAGGTGTGCAACTGATAGTGATCCATAGGAATAAGTGATTATATATTTGCAAGTCAAATGAGCCCATGCAGTACTGCAGACAAATGGCTTGCAGTAACTATTGCCTGAAACATAAAAATGCTGTACCAAGAGGCAAAGGATTCAGAGATACAATTAGTAAAGAAGAGACATGGCAATACCAAATGTTCTCCTGTAAAAACACTCTTGAAACAGCTATTAATGTTAATGACTCTTCTAAAAAGGGCAGTATTTTTCTCTGTTTGTTTTTAATGAAAAATCACTTATATAAGTTTGATGTGAGCTAGAACTTCTACTTAGGCTATATCCCTAAAGTCACCAACCCACGCTATCCCTTCCTAGTCTAGAAAGGAAACCAGTCAGAAAGAATGAGTTTAAATTTCACATTGACACAAGTCAATTTCTTTCAAGTCTCTCAGATAAAGTGAAGGAGATTTGTGTGAGACCACTGCTCATAAGGACAGCAGGGCAAGAAGCCTCCTGTCCATGAGCAGCCTAAGCACAGTCCCTATTCAGGGCCCTGATAAATTACTCTATTTGTTTCGAACACACATAATCCAGTGAAAGGAAATGCTTTTTTCTTATCTTGGACACCAACTCTTCTTTGAAGCTTGCCCAGACTAGATTTTCTGTCCCAGTGGAAGAGCCAGAAAGCACCAGCCAGCACGCAGGGCTGGGATGGGAGCTTGGCACAGCCAGTGGGCAGGGTGTGGGAACGATGGCTCTGAACAGCCTTCCTGCTTCCTGAGCCTGGAATCATGGCAACTTTCAGGGGAAAGGGAAAAAAAAGGAAAAAAGCCACTTATTTGGGTCTAAATATGGATTTAGAAGTTCAAATCTTTGGCTTTTTTCTTTTATTGTATTAACCTTTCAGCTAGATTACATGTCTGTGTGCCATTTGCAATATTTTTCAAGTTTATTTAGGAAAAAAAAAAGGGGGGGGGGG
>VWZN01005442.1:694304-737506 GCA_013396955.1 Regulus satrapa | reverse complement strand
TTTTTAATTTTTAAAAATAAATTAAAACCAAGCCTCTCCTACCCTTGACCTGACGTGCTGCTTTGACTGATGACCCACGTCCTTGTCCTTGTTTCCTCTCTCACTGAGATCATGGAATGTGTTACTGCAGCCCTTGGCTGGCTGCTCCCCGCTCTGGCTGCGTCCCCTGCCCGTCGCCCCAGGGGCTCCTGCCAGCACCTCTGCTCCCCTCCTGCTCTCCACACCACACAGGCAACCCTGCGCTCCCCCAGACCTGGCAGCTACTTGCTACAGCACATTCTTCTTCCTCAGGCTTTGTCCTCCTCCGTACTTGTGCGATGACAAAATGGGTTGGGGAGGGCCTTTGACAGGTCAGCTAGTCCCTGCCTGCTGCGCCAAGTCAGGCTCAATTATCATCTGAGAGGTCCTAATCCAACGTGCCCTCGAAATCCTCCAGTGGAGAGGATGTCATGACCTTCCCCAGTCAGCAGCTCTTGCTGAGAGAGACAAGGAAGGAACACAGAAGTTCTGAGAGGGGAAAACTGAGCAGGTGTCTCCCAGGAGAGGTGAAGCAGATGTGGAGCTCTACCAGCGTCAGGTCTCGGGGTGACCCCAGTGCACATCCCACCTGGATGTCCCTCCTGCCTCCATGGAATTTTGAAGGCTACTTTTTCCGGGGATGATGCACACTTTGCAGCACTTACTCCCTGACTGCATTATGCAGATATTCATGCCCCTTTATGTGCACACATCTAAAATCCCAGTGTTCCCTGCACCTCTGCTCCACACACACACCTGGATATCCATTTTCTCCCTTTTACAAACAATACATCTATACTAAATGAGAGGCAGCGAGGGAATGAGAAGCAGTCTTCAGTATGAGAAAGGATTTGTAAGCAAAGCTTCAAAACAATTTTTTTTTCTTTCCTAAGTGACATAAGGATGTTGCATTTTAACTGCTGCACGGACAGTGGTCACGTTCTGATTCTTTCAACAGAAAACACTCCCTGTCACTGAGAGGCTGAGTGGTATCCAACCTTAGCATACAAACTTAACCACAGAATTTATTATTTTTTTCAGTCTTAAAAGAGCTGCAAAGTCAGTAAATACCACTTTATGACTGTAAAGTCAGTAAATATCATGCCATTATTCTTTTCTCTCCAGACAAAGCATAAAAAATTTGCACCACTCTTTCCTATATTTTATTAAAGGCAAATCTGGAGGTTGAGGCTGAACACACATAGAAGAACAAATGCAAATGTGCTCAAGTCCACACAAATAAAGGAAAGACCCATTTCAGATACAAAATCAAATTCCATCCCCTTCTGACTGACTTGCACCTCCCTCCTTCCTCCTCAAGAAGAGTCTGACTCTTCTTAATTTTAAACAAATCATCAAATTCAAAGGAACTACTCCTGATTT
This sequence comes from Regulus satrapa, assembly GCA_013396955.1. Lineage (NCBI taxonomy): Eukaryota > Metazoa > Chordata > Aves > Passeriformes > Regulidae > Regulus > Regulus satrapa. The sequence goes on along the minus strand of VWZN01005442.1, from coordinate 736,105 downwards.
ATGCTGATATCCACTACTGGAAATCAATAATTAGTAGTAAGAAAGCAAAATAGGAAGAGGTTCAAGCTGTCTGTTGAATAAGCCATATTAGGCTGAATTAACATTATATATTTTCCTTTAATAGAACCAATTGAGTCATTCACTGAAAATGCATTATAGACATTGGCATTTTTTCAAAAAGATTTGAGCATTTTTCCCATTTCCCAGCCAGCTCTCTCCTCAGCCCTGTGGCTTGCCAAGTATTGAAAACGTCTGCTTTTCTCTATTAAAAAAAGCAATTAGAGAGTAACACTGAGGTTTAAGGTGCTGCTTCAGATATACTTGATCATGTACAAAATAAAACATTATAAATTAAATATTTATCTCAGTAGCCCTAATTCAGGAAAAATAATAATCACCGTCAAAACAAAAACAAAGGAAACCACTACTATATACAAGTATTCCCTAGGCTGAAACGAGCCCAGACAGGCTTTCAGGGAGGTTTACTGCACGCTCTCAGGGAACTGGGTGGTCCATAGACACTCAAAACACAAACCCCACCATCCGCAGCCCGACACTGAGTACTGGGATCCCTCCTCAACACCTGAATTCTGCTCGTGTTTACTCAGGACTAGTCACTACAGGTACAGACAGTGAGAACTGGAGAGGAAATCGTCTTTATGAAGGCACCTGAACATCAGGAGCTGGGGAATGCACAGTATGGAGAAATTTGAAATGAGGCTGTCTCGGGATTTTGCAGACACGTGTGCACTGCACGTGAGATTTTCCCCCCTCCATTTCCCCCCAGTTTCTTGTTTTGCTGAAAGAAGCCCAATGACAGGACCACAGGCTGGTGGCCACGGAAGATGATAAAAGCCCCACACTTTCTTGCTTGCCACACTGATTACAGCTCATTGACTCCAGGCATCCCAAGTCTTTGTGGCGGGAGCAGAGGATGCAGCGCTGATCCAGTGGCAGAGGGAATATGAAACAGCCTCTGGGAACAGAATTTCAATACACAGTTTTTGAAGAAATGCCAGGAGAGAACCAGCTATTTTTCCATACAGAAGCCTGAATGTGTTTATCTGCAGCTCAGACACAGAATGATTCATGGAAGCACATCCCCAGGCACCAAAGACTGAATCCTGCAGGATTTTCTGTTTGCCTGTGAAACACCAGCAGGCTAAACGTTCAAAGAGGCCTTTAGGACACCAGCTGGAGTTGTGAGCAGCAGATGGTTCCATTGCTCTTTCTGGGCACACACAGGTATTTCCTGACTCTCAGAGACATATTCCTGCAGACTCTGAACTTGAACCTTGGGGTGACTTAATGCACAAGGAAAGGACGGTGCTGGCCAAGCTGTGAGACGTGCCAGGCTGAGGTGCCCTCTGTCCTCTGCAGAACAGTGAGACCCCAGACTCCACTCCCAGGCTCTTCCTTCCTCTCCCCCTGGTCTTGGACAAGGAATTATCTAATCTCCTCCAGAGTGGTGCCTGCCCATAGAACCAGGATCACAACCTCCTTCTGACAGTATCCAGGGCACAGCCACGGGGTGGAGGCTCACTAGGAACAGGCACCTTGGGGGCAGAGGGGTCCTGGCTCCTACGTACCTCTCCCACAGCTCCAGCATGGAAAAGTCCTTTTTCTCTCCCTCTGGTTTTATTTTAACTCTTCTTGCTTTCCATTGCACAATAAGGAGAACACACTGACCTTTCAGGAAATCTTTTGCTATTGCAAAAGTTTGCACTTGTCAACCTCACTGGTCGTCATATAAATCAGTATCTCCAGAGCAAAAGGAACCAGATGACTTTAACTTTCATTTCCTAGCAGATCCCTAGAGATTCATCTTCCCTCCATATTATTTTAACTTTGTCCTAAATGTGCAAGTTTCCATTTTTCTCCTTTATTTTTCCCAGCTTCCAGACTATGGTCTACCTTACAGCTAAAACCAGATACTACTGCACATAGGAAAATATTTAGGAAAGTAACTGTAGCTTGCTTAGTCTATCAGTAAGTACTTGTGCATCACACTGAGTAATATCCATTTTAAATATCCATTTTAGAATAAAAGTAGTAGGAAAAAACCAATATTCTAAATTAAATTATAATTAATTTCTTTCATAAGCAGAAATTATACAATGATTAAAAAAAAAAACTTCTATGCATATTGTAATAATTTTCTAGGAATTTCCTGTTCCTTAAAATTTCCTACAGGATAAATAAATTTGTACACATAACTGGAATTCAATGTTTATGCTGACCAACTTTTAACGTAAGAATTCCATTTACAATGAAGTTATCCAGTTGCCTGCAATTCCTGCTCTAGAAACTAAAGCAATAGTTGATTTACCCCTTCACAAAAAAAATCAAAAACCACCTTTCAAGATCCTCTGAAACAGTGTGTAAAGGAGCATGAAGGATGGGGCATTTGGGGAAGGAATTTCCACTGTTTTCCTTCAACATCTGTTGAAGAAAGCTCCACACACACAAAACTCACAACAAGAGCAACAATCTTGCTTTAGCAATCATCTTGCCAGACAATATTAAGAGCAGACATACAAATTTGCTTGCAAATTCCACATTTACTTTTTATTTAAATTATTTTGGTAATCTCCCTGTGCATTTTCTTAGCTTTGGGGGAAGATATTAACAGGTGTATGCAGAACACAAAAACATTCTCAAATGTATGCCAAAAGGGACAACACTTGCATTTCTGCAATGATTTCTATTAGATTTTTCTTCTAGCACTCTGAATATGCTACACAGAGTCTTTTACCTTTACAGAGGTGGTGACCCTGTATCAGGACATTTTTTTCCAGGAGGTCCAAATGATCTCTCTCATAGCAACAAGCCAGTAGTGCTATAGAAAAATGTATTAAAGAATTTAACCAAAAAAGGCTTCTAAGAGCACAGAACATATTATATGAGTGGATAAATTAGCTCTTTATGGTGCAAGAGCAACACTAAATTCCTAGAGTGCATTTATCCCCAAGCAATGTCCCAGCTGGGAGCATATTGTAATGCCCCAAGTACATTTTCCAGCCCCTGGCACTGGGATGTCCTCCACCAGCAAAACTAAAAGTCAACAGACTTTTATTAAGCTTCAAAAATAACAGCTTTGGCTTTGCAAAAAACCCCATTCTTAACTAATATAGGAGGAAAATTCCCACAAATATGTATGTGCCTCTTGTGAAAACACAATAACTTCATTTAAATTGCCTTCCCAGTTGCAATTCTACATGACACACAAACAGAAAAACTCAAAAACTCTCTACCTCATTCTAAAGACACTCCTCTCCTTCTGTCCTTCAGTGACCAGAACAGCATGGACAGATGTCGGATCGAAGTTCAGTCATTTCAGACCCACAAAGTTTGATGAACATCACATTCCCATCAGCTGGGGACATCCTTCCCCCAGAAGGAATGAATTTGCTTATGTGTCAATAAAGAAGAAAAATTTCAACATAAAATGTAAGGAAGCCTAGTTTCAGTTAATTCAGGGACTTCTCCACATACTACTTTCAGCTTAGGATGCTGTAAATGGCACTTTAGGTCGGCAGGGCTCATTCCTGGGGATCTTCCCTGGTGCTGGAGTAAAGCTACCAGAGAAGCCAGGAAGCAGAACAACTAATTAATAGCACTGCCCTTTAAATTTCAAAATATCTGGATTAATTATTAATGCTGTTTTTAATTTAATGAATAATGTTCTGACCTTCAGCTGGAAGCTGAATGGGATCGGTTCATCTGAAAAGGAGAAAGAAAAAAAATCAAACCTAATTGTCCCAGCTGTTAAAAAATGTATTCCTGAGACCTACCCATAAGAGCTTCAGCATTTACATACAGAGGTGAAATGAAGATATATGCAAAAACTGTTAGAAAACATTCCCAGCTGTGATTACTCAGTCTCCCGTTTCCAAAGCAAGCCCAGTTCTAACTTTGTAACTGCAAAGCTCTGCCTGTCTTGAACGCCTGTCTGACTTCATGGATCTGCAAGGTGCCAGCCAGTGTGGTTTTTGTATCCTGTCCCTAGATAGTTTTATTTGTGGTAGCAGGCACAACATAAAAATGAGACAGGGCTGCCAAGGCACACATGGGCACCCTGAAACTTCCCATTTTGGGCTTGCAATAACACAGCACAGATTGCTATACCCTGCACGTAGCTGCTTAGCAAAATGTTCAGACAAGCAGACATCCCACAGACCCCACAACTTCTCTCTCATCTGCTACAATGCAAACCCAGCAGGAACAATTACAGCAAATTTTTATATAATTCCTGCATCATCCAGGCTTCCCTGCATTCAGTAAGTTCAGGATCCAGGTTCATCAAGTTTGCATTGCTGCAGCAGCCAGTAAAGGACACAGAATCATGGAATCATAGAATGGGTTGGAAGGCACCTTGAAGACGATCCAAATCCAACACCTCTCCCATAGACAAGGACAACTTCCCTGGTTGCTCAAATCACCATTCAACCTGTTCTTGAACCCCTGCAGGGATGGAGCATCCTACAGCTTCTCTGAACAAGCTCTGCCAGGGCCTCACACCTCTCACAATAAGGAATTTCTTCTAAGATGAAGTCCTACCTTCAGCAGGGACTGGGACACTGCTGGTAACCTGCTGCCTCTTGCTGTTTCATATGTGGAGAGGAGGAAGAAACTATGCTAAAGTCAAAAATAATTGTGTGCATCAACCCTCAAAATTGCTGAGGTTCATTTTTTCAATAATTTCACAAGCCACTGTTTCAGGCTCAATCTAAACATGGAAAATTTGAGCCTCGAGACAGTGGCCCTTCAGACAACATGTGCACTACAAAATAATGGGTAGGAACCAAAAATTCTTTTGTGACTGTATCTAAGAATGGATGCAATCAATGCAAATACAATCTTGTCTATAAACATTTAGTAGACAGAATGGCATCTTCTTTCTGCACCACTTGTTCCCATTGTCCTTTTTCATCAGCTGATTTTCTTTCCTCTGTCATGACTAAGTCACCATGCCTGGGGGTATTTAAAAGATGTGCATATGAGGCACTGAGGGACATGGTTTAGAGGTGGATTTGACAGTGCTGGGTTACTGGCTGGCCTCGATGATCTTAAGGGTCCTTTAAACCTAAACAATTATACGATTACTGAGTTCCCTATCTTAAAATGAAGCAAAGAATATATTAATCTACTACTCAAGAAATCACAGCTTGTCTGAGTCAACCTGCAGCCAAACTGAAAGCTGTTTGGTGCTTTGCAGGTACCTTGTTAAAATTTCATCAGCTCAAACACTCTTGATGGATCCAATTTGGGTTTACTTTTTTCTAAGGACATGTACTTGCTTTTCAATCTTTAAGAAACCCTGTCCTCTTAACTCCTCAAAATACAACGGCCTAGATAAGTTTTATTTCAGTATTTTAATGAAAACCAAACCCAACAGAAATCCCACCCCCAGCTCCCTCATTAAGGGCCTGATCCAACTCCCATTAACGTCAAGAGATGATCTGCCACTGACGCACTCGAGCGCTGGCTTGGATCCCTAGATCATCAAAATTTAATTTCATCTACCAGTTATGTTATAGAAACCAGAGAAAACATGACGGATGACTGAGAATCGAGCTAGAGTCGATTGTAGCTGTAGCTGTCACCAACACCCTCCTATTTTAAACATCTGCAGGCTGTACAGCCCATGTTGGGAGCAGCAATGCGTGCACACACGCACACATATATGGACACTGAGTCATTTGCAGGAACAGACAGTATAACCCACAGCTCTAAAACTCAATTAGGAAAATACCAGTTGGAACTAACAAGAGCCACATTTTGTTATAAAATCTAAGCTTTGCTGAACAAAAACTAATTTGAGGAATTGATGATATCGGAAATATTGAAGTTGGATAATTCTAGTGAATTATATTTCAACCCAGGCATTCAGATACTCTTCAGAAAGAAAAAGATTGTGCTTTTAATTGGCAGCCAGGATTGTCAGAGGCACCAGGTCTCCTCCCAAGAATTATTAAGCAGTCCTTTCACAGAAGTAGTGTGATAGAATACAACACCATTTTTATGACTCATACTGTGTCTACAGACTGAATATCATAGGACTGAATCCTCAACCAGCATCAGTAATATCAGAGTTCTAAAGTACTTAAAAAAATTGACCTTGTAAAGAAAACAACTTACAGCTATCTGTGCTGCCACAAACCAATGGGTACATTGAATTAAAGGAAAACACTTTAATTTATAACAAATCAAGTTAACAAGAGCTAGGCATATCTTAGTGCAGATAAAGTAGAACAATAATTAATTGAAAATAAATGTTATATATTCTTGTCTTGACTTGGAAACAGGAGCATGAACCAAAAATCATTAAAAAGGAAGTCATATGATTATCTAGAATCCTACTGCTTCATCTAAGAAGAGAAAAGAGAAGAAGGATGAGGCAAAGAAATGCTCTTCCAGCAGTTAAGGTCTCTGAATTGAGCTGTGTTTTGCAGTCCCTTTGGCTTCTCTCCTATTTCCATCCACTCTGCCAGGAAACTGCTGAAGCTCCACAAAGCTGTTACAGAGACAGGACATTCCCAGACTGCCATTGTGCCATTTGGTGGAGCACTTGCTAATTTTAGATTAGAGGAGGAACACACTGGGACAATTAGCCAAGAGCCACTCCTGATTCTTGCTCCAACCCATCCTCAGACAAAATCACACCCAAACAACAAGACTGACAGCAACCTTTCTAACACAAACAAAAAACAGAGGCAAAGGAGGATCCACCATGCCTTTTTTTCGGCAGAATGCATCTTTTGGGGAACATTTCAACCTCAAAAGCAAGCACTGGAAATGGGATCCCTTTTCCTCTCACAAAAATACCCCCTGGGACTTCAAACCCAGAGACTGTTTAAGGGCAGAGGGCAGGGAAGATGGCCAGGGTGCTCTTCCAAAGAGTGCATGCCACAAGAGATTATCTAGTCACAGAAATAATAATATTTGACATGATATGGTTTGATAACACTCAAGACCATCTCCATGCTGAAGGGCAAGAGCTGTTCCACCTATCCCTCCCCTCTTCATCATCCCGAGAGACACGAGTACAGCAAAGGAACAGACTGATCCCCTGGAGACAGGGAAGGGAACCCGTTAATAAATATATACAAACATCATACCTTTAACAACACAACATCTACAGTCCTGTCCACCTTGGAAATGTCGCACAGGCTGTATCGCCTCTTGTGGCGTTCGTACATTTTGTCCAAAGAGCCGGGAGCGGAGGAGCAGAGCCCACCATGAACCCTGGGCTGACTACAGAGCTCTCACATCCGTGCTCAGAGGAGTCCCCGTGTCTCAGCACACCAGCCTGCCCGAGCTTCTTAACAGGAAAACGAAAAATCCCAGCGCTGCGCCCGGCTGATAAAGTCTTCTCGGAATGGATTTGCTTATACAGGCAATGCAGGAACTTATAGCAAACAAAAGATATTTGAAGACAGCTTTATACATATAGGATTTTTTTTTTTTTGCAACTGCTAAGAATGGTATCAGCCTTCCTGTTACAGTAATAATAACAATAATAAAAAAATGTTTTCCAGACAACTTTGATATCCAAAAAGCACTAGAATGAAAATCCTGCCCAAAAAGAGAACAAAAGCCAGATGTGTGCAGCAGGAATACTGACGCTCCAAGCGAAAAGGCAGAAGGTAGGCTCAGCCACGACGGGTCTAATTCAGGAAAATACCAAAAAACAACCAACCAAACAAAAAAAAAAAAGGCAACCAAACCAATCTCTGTATCCAATGCAAATACTGTCACCAAAGTGTTTTGTTTTTCACGCCCTCATGCACTGAAAGAAACAGCAAAAAAAAAAAGTACTTTCCTCCTTCTGAGTCAGTTCACTGTTCACCGGGCAAGACGGCTTCAGTTTGTGTTAAGTTTAAATTTCTAATGACAGCACTGGGCAAAAGGAAAGAAAATAATGAAATAAAGCCACTCCCTCCTGATTTGGGCTGGGACGTCACTGCTTGCCTTTTTAGTCCTGCACCAGTGTTCTCCCAGCTTTCAAATTTACTTTGCAGTTGTGGGAGAATGATTCAGAGAGAAGAAAAAAAAAAAAAAAAAGAGGAGGGAGCGGGGGAAGAAAAAGCAGCAGCTTTTCTTTGCCAGCGTCTTCCACCTCTGGCTGCAGGCATTTGGTGTGTTTGCTCGGTCCAAAACACGACTAAAAGCAAAGGGACATGTTTTTCAAGAGGTAAAAAGACTCTTCTACTCCCCCAGGCCAGGTGAATGAAAGACAGTTTCAAAGTTAATGCTTTCCTAAACCAGGAATGGAAACTTATGATTTAATCAGCGCACATGGGGAGGGGGAAAAAAAAAAAAATAGAAAAAAAAAGGGAAATCAGCCATTTAGTTTTTTCTTGGTTTGTTTGCAACACAGAGCAAAGATCTCAGCAACTAGTTGTCAAAAAATATAATCTTCCCTCTTCTATTCTAGTCTGAAAGGCAGAGCTTCTTTTCTTGGGGAAAAAAAAAAACAACCCCCAAACCTAAAGTTTTTTGTCTTTCTAATGCCGGGGCCAGCGCGAGTCTCTCTGCTCTCAATAGCTCATTCACATCAGCTGGGCCCTGCATGCTCACTGCCACATGGTTTCCTGTTTTCAAACTGCCCCCTTGCAGCCCCCTCCGCTTTCCACCCCACCCTGACCTCTCCAGGGATGAAATCTTTCCATACTTCCCTGGCTTTAGACATTCTCTCATTCACCGATTCAAAAGGGAATGGGGGCGGTTCAAAATGAAAGAAAAAAAAAAAAAAGAAGAAAAGGGGAAGCTGAGTTTTTGGAGACTGGGAGTTTGTAGCGACCAGAACTTGCTGCTTTACTAGATGCAATAGCTGAAAACACAGAAGTTTTTAATCCCAAACTGCAAAGCAGAAAAAGCAAAATTAGAAACAGCATTTATCAACTCGAGGTTTAATTGCCAGTCTCCAACAGCCACCCTCGGCAGCGGCGGGAGAACTGGCGCACCTCCTGCTGCTGGGATTTGCTCTGCTCCTGGAGCTTAGTTAGGGGGTTGTAGGCCTTTTCATCCAGTCCTGTAGGGTGGTCCCGGTTCCCTGGTTGTATAAGAAGATTTGTGACCACCAGCTCAAACTCTGGCAAAGGTGACTCAAACCCTGCAGCCTACTGGAACGGATAAAATGCAAGCTCTTGGCATCTGAATGCAAGATTACTCTTCTGAAGGAGATCCAAACCCGTCTGCTGCAAGCAAGCACTCCAGCTTCTCCCAGTGCTACCCAGTCTTCTGACTGCCCAAATACACTGCACCACAGCCTGCCTGGGAGTAACACAGGAGCCGACTCCCCTCCGTGCCCCTTCGCTAAAACACCAAAACCCAGGAGTTTACAGAGCCACTACATACTACTGGGAGCTCCTGGATGTGACAGCCCGATCTGCACAGTCAGACTACACAGAAGCACAGCTACCCTACAGATTTAGCAGACTCAGTAACCAAGCAAAGGGCATCTTCTCCTGAGACTCGGTGACACAGTGGCCAGCCCTGGGACTGACACCTGAGCGTATCCTCAGGTGCTGGAGCAGGCTGGGACTGGCAGATGAGCTGCTCCTGGTGAGGGACACAGGTACACACACTCTTACCTACTCAGTGCCAGCGTCTCCCCACACTTCCCTTACGTTCCAGTCTTTCCCTCACATCCCAAAGCTTCATCTCCACCACACCACCAGCTGAACTGAGGAGGATTCCTCTACGAGGCTGTCTTACAGCTGCAATCCCTGGCTCAAGATCTCAGCCAATGATTCTGTTCTCTCCAACTATGAACAGAGCTTCTGCTTTCAGTATTAGGACACACACAATGTGGTCGTACTTTGGGGACTTTCTGGAGCCACCAGTTTTCTCCACAAGTAATGAGTCCCAGCAGTCATGTGCCCATCGAAACGAGGAATCAGAAATGGTTGTGACAGCATTCCAACCCTTCAAACACTACCATAAAAGGCAGGGATTTCCTCAAATCTAAAATTACAAGACAGGAACACATAAACAAAGTATGCGAATCTAGTTCAGGTGTAGGAATTTGCAACAGTCACAGTGTCTTAATGATGCTCTAATGTTTCATTTATCGTTTTTTCTTTAAACTGATATAGCAGATTGATTTGGTTTTAAAATTTGTTTTTAATTACAGCTGCTGATATATCCAGACAAGATTTATTCTAACAACAACTACACAGCTCTGCTCAGACACTCCATTTAAAGCACTTCACCTTTGATCACTCAGGACCACTGAGATCCTCTGGCAACCAGAAAGAGATCCAGCTGCAGGGCTCAAGGAAAGCCCACCAGGCACAGGAGGTGAGCATCACCAACTGTGACATCTTCCATAGAGATGCAAGATGGGTCCAACCTGTAGCTCCATCAACACCCACTCTTCTGTGGCTTACATAACCTCACCCTTCTTGTAGGTAAGGAGACATGAGAAACATCTCCAGAGCATCTGAGATGCTCTGAGTGCAGACGGGAGACACACTGGGCAATGTGCAGCTTTCACATCCTTTCACACAGGATGTGTCCCAGGACTTGGTGCATGTCCTGCGAATCAAGATGATGACCTGCCTTACTCCTTAATTATGTGTCTAGATCTAGTACAGATTGTCAGCTGATCTCCCTGACTCCCCTACACCTGCAGCCACAGAGGGAAAGAATCAACATGCACCAAGAAAAAATAACCCCCTTTCTCCCTTCTCTTTTTTCTTTTTTTAGTTTAAGCTTCCAAATCCCTAATTTGTTCCATGAGTTTTTTTCTGTAGTTATGTTCCTGACTCACAGCAAAGATCAGGGGGGCCAGTGACGTCTAAAGACATCCAAAGTGCATCACATCTTCATTTCCAGACTTTAGTGTTGAGGGGAGGGGGAAACATAACATAAACAAATAGAAGATAACATGCCAGACACACTCTCTCTTGGGAGATCATCACTCTCTTCCCACATTAGGTGGGGCTTTTGCTGCATTGTTTCAGGCTCGAAATCTTGCCTTGCACACAGCCTGCCATCCACACAGGCACTGTTGGGCAGACAGAGAACTCAGCCCGGACGGAGCAGAACAAAAGCTTCCAGTCTCTTTTGTCCAGCTATTTAAGGCAGTCCTTGAATACAAGTGTTTAGACAGTATACAGCATTTATGCTCTGAAACACAATGAAACAGACAATCAGAAAATAAAGATTAAATTTTAAAAACCCTACTCTAACAAGTAAATAATTTTCTCCTTTTCTGGCGAGTTGCTCCAAATGGAGAGGAGACGTGAGCAGCAGCCCCGGCCACTGGCTGCTGATGCGACAGTTCTGGGCTCCTTATTGAAAACATCTGGAAGCTCTGAGCCGCTCTGTGCAGACAGGAGTTTGAAACTATCCAATCATTTCATATCCAAAACCAAGTCCAGCGCTGCAGATTTCAAGGGAAGGAAAAGAGGGGGAAGAAAAAAAAAAAAAAAACAAAAAAAACCAACCGCACTTGATCACACCATATGATCTGTAACTCATCCAGATAAAACTCCTCCTCCTCCTCCACCCGCTAACAGACCTCTTAATGACAAGGAAATCATGGTTATCCTGAAACAGACTGAACTATTGTTATCTGTTTCAAATTACTTTTGCCATATCGTTATGAAACACTGCAATGATGCAATCTGCAGAAATACTCAGGCGCATTAAACTTTTTTAACCGTGACTCTGATAGGAACTAATGGAGCAGAAGATGGAAGAAAAAAATTCTTCCTGTTTGAAGGAAGGCAAAGCCCACTTCTGGGAACTAAAACGATGTGATAATAAATTCATCAGATAGTAAGAGAGAAGAATTACAATTCCAATTGCTCTTTCCTTAAAAGAAAGCAGCTTTTGGGGAAGGCTTTTTAAACTTTTACATTTCTGGCACTTGCAAGGATAGACAAAACAAATCGCTTTTTTCCTAAAACTAAATAAGGCAAAGGAAATCTGCACTCTAATGCTGCAAAGCCTGTAAGAGGAACACGTCCAGTCTGGAAAGGAGAGCACATCCATTGTGTCTGCTGGGAGGTAGTCAATGCCCACGTGAGACCAGACCAAGGTGGACACTCAAATGTGGAATTTGAAGCAGACCAGGCTGCTGTTGACCACAGCAAACACTTACACCACACACCCTGGCCAAGAGCCCTGGATTTCTCATGGCATTTCTCATGTTTGCAGGAGCACTGCAACACTCAGAGGAGTTTTGTGGCTGACCCAGTCCTACTGTGCCTGTCTGTCTGCATCCTTGTGGCATGGTGGCACTTCAGTCCCCAGCTGCATCCCTCTGGCTGTGGCACGACCCACCAGTGTCCCACTGAGCTACAAGCGGCTCCAAAAGGCTGGCTGTGATTTTGAATTCCCCTACAAGGTAGGGCACAGAAAGAAAAAGAGTCACAGAGAGGGACATGGACAGTCCCCCAGAACCAGACATCACAGGAGTCCCATCTGTGGCAAATCCATGCTACTCTAAGGGGGAAGGAAGGTCAGTGATGCAGCAACAAACCTTCATAATCCTGGTCCTAAAAAACCTCCATATTCATCAATTTGATTTAATCCTTGGGAAAAATCATCCACAGCACCAACACAGGTTTTATTCTCCAGCCTGAGACCCTCCCAAAACTTCCCTATTTAAATCATGTATTCACACCAAGGTCTGGAGAGAGGCGTTTCCTCACAGAGCAACGCTTTGGGAGAACACGACTGAGCTGAATTTAACATCAAACAATCCACTGTCCAGCTGCAGCCAGTGTTTGAGCTCAAAGGCAGAACCGTCTAACGAACAGCTAAAGAGCCATGAGGGAATGAGGAGGGCTTGGAAAGCTGTCAGACATGCGGATACATAGAACGTGTGTTTTGAGAAAATACAAAAACACCTTGAGAGACCTTCAGCCACTTCCTGACCTTCCCTTTTTCTAATATTTCTCAGAGACTCAGTATACATTTTTGAGGAGTTTCTATTGTCCAAATAACCTTCAGAAAAATGCTGAAGGTTTGGTCAGCCATGGAGCATGCCTGAACATCCTTCCAGAGGAAGTCAACTGCCCATCTTACTGCTCCCACATGGCTACAGGAGAAACACAACCCACACAAGAGATTAGCAACCCCTCAGCTGACTCGACATCACTTTGCAAGATCTGCTTCTTCCTTTACCAAAAATAACCCCAGTTGGGATGTCTAGCTGGCTGAAGTGCTGTGGGATCTTGGACCAGGCCACAGATATTTATTTAGCATGTTATGGGAGTTGAGAGAAATATTTCTGCTGTCAAGCTCTGGACATGTTGCTTTGCTCTGTGAGTTTAAACATCCTGAAAATGGGGAAGGGAAAACATGAGTGGATAAAGCAGGAACAGTCCCAAAAGAGGCTGTCAAGGAGCACCTGAGCTATGAACTGCAGCAACAATTCAGCTGCATCTCCCCTGTGTCCTCCTGTCAGCTGCTCCCATGCTCAAGCACTTCCCACCAGGGCACAGGGTCTATTACAGATTGGGTCAAACACCAAAAAAATGGGGACTTCTGTAAAGAATAATACAATTTGCAACCAAAACAAGTGGACAGAAGATAATGCTTTGATTTCACAGCTAGCACAGCCCAGCCTGGAGTTGCCGCTGAAGAGATGACGCTCACTTCTCTGATATCATCCAACACTAAAGGTGGTCACAATAGATTTTTTTAATGTTTTCCTTTATGGTTTTCAACAATAAACCTGTAAGTTGCACATGCACACAATGAGTGATAATCTTCACTTATTACTGTGATTCTCCTATAAAGGAAGGATTACAAGCTCAGGGATTGGGAAGGATAATGAGGTAAATAAAAATATCTAAAATAGTAAATTGCATTTATAGGAGTTTTCAAACCACCGTAAACATTATACAAGTCACTTGAAATTGGTTGGCACAGACCATCCCTCAAATACCTGAAGGCTTGTGCAAGCCCAATCAAGCAATATCTAATAATTTGTCCTAGAGAGGAGTTAAGGAAGAGATCATTGCATTTCTCCTAAACACAAGAAAAAGGGGATGTTTCATTATCTGTAAAGCTCACTAATTCAGAAATCAAATGAGTTTTAATTTTTATATAATCCATAATTTTAAAAAAGCATATTATGACATTACTGGGATAGATACAAGATAGTATTGATTTACACAACTCAAAGCACATGTTCTGTTCTCTCATAACAACACATTCAAGAAAGACTGAATCCCTAACTTCAAGATATGAGGTTAAAAATTAGTTCTGAGTTTTTGTGCAGGAAAACAAAGCACCTCACATTTCCAGAGTGTGGGAAGCATCCCTGTGCTCTGAAATGACCCCACTGCTGTGGGCAGGGCACAGGAGCAGGCAGACATCGCCTGAGCAACCCCAGGATGCTTCAGCATAACATGAGATCAGTGCCATGAATTGTCTGGTGGATGGTTCTATCTGATGAATAATGTCTTTAGCTAAGAACAGAGACAGGGTAGCAGATTATGTAGATGAATTGGCGGATAAAGCCCAACAAAAATGACGTATGGCATGAGTGAGTGAAATTAATGGACAATATAAAAATGACACATCTTGAACTGAGGAAATTATTCAACTTTTACCATTCTCGCATGCCTACAGTTTAAGGCACTGTAATCTAACTGAAAAACAGAGATGGGTCATTCAAATGAATAAATCATGCAAGAAAATGATTCAGCTTCCCTTCTTTTTTTTTTTTTTTCCTTTTCTTTTTAACTGAAATCCTTAGGACTCAGCCCTTAGGAAGCCCACACGACCCAGAGTATTGTCCTGGCCAGGCACTCTGTCAAAAGGGAAAAAGTTATCTTTTCTTTCATCTTGTAATTGAGAATCTGGGAGGGGAAGCTTTGGGAAAGCAGAGTACTGTACAAAGGCACCCATCCTATTCCCAGGTCAGCTTTTTGCTTGGCTGCTAATGAAGGCAGTGCACCGAGGACACTGTGGCATTTGTTTTGCCCTTCCAGTTTTTCTGTTTGCTTTGTGGGAAGGAGGATCTCAGCCCCCACGGGTAACTGAGATGCTCTGAGTGCAGCCAAGCCCCTCTCCCAGCAGTAACAGACACTCCAGATCACCCTCCTACCTACACCCGCATCCAACCAATATTTTCGTGCCCTCTCTCCATGCCTTTGGAAACCTGAAATGAAATCCAATGCAAACTTTTGAGAGGAGGCATTTGGAATCCAGCTCCTGCCTGGGAGGTCTGCTTTAGGACCACATGAGTATTCCTTTGCTCACTGTTTTATCCGTTTCCCTGGTAGTCCTCTGTAAAGAATATTAAACAAACATGTCTTTACAGCTCAAGAGCCCAGGAGAGAATGTTGACCCTATGGAAAAAAAAACTGGTTTTATCCATTTTTACCCCACTTTCATCCCTCTGGACTAAAGATGTATATACAAGGGTAAGGATTCATTGGGTCCACAGAGCCATCATTAAGGACTGCTACATCAATCCATGCTGAGTATGTTCTCCCCTATAGCCTGATTTTAGAAAGTATTTTTGAAGGAATTTCAGGGCATAACACATGTATAATCACAGTCAGAGATGTGGAAGCATCACCATTAAGTGAAGTATTTTCTCTACAGTTGATGCTGCTCCAGAAAAAGAATAGAATATTTATTCTAAGATTATAAACTAACATATCCTACACCTCTACCAGCTTTTCAAAGATCCCTCTAGAGTAACATTTGTTGCTAAATCCTAACTGGAATTATGGGTCCCAAACCCTGCTCCTATTCCTCTCCACTCAGTTAAAGCTAGGGAATGTCCCTCAAATGTGGGGAATGTCAGACCAATACAGGTGCTTTAAGAAAGTTTTACTTGCTGAGTTTTTATGCTTTCCTCTCTCATTCCCCACCTGCCAGAGATGCTGCATTTCAATACATTTAACAGCTTTTTTCAATAGAAAAATACATTTAAGACAATGGATAAATGGCACCAAAAATATCAAAAAACAGCATTCATTATATCCTGCAATTTCCCCGAGTTATCCTTCTGATTTGGACTGTCCCAGGAGCTGCAAATTGCTGTGCTGCAGATAAGGAAAACAGCCTCTGAGATTTCTCACCAGTGACTACAAGAAAAGGGTTGGTTTTGTTTTCTCAAGAAGAAAGAGGAAAATGTTCTGAAGGTTTCTCTTCAGGCTAAAATCCAAAACATTTACAAGACTCAGGAGCACAAAAGCTTGCAGATAACCAGCAGAACTGATGCCGGTTCCGTCAAAACAAACCAGTAACAGCAACTGGGAGGAATGCAGATTATGCAGCATCCTTCTCTGTAGAAAAAATAAATCTGCTATACAACAGTTAAATAATTTAACCACTCCAAGTTATTATTCCTCGGCTAGTCTTTTTTGGCTATCATGCAGTCTCTTCTGTTTCTGAAGTTTGCCTTTCAGAGAAGAAAAAAAAAGGCAACTTCAAAACATGCAAAAATTAATGAAACCCATATGTGGGATACTGTCATTATTCCATGTTTATAAGAGGATCAGGTTTTGTTAAATGGGCTTACTTAATGCAGATGCATAAGCAAAAATACCCAGCAAAAGATCTGAAAGCTATTGAAAGCAAAATATTTTCACAATTTAAACTAAAAGCCACTATATATTTTGGTGCAACTTTGTTTATGGCTTCTCTGACAGCTTATAAAGTTCTTCTAACCAGAGAAACATCTCCTATATAAGATTTTACCTTTTTGACTCTTTTCACCCTCATACTCTATTTAAGCTGGGCCAGCCTAAAAATCAATGGCTTATGGGAACATCTGTTGATACAGGCACACAATTTTGACTTCCTTCAACAGCTGTTGTTATTTTATGCTCTTTTTTGGCTAGACCAGCTGGTAAGACTGGAAGAAAAGTTGGGCTCCTTTCCTGACCTTGGTCTCTCTTTAGTGGCTGCAGTCAGCACCTCATTCCCCCCCCTTCATACTGGGGAGTTGGGGGGAAAAAAGGCTGAATGTCCCCCAAGTCTGGTCTTACCCACCAGACTCAGACAAGAGATAAAGGAAATGCGTCTCACCTAAATACTGGCTTAAAATACCCCTTGCTGTTGCTGCTTTCTGCCCGTACAAGGGTCTAAATCACCCTCCTCTGCCCATCTTCCTGGCTCCATTTGCACTTCCAACAACAATCCACAATAAACCCCCAGGTTTGTCTTGCCTCCCCTCCTGCTATTTCGTTAAGACAATGCCAGACATCTGCCAACATCCTCCGTAAAAGATAACACACAATATATTTTAAGAGCCAAGCTGCCACAAGGTATTTGG
Organism: Regulus satrapa; assembly: GCA_013396955.1. Taxonomy (NCBI): domain Eukaryota; kingdom Metazoa; phylum Chordata; class Aves; order Passeriformes; family Regulidae; genus Regulus; species Regulus satrapa. The sequence continues at coordinate 718,842 of VWZN01005442.1, read as the reverse complement.
TGCTTCAGACAGTGCTACTTCCCAGACAGAGAACACACACTGCTCACAGGAAGGCTTGCATAAAAACAGAACGTACTTTTCTTACGAATCTAATGATTGCCTAACAAAAAATCCCCCCAACAAATTCAACCAAAATATCCTATTTTCAACATTTAGTTCAGTTTGCTAGTTGAAACAAGATGTTTCTATCTAAATTCTGTTTTCTTGAAAGAGAAGAAAACAACTTACAAATCTTTTAAAGAGCTCCAGTCTTTTTCAGTGTACATTCAAACTGTCAAGAGCCAAAGAAAGCCAATACCCCACGCACAGATTTTTCCTTTCTCCTTGCTCTTTCCAATAGAAAGGATTTGTTTAATCTTACCTTTAAACTTCTTATTTCCCTGCCATGCACTCCGAGAGTCTCTGTCAGTTGTGCCAATGCCTGCCCAAAAGGACAGTCATTAAAAAACCCGGTTTAAACAGAAACTGCTTATCTAGAGGAGGGAGAGCCCCAGGTTCACAACCAGAGGAGATATTTCAGCATTAAAGAATTCTCGGAGCTACTCCAAGACACAAATTTTTGTTGTCTGCTGCACTGTAAGGATTTTAAGCCCAGAAAGAAGCTATTTATTTAGTCTATATATATAGATTTATAACAAAGGCAGAGGATCCATCTACAGTCTTCTGGGTACTTTTTGCATCATTTATAGCATACGAAGCATACTCAGCTTCCCTAAAGACAGAAAAGAAGAAATAAACAACGCTTGACAAGAAAAATCAGACACTGTCCCCCAAATATACACCTGTGAACTAGAAAAGCTTTCTGAGATGCCTCTCAATGTCCCCTCAGAACACATTAAAACACAGAATTCACAAAGTGCCCTAAAACTCATTTCTGCCCATGCTGCAGGGAGGAGTTTCTCTCATCCCTTCCCTTTGTAAGACCCCAACCTACAGTCATGCCTTTCTTTGGTTATCTACAGGTAGGAATATCTGGACATGATGTAAGCAGCCTTCACTCTCTTTTAAAAAAGGCTCAAAAAGATACATTACTGCTCTGTTTTAACCTTGGAGTGCAGGCATTTGAAGCTAAAACTTATCTGCCTCCTCCTGGGCAAGCAGGTCAAGTAAGCATTTCCTCACCTTGTCATGGACCAGTGAGTTTAAAAAAGAAATTAACAGTGGAACAAAATACCAAGGAATCCCTTAATCTCAGTAGATTTTAACAGTCTATCCTTCTCCATGTTTTTGGTAAGAATAAGTCCAGTATTTTGCAAAGGCAGAAGAGATTTCATACTCCTAAACACGAGATCTCAGATTGAAACTAACATTTCAGAGAACGGCACCTCCAGCCTCTGAAAATGTGTATTTTGGAAATATTCCTTCCAACAGCTTTCAGGCATTTAGTATGTCCAGCTGTGTTAAGAAACCGAGCACAAGTTTAGTGTCAAGTATTACAGTCAGGATTATGATCTTTTTTTTGATTTATGGAGGTAAGCATAGTCTCAGACACAAGAAAAACAAGTCACTTGATGCTAAGCAGACTCAGTACCAGGGCTCAGACTAATGAGCGAGCAAGGGCGAGGCTTCACGTTCCTGCCTCTTATCTCAGCAGCTGGAAGGACACCACACGAGGAGGGAGAGCACAGGCAGAGACAGGCAGAGCCAGCCCCAAGGTACCTGCAAACACAGTATTGGTGTTCCACTGGGCAAGATGGAAATGCTCCAGGAGAGGGAGGCTCGTGGTGTTGGATAAAGATGCAACTAAGAACACACCCTCAAATAACTAAGTGTAAAAATAAGGAGAAACTACTATTAAGTGGCTGTAATGGTATCAGGGCAAAGTCTTTAGGGAGAAGTAATATCTAACCAAGCTGAGCAAACCATAAGCCACCATCAGGCCTTCTGCAGATCTGAAAGGAGAGCAGCATAACTCAGGTTAAAAACAGAATAGCAACGATTCCTCTGTTTCAAACTACGCAAACAGAAGAGAAAGCAAACAAGGTAATCCAGAAATATTTGCTCTATTTTTTGGATTAGTCTCCTGGGAACAGCTACCGCCTTCATTTTCACCGAGTACATCTCTGGCACGAAGATGACAAACACAGCAAGTAAGAAGGGAGGGAGCAGTTAAGTTCACAACTGCTCAACAGAAAATGAGAAATTTTGCTACATCAAGTACATGCTTATTTAGGCATAAATCTAATGTATAAGTGAAGCAGAAAGAGAAGTGGAAGGAAAATAACTTTATTAGCTGCAAGAGACCAAGTACGAAAGAAACCCTTATTTAGAATTTGCTCCCATCTGCTAATTCCTATACAGCTGATGAAGTATGTTTTATTAAACCACTGCAAAACATTTTATGTTCTTGTTACAGCCTCCTTGCTGGGGTTATTCCAAAGCAGAAGCCCAAAACACAGACCACAGCAATAAAAATCTGAAGCGGTGATGGAAAGGAGCTACAGCAGCACTGAGAGGAAACTCTTACCCTTTGTGTCTACCTGCTCTGGGGTTCCAGTAGGAAAGTCACCCTTGTCCATGCTTTGTACATGTCATTTGGAGACATCCCCTCTTCTCTGGCATAATTTATGACTGAAGTCTTCTACCCCAATTCTGAAGTTTCCTATTCTTGAAAGTTTCTATTAATTTGGCATTATGACAGCTATGGACATAAGGACAGCTATGACTGCCCACAGCCATACACAACACCAAGGCATTTTTCATGCCCTGGGGGTTTTAATTCTGACCTGCAGCTGCCTCAGCTCGGCCACATCAACTCCCTCCCAGACTTATTTTAGATATCACATGCTTGGATACCAAATCATGCAGTCCTTCTGGGTAGACACTACAATATTTGAATCATCCACTGCAACATTAACCATCTATTCTTGTTTCACAGTCCCAAGCTTAAAGACCTCCTCACCACCACCAGTCTGTCCTGTACAACTGCAAAGTTGGCCCTGCCAAGCCACAGAGCCATCAGTCTGCTCAGGGCAAGGATGCTGCATGAAGAGGCAAACATTTAGTTATCGCCCAGGCTTTTATCTCATCTGGTGTTTTAACAGCATTTGAGCCCAGAAACATTCTGCAACACAGCTGAGTCACCGTGGGCCACACCAGGATGTGTACGTAACAGCCAGCAGGAACAGCTGAGATGCTGCAGGAAGAAAACAGGTTTTCACCTTTACATGAAAACAATGTAATAAAGGAAGGCAAAAAACCTAAAACAGGTGGGGAAAAGCTGAGAACAATAACAAAAAGGGAATTCTGTGAAACGACCACGAGGTGACAAGCATTTTGAGTTCATGTTTCCATGGAAAAAGTTTAACAGTACTTCTTATCTTCTTATTCCCATCATTTTTTGCTAGAAGGTAAAGTCTAAAATGCTATGCCTGGATATTGCTAGAGCCTGCTTCATCAGTGGATAAGAGTATCTGTTCATCTCTCCTGTCTGTCCCATGACTACTCACAAAAAAAGCCAGAACAAATGTAGGGGAATACAGTTTAAAATTTATTTCTTGTATTTATAAGATTTTCCTCTAACGTGGTGCAGCTCCCAGTGAACTGCAAAAACCATAATCTACAGAAAGGCATAAATGGTGGCCTGTCTACACTGTAAGGGGCCAACTCTGGCTTGCAAAATATCAGACTGGAACTAGGTAAATTCCTTCAGAAGGATAAAAACCCAGTGATCAGATACACCAAAGTACATTTGTCATAACAATGCAGCCCCCATCAGAAATCCACATGTGGTCTCCCACGTTATTATCTTCATTTTCTCTATATTTAGACCAGGAATTCAGTGTGCAGTAACCATGTCTACTGTACAACAGTAACACCACAAAACCATTAAGATATTTCAAACACAAACAAAAGAACCCAGAGGATAAAGGATATTGGAACATTCAAAAAGAGCACAGTATTTTCCTTCAAAAGGGACAATATTCAATGCCAATATTCCTTTGCTAGAGTAGCAGCCTTATACATCTATTATTTTATGGAAAGTATGGATCCATACTTTCATGACTACACAAAAAATGAATGTATCAAACCACTCCATGGAAGAGAACTCCAAACCCACGATTTTCTATACTTAAAACCTGCTAGATCTGTATCCAAACTTGTAGAATAACAGAGTCCTGATCCTAAAAAGGGTCTCTGAAAGCTACTTTAACACACTGATGTAAAATAATTTATGAGTGACCTGCTTTGTCTGAAGCAAGCCCTAAGTGAGCACTGCAGAAGAACTGTAGTAATTAAACAGTTGTCTTCAATCTAAACCATCTCAAAACTACAGCAAGAATATACACACAACTCTGCCTTCTAGGCAACAGTGTCTGCAGATGAAACTGCAGGTAGACCTTGATGCTTTTAACATTAAGTGTGGAAAAACAGAGGGATAAACCTCACTGCCACTGGGAGGATGGCAGAGCCAGATGTTGTTAGAGAAAATGAGGAAATGATGAAAAACCAGAGTAACAGGCAGCAGTCTTTGCCTCTGAAGAACAGTGGCTAAAGGGGGAGGCATAGGGGAGGGGAATTAACTCACCATCTCCAGAGATGACGGGGGCTGGCACAAGCCCTGTGGCCGTGGTGGGGGCGGCGCGGGCGCCTTCATCTGCCCCGAGCCAGACCTGGGCGCAGCATCCCTGCACTGAGCTGGGGATTTGGCTCTGTGTCCACGTTCCTGCCTCGCCCCTTAACATCCGTGAATCCTGTGACTGGGCTTGGAAACTTGTCTTGAGCTGAGGATTATCAGCATTCTGGATAAAAAGGCATCGGAAATGCAGCACCCAGAGAAATTCCGTGCAGGACAAAAAAACCTGCCACAATAGTTGTATAAATGCCTTCAAGGCATGAGTAATGGTAAAGGCCAAACAAGAACCCCAGCCTGGTTTGAATTTCTTTTCTCTTTTCCTTCCCCCAGCTTTTATTCTCGCTCCCTGCAGCTTGTGTGGCGATGCCCAGAGCAGCTGGGGTGATGTGTCCTGCACAGCGATGAATTCACTCAGGGCTGGCCAGCTGACACAATTTCCTCACAGAGCTCAAAGCCTCTGCTCTGAGCATCCGGGGCAGACACAGGATGCTGGTGGGCGTGAGAAAGGGTCTGGCAGGTGACTAGCCCAAAGCCTTGACTCGACGGGTAAGTGTGTGTCAGCCTCCAGCATTAATGCCAGGCTTAGGGCAGGCTCCCTTTTGGCTGGGTTTTTCCATGTTTACTGTAGTTACAGGACAACATTCACAAAGAGAGGGTTACACAAGTGATTTTAAAGAGGCAGGGTGAGAACACAGCCTATTATTAAGGCTGCGCTTTTCCACCACCAGACACAGCTCTGAATTGTTTCCAACACTTCAGCCACTTGCTCTGAAATTGCCCAAGCTGTTGAGGAGACTCCTATGCTATTCTGCAGGTCCTTTGGAAAAAAGAGGGATTTGCAACCTCCATTCCATAGTATGTACATGTGTACACCCATGCAGATGGAGAAAATTAACTTCAGTGCACAGAGACACCTGAATTTTGTCAGGTCCTCAGGGTGAGTTTGTTAAAATAGTTTAATTACTAAGAAAAAAAAAAGGAGCCTGGAGAAAGATAATAAACCCTTGTCACCAGCAAAGTTCAGTAGTTTGGAACCATGAACAACCACTTGATCTGACAACAACTGCACCAGACTGCTCCTCAGCACCAGCCACAGGAGGAGGGTGACACTGAACACCTTGGCCAGAATATTCTCCATTTATCCGCTGACTCCAAGGAAGAGAAACATAAGAGATTACAGCTGGGGGGAAGGAAAAAATCTCTGGATTCTTCACACCTACTCTCCATTCCAACACTCATCTCAGTGCCATGTGGGGTCTCTCCTCTCCCTCCTAAGCTCTTTTCCATCCCATTCAGTCCATCCCCTTTTTCCCACCTCTATCACCTGCAGTCCTGCTGTCCCAGTCCCCTTCCTTTGCTCACCCTGGCCCAGCAGCTCCTTGCTCTTCTCTCTGTTCAGCAAACCTGGGGACCTACAAACCAAAACCAATGGGCAACAACAGACCTGGGGCTCTGTCCTGACATCATTATCTCTCTTATCTCTAACAACTCCCAGGGAAGGAGGTTTCCTGGCCTCCCTAGGTGGTCTTGCAACAGTTTTCTGATGGTAGCAGGATGTTTTCAAAACATCCAGCCTAAATCATCCTGGCAAATTAACAAATCAGTACATTAAACTGCCATGGAAATCTGGGACTTTAATAACCACTATTACATGTTGGCAGACTGCTGGATTGCACAATGTTTTTGTTTTTTTTTTTTTTTTTTTTTTTCCTGCACCAAATAAATTTAGTTCTTCCAATCTCTTCTCTCGTTTCTTAATCTCTTCTCATTGTTTCTTTCTGGATACTTTCCAACCTGCCTGTGTCTCCCTCTGAGCAGGGCACCCCAAACTGGATTTGATGGCACTGGTGATGGCTCCACAGTGCCACACACGAGTAAGTCACCTTCCGCACCTTATGGGGGACACTCCTTCAAATGTAACTCAAAACAAGGTTTGTCTCTCCTGCAATAGCTCCTGCTGTTGATTCATTTGTAAATCCACTAAAAATCCTCAGTCTTATTTTAGCCTATCCCTCTCCAGCTTAAACCTGACTTGGTAATAGTGCATTTTGCTTTCTCCTGTGCAAATGCAGCACTCACTGTCTGCTTTCATCTCTTATCTAGATGTGGTCTCCAATTTCTTAAGGTCATTCTAAACCCTGACCCTGTTCTCTCAAGTGCCTCTCAACCTGATATTATCTGAGTGTTATAAACATACCTCCATCTTCCAAATCATCACTGAAAATATTACAAGTTTCCCCCAGAAAGTGACCTTGCTGATATATCAATTGTTACTGCACTACTTGGACCAGTGGAGGGATGAAAGCACAAGAGTTTTCTAAGCTTCATTCTCTGCAACTTCTGAAAACAGACATTAATTAAATAAATACTGATTCCTCTGGCAAAGGTAGGATGCATTCATTTCAATAGGAACTAACTAATACAAATAATAAATGCAATGGGAAGGCTACTTCCCAGTGAACTCTGCTCCTCAGGTCAGCCAGCTACAGTTTCTCAGTCACAGGCTCAGACAACCAAAATGGATGAACCCAGCAGCACAACCTTATCCATCCTGCCACGCCAAGACAAAGATTCAGCAAATAATCAATCACAACCAATTCCTGGGATCAACACAGGAGAGCCATATCAGGGTACAGTTCATTTTAAACTGCTGCTTTCCTTTTATGATGCTGGAGTTACAGGCTCCATTTTAATTTATTTTAATATTGCAGCATGCAGAAGCCAAACCAAATTTCTCATCAGAGTTTAAAAAAAAAAAATCCATTTTAAAAAAGGCTAAAGTCTTATTTCAATAGAGCACATCAAGTGATTGTCCCAGCTCTACTGAAGATTCCCGACCTAAGCAGGAAGGTAAGGAGCAGGAGAGTCTCCATGAGGATAAGCACCCATTGCCCACCATGCAAGGAGCCTGGAAAGTTCTGGTTACTGAGTTTTATAGATGAACAGATACAACCTCTGAGAAAAGATTCTGGAAATGTAAGAAACAGATAATTTAAAAACTCATTTTAACTGGAAAAAACATTTTTTTCCACTATTTTCTCCCCAGTGCTTATAACCCTACAGGCCATTATCTTCCTAAACGTTTTTCAGCAGCAGCTTTTCCATGACATGCACAAGAGTCTTCTGAAATGACTACAGGAGAAAGTGTGAGATCTCACGTGTGAGACAATGGCATCACAGATCCACCTAATTCTAAAAATTCTTCACAATTTTTCATTCTTCAGAAGGCAGCTTAGAAGAGTTTTCCCCCCTTCTCTCTCCAGAGTATCCAAGCTACTGTCCTTCAGCCTGAATGAACTGTACAAGAAACTGCACTTTTTAAACTCCAAGACTGTTTCTTCTTAGTAACTTGCGCTTATGAAAGCAGCACCCAAATTTCTCACCCACAAAACAGGATTTAACAATAATTCCCAAGATCCAAAACTCCCGACAGCACCAGTGAGGCTGCAAAATGCCTGCAGCTCCTGACCAGGGGCAAGCAACAACGCTTCTATTTGCAGCAAAAGAAAACCACCTCTGCTGACCACAAAATGGCTATGTAACAGTGAGAAGCCAAGCGAGCACCTGAAAGACTCCCGGCTACAAAAAGAGCAGCGCTGAATAAATAAAGCAGAGTCAGGACGTGGCAGGAGAGGCACAAAGCGTGAGGGCTTTCACCCACCTGCCGGCTCTGACCCAGCCCACAAGTGCACAATAGTGCACAATAGTGCAGTCAGCTCTATTTATAAGCTTTTTTTTTTTTTTTTTTTTTTNGAAAACATTAATCTCATCATCTCAAATATTTCTATTTATTTTTTTTAGGATCTATGTTTGTCTTTTTTTTAAACCTTTTTTTTTTTTTTTAAATTTTTTTTTTTTTTTTTTTTTTTTTTTAATGACCTTAATATAGTGTGGTTGTTATTTTGTTTCTGTTGAACGTAGCAACAGGAAACCCTGTCAGTCCTGCAGCAAACTTTCCATTCCCCTGGCACTCCCATTCCTGCCTCGGAAAAGCCAGATTTCTAAAGAGGTGTTTGACAGGGTGGGAGGGAGAGGAAGAAGAGAAGAAAGCACACACACAAAACCCAAAATGCCCGTAAAACATGCAAAATGGAAGCCAACTTTTTTTTTTTCTTTGGTCCGTGTTTGAAAGTAAAATTCTAATGTCCTAATTTGCATTTTCTGAAGATTTCTTACTTCACTACCAGATTCTAAAATATTGGTCAGGAAAATTATCTTTAATAAAAGGTCAGTTTAAAAAAAAAAAATAATCAGTAGCATCTTTACACTCACACACTCCATTAATGAAAGACTTCCATATGAGACAGCACAAATTTTAGCTTGGAAAGTTATTTTCTCTAGTCGCTGGCTAACTCACCAAGCAAACAGCTTCAGAAATTAGGCCTTAACTTGTTAAGAACATAATAAACCTGATTTTATTACAAGCTTTGGCAAGACTGTTCTGCTGCTCAAAGAGCTTTACTGCATGATTAGCAAAGATTTTTGGAGCTCCACCCTGCAGTGTAAACTCATCCCTACAGTATTTTCTCTTTTAGCAGCTTCATAATGGTAGGGGAAGACACAAACACAGCTGCTCAAAGGCAACGTGCTCCAACACAAGGCTGCCATCAATATACCATATACAAAACACTTTTTCAGGAACATGAAACCACACATAAAAGACACGAGCAAATACAAATCCATCTAGGAAAGGTAAGACCAAAACATCCACAGCTACTGACAAAGCAGAATTTGTAGTAATTAATGAAAATTATGTTAATGTAAAGCTAAATATCAACCTCTTTTGGTTTTTTTCATCACAGACAGTCCTTAAACATGGCGAAGCACAAGTAATAGAATACAATACGAATGGAGTCCTGATTCATGGCATGATCTTTTTACACTGTTCCACTGACATGAGGAATAGGGCATTTCCCCCCACATTTGATCCCTATATATCCTCCCATTATTCATTTTTCTTCCAGCTAAGGCACAAACACTCCCAACCCATAATGCCTTTAGACCTTGGAGTCTGGGTACACACCAACATTAACCCCAGCCCTGCTGCCAAAACCTCCCTGGAAACACAAAGCACAAGAAGGGCTGGACAGGCCCTCCAGGACCAGCCTGGCAGCAGCAGTGCAGAGACCTTGAAGGTGCTGCTGGCCTCCACACAGCATCACCAACCTCGCATGCATTCCAGGACATGGCTGCTGTCAAATCACACACAAATCTTGGTACAACCTTGCCCCATGAGGAACCTCTTGGCTCTATCTGTCTGTAACCAGCTTAAAAAAAAATAAAAATACACGTGCCTTAATCCAGCAGTTGAAAATGCAAGGCTAAAAAAAAGGTCAGGGTATTTTTAAAAGGCTAAAGCAATGTCACTCGACATTGTTCAGCTTTGCAGAGGCTACAGAAAGCAAACCAGCAGGCCACAGCAGCAGTGGCATTTCTTTATAAAGCACAACAAAGGACAAGGTGACAACACCTGCACTCACCACTTCTTCCGTGCCGTCCTTCTGAAAATCCACCTCGTCCTCAGTTTTCACTTCCAACCTCCCTGTGCAAACAAAAGGTCCACAAAGGTAATTTAAAAACAAACTTCTTTCAATGCTACTAATATTTTTTGTTTATTCAAACCAGTCCTCCTCCCCCCAAAAAAAGAAAAGAAAACCCAACCCCCAAGGCCCTTCAACAAGTCCATTTGAACTCCCTTCAAGTCCATTTGATTTCCAAATTCTAGTTTCATTGCTGACTTTGCTGCTTCCTTGCTGTTTAACAGCTAGCATTATCTGGGGCTGAAGGAAACTATGAAACAGCAGCAAACACAGAGTGAAACTCCTGACAACCTGTAGGTGACGCCAAGCACATCTGCAGGTATTTGTCCATGTATTTTCTTGACTTTCATTTATCTACATAAAGAACCAAGCTTTTAGCTATTTTTCTCCTCACCATAACCCAAACACAAGACAAGAAACCAGCCCTGTCTGCCCTCAAAAGGTATTTTANAAAAAAAAAAAAAAATCACAAGCTGCAAAAATTGAACCCACCAGCACTGCCTTAGAGATGAGATTATTAGCCCCCTAGACTAGGAAAGCAAAATCTTTACTGCTGAAGTTTAAATGTCCCAGCTGACTTTCCCCTTCTCCACACTCCCGTGATGGTGTCACCACCACAGTTGTAGAGATTTCATGTCTCAGCTGCTTCCTCTGCCTGGCCAAGTTTTCATTAGTCACCATTCCCCAGGGGTTCCCCTGCTTACCTTTTTCTGGCATGAAGTCAACATCGTCATTCTCTTTCAACCCTGAGCTGAGGACTCTCATGACACACAGGACACTTTTAGGGCAGTGAAGTGATTTGACCAAAGCCACCCAGATGGAGAGCGGCTGTGTCAGGGCTAAAGCCCCCTCTAATCTCAATCCCTCTCTCTTTTCTACTAAAAACAAACACTTTATGGATGACAACGCCTTCTTAAGGGTGACGTATGCTTGCAGTGAGTTTGCTCGTACAGGGATTTAGCAAGAGGAGCCTCCCATTTTCATGGGGAAATTGTCCTAACAATCCTCACTAAAGGTTTTCCATTGGCTTTAATGTCTGCTCTTGTTTTTTGGGACCATCTGGTTTTGTAATGATTTCACCTCAATTGCAGAAATTTGTGGGCAGACTCAAAAATCAAAAGTACACTACAAATTTCTGTGAGTTCCATTTGCTGGAGATCTGCTTAGAGTCACCATGGATCTGCAATGCCATGGTTGAGATCCTGATCCAAAGACAGAACACACAAGTAAGAAACATTTGGTGCACTGAGGATGGGAGAAGCGAGCTCACCCTGCAGGGTAAGAAATGGAGGACAAAGACATTCTGCTCTCAGAATGAAATTCAAGACAATTTTTTCACTCTGTCACTTCTTTCTAAATTTCTATTAGGAAATATCCCAAAGGACAAGCTCTATGAAGCTATCACAGAGGTCTCTGGGCATAGAGTCCCTTATTGCACGTGTGGCACCATTAGTGACATTTGTTACCTGCTCATCCTGCCACTCTAACAGGGGAAGGAAATTGTGCCAAGAGACTTTTCATAGGGAAAAGGCCACAGATAAGAATGAGGTAAAGGTTCATAAGGTGATACTCTTCTGTCCAGGAATATTTTCTTCAAATGCTGATGTCTACAAGAGATATTTCTCCCAGGAGAATAGCTAGGGAGCACTAATTACAGTATTTGTTATTCAAGGTAGCAGACCCCAACCATACAATCTAACCTTGCCCAGTTTTCTTTCTGCCAAGAAACTGCAACTACTCTGATGTGTTTTGTCAGCACAAACCCACGGCATCTCTTCTCTTGGCTTCTCACCCAGCCTGGCTACTGTGGTATGATTTCATAACCTAACTCCTTTCTTTTTTAATGAGTAGCACCTACCTGCCTGACTTGCAGATAATGTGCTTGCAGAACCCATTACTCAGCTCTAATGCAGTTCTGACTCTAAAGCTATCAGCAGCAGGAGGAAAGCAGGATCTACCTTCATCAGCTTCCTTCAGGGTTGTGACCACTCACTAGATACCTGTCTGGATAAGGAAATGAGCCTTTTGAAGTCTTTGTTTTGGGGGTAGGCGGAAGCTAAGCAGAGGCAATGAGATAAACAGGTGTATATTTGGGAGCAGCTTCACAATATAAATAAAAAAATTAAAGGCCTCAATGATGTAGAGTAATGGACAGAGCAATTATCAGCTTATTACATCGCTGATAAATTACCATGACAATAAACTCCTCTGACTACATGAGTTTCTGACAAATGGCCTTGTGACCTACACTTCCTTTGGGAAGGTTTTATTGTCTTCCACCAAAAAAAGATGTGATTCATTCTGAGAACTGACACGGACACAATATCCTCTGTACAAACTCAGACCTCAGGGAAAACTCCCTAGAACTGGAACAGCAGAGAAAAATTGAAGGCTGCCACTGAACTCATACAAAAAATGTGCTACCCAAGGCGAGACACCAACATAAAAAATGTACACAGCAATAATTATAAACAACAAATCAGTTCTGTAGGGTTACTGCCATATCAGAGTTCTAGATGGTGCTCTATAAGAGATAATTTTCAGAACTATTCCAAATAGTGAGCTTGGATTCATAGCAGTCACTTGCCTCTGCTTAAAGCAAAAATTTTATTTGGGTTTCCCTAACATTTTGATTCAAATTAATCCTAAAGTACTTCAAGAGAAAATACTACAATTTTTATTTTGTGTTGTGAGGCGTCTCATTGCACAGAAACAATTTCTGCTTAAGGACAGGTCAGACCATTTTATTTTAAGACCTTTCAGCCCTAAATCCTTACGTATTTTAAATCAGTAACAGAGTCACCTCCTTTTTTGATCCCCTTTCCATATCCTAATACAGAATGATGACTTAACATTACTTTCCTACTTTAGCTGCTATCTTACTGGACTGTCTGGTCCCTTTTTCTTTTCAAACCTCACCTAGACAATGTCATGGCTCCAAGAATCCAACCAGAGGCAAAGACCTGGACTGTACAGATAGAGCTGGCAGAGCCAGAGGTTCCTAGGAAAAGGAGCCCAGCCAAGTATTGACTTACAGCCACTCCCTTCCATTGAACTGTCAAACACAGCATCAGAACAGGTTCCTTCCGAAAACAGCTTTCAAATACGCCTTTAGATCTTTCTACTTATTTCCTAGTGATCTCTTGACTCATGTTTACTGATCATCTCTTGACACACAAGCATCCTAAAAATCCTGAACTCAACAAAGTTCCAAAGAATCCAAATCCAAAGAATGGATTTGCTCCACTGACACCCCCTCCCCTCCAAGTCTTTCTCCTGCTCTCAATTATTCTGCTGTCACATATCAGAACTCTCTACCATCACCTCACGCTACACTTAGACTGAAGAAACAGTTCTAAGCATTACAGCAGTGAAACAGCTGTTTAACTTCACAACTTCATGGTTTATATCATGGCAGATTTTCTTTTAAATAATTTAAATGCTCTGTTTGTTTGTTTGTTCAGTGCTGGGAAATCAAGAGGCACTGTATCATTTTCTCATAGCAAAGAAAGAATGGCAACTGAAAAAGTTCAGCTGCTTCCATTTAACAGCTGCCTGAACAGGTGGGATACACGGATCAGATTAGCTCCACACTTCACTACAAAATTCACCTATCATTTGATCCCAAGCTGGAGTAACTTCTTTTTCATTTGCACCCCTTTATCTCCCTTCCTGGAGTTACCTGGTGATGTTTTCCATCAGCTCCTGCTGTCTGGACCTGAGGCTTCTATGCCGTGCCTCAAGTCCCACCGCTCTCCCCCATCACCCCTCATCCACAGGGAACACCAGTCCCACTTCCTGGCCCAGTAAAACCCATCATCCGAGTCCCAGCCCAGCTGAAATGCACTGGCAAACACCACCGCCTGCTCTGCTGGACAAAAAAGCTCTGAAGCCCGGAAAGGGCGGCGGGGGTAGGGCTCACTGGCTGTTTTAAATGACCTAATACTGCCAATTAGGAAGCAGCTTTGGGCAGTCAGAGGGACACTGGCAGCTGGCTCAAGTCAACAAAGAAAATCAGGAGAGCCCTGTTGTACCCGCTGGCTCCACATCAGCGAAATTAAAGGGGAAAAGTCAAGGAAATTAACCCTCATGCCCACATGAAAGCTCATAACTTGAAGTAATCCAAACAGCTCCCTCCCATTCATTTCTTCTCCGGCGAGGATTCATGGGCTAAAACTTCTTCTGTACAAATTCACAGGAGATGATGCTCTGTTCTTACCTCCAGTGCCATACAACCAACATGCATTTGAATTGGAAGTCCTTATATATAACTTCACATTTTTTGTTTCTCAGAAGAAAAACCTCAAACACTTCCTCTCCAACACAAGCCTCCAGCTCTTACTTCTTTTCCTTTGCTGATGACGTGACAGAGACACGCCTACAAAGAAAAAACTAAAAACTAGAAAACCAGTTGATGTTTCCTACCTGTAACAGACTCAGCTCCTTGCATGGTCAGGCTCACATTCTTCTTCTTTGCTGAGGAGCTTAAATCCATTTGTCCATTAAGGCTGACTCCAGCATCCACTGCAGTCTGGGGCTCAAGACGCACTTTTTCTGTGCCAGGTACTTCATGGGAACAAGGTGTCTCTGCTGTGAAACCCACCGCATCAAAACTTTTTACCATTTTAGGAACTTTATCCAGCGAAGAGGCATCATTAGCCGATACCAAACTCTTCACTCCCACATTTCCCAGTGACTCAACAGCCTGCAAGCGGCAGGCACACGGCGAGAAGGGCATTGCAGGTACAGCTGGGCTCTGCCTTCCCTCGGGCTCGGCCAAGCCCTGAGCCACGGCCAGGGCAGGAGCAGTGTCGCTGTCGCCGGCCGGACAGACGGTGTCGGTGCTGGAGTCACTGTCACACGTGGGCTCCTCTGCGATGGGCTGCAGCGCCGCCCGGGGCAGCACGCCCTCCGTGTCCTCCTGCTCCTCTGGATAGGCTGCAGCAGGCACTACTGGCAGCGGCCTTGGCACCTCCTTACCCTCACAGGCACTGCTCGGGGCTCCCACCTCTGAGGCATCCTTCAACTCGGGGGTGCTGCTGTGGGGGGAGATTCGCCGTAGGGTTTCAGTGGGGTCTTGCTCTTGGTTCAGCCCAGCATTTGGACAAGGGTCACTCTCTGCACCCAGGGACTCATCTGCTGATGCAGGTCCGTGCATGGTGCCTTCTGCTGCAACTGCCGCTCCAGCCTTGCAAATTTCTTTGGGTTGGACTGCTGCTTTCAGCCCAGCATCCACATCGCTGCTGCCCACCACAGGCCTCCCCAGACTGCAGGCAGAGGGTTTCAAACCAGCAGCAAGGAGTTCCTCGGGGAAAACCTGCTCACTGCCATTCAGATGAGCCTCCTGCTGTGGCTCAGCTTTGCTTCCTTCAACATGCTGCGAGTGGCCCTGCTCCGGGGAGCCCTTGTCCCCAGCAGGGTCCCCAGGCCAGGCGGCAGCTACCCCGCCATGCTCCCCACCATGCTGCCAGGCGAGCTCTGCCCAGCCTGCCCTTGCCGCCACCGCTTCCTGGTTTTGTTTAGATTCCTCACTCTGAGTTGCAGAGGGTGTGCCTGTTAAATTATCCTCGGCACAATCTGCGCCCTTGGCACATGGAGCTGATCCAGGGTCATTACCTTGCGGAGCTGCCTCCTGCCCGGGAGGTGCCACTGCAGCATCTCCCTCCTGACTCACAGCCGGCCCCTCTCCTCTGGGCAGGGGAGAGGGCGATTCCACCTTGCTGCTCCTCCCCTCCTGCTCTGAAGCACTTTCTGCTTTCTCTGCTCCAGCCTGGGCAGGCTCTTTCTCTGCCGGGCCTGTGCTCGCATCCTCTGGAGGGAGCGATGCAGGCTCACGTTCCTCACGTTCACTCTGCTGAGCAGTGTCTGGTTTGAAGCTGTTGCCCATTTCAACTTTAATGCCAGTCTGAGCAGCAGAAGGGTGACAGGCAGCAACTTCCTCACCACCGCCTGCAGAATCTTTGCTTCCTCCATCTCTGCAGCTGCTGGTATCAGTTCCTACTGACTCCTTTTCACTGCTCTCCATGGCTCCAGCCCCACGGTCAGCGACCTCACCACTCTCCTGGCAGTGTGCAGGTTCTGCACCACTTTCATTAGATCCACCAACACCTCTGTTTTCAGGTTCACCATCAGGGCCATCAGTTTCCACAGTGCCTTCCAGTGAGGACAAGCTGGATTTTCCATCTATGCAGCCTGCTTCCACCTGCCCTTCTTGCTCTCCACTCTCACTGCTGCCATGGACTTCCAAACCAGGAGCAGGTTTAGATGCACATGCAGGAGTCTTCACCCCATTCACTGCTGGCAATGCTTCCCCAGTGCTCGCAGTGCCCTCCTGCCCCACTGTGACACTGGCATCACCCTGGCTTTCCATGAAGTCACCGTTTACCTGAGCAATGCTCGAGTCCACATCAGTCTCTTTGCTACTGCTGGTCTTGCAAAGGTCAACAGAGACACTGCCAATGTCACCATCTGCATTTCCGATGTCACCATCTGCATTTGCACCATCACAGGCTGGTACCACTCCCACATTTGCATCCTCCCCACCCGAACACTCAGTGCCGTTGAAACCACCGAGTAAGGGCTGAGCAGCGCTGGATGACTCTTTCCTAGCTGGGTACTTCTCTTCCAGGTTTGCAGTCCTCTCAGCAGGCTCTGCCATCCCATCCTCTGCCCGCCGCTGGCCCTTAGCCCTCTCCGGTGCCCCGGCACAGTTCCTGCACTCAGTCTGGCCCATGGCCACATCCAGGCCCTCCGAGGAAGCCGGGGTTTCACCTGCAGCTGCAGCCACAGCAGCAGCACTGCCAGCAAACTCCTCAGCAGTTTGCACTTCCTGATGGGCACTGTCTGTTCTGTCCACACCGGCTTGATCCAGAACAACTCCAGTCAGTGTCATTCCAGCTTCTGCATTTGTATTTCCAGAGGGTGGAAGATTTACAGCACCATTTACACTTGCACACAGGCTCACAGTGCAGTCCTCATCTGATACGGTCCCAGAGCCCTCTGCAGACCTTAGCCCCGCCTCTCCTTCCTTTTTGCACAATATCACTGTGTTTTTACTTTCACAGAAGCTCGCTGGGCTGTTCACACCCCCCAGGCTAACCATGTCATTTGGTGCATCATTAAAAGCTCCCAGGCTGCTGCTGTTGCATTTCTCCTCCTGCTGGGTTTGGTCTGAGAGTTGCCCAACGTCAAGGTGAATCGGACCAGATGGATTTTCCTGCCTTTCTTCTCTTGCCATTTCTTCTAGGCTCTGAGAGGTAGTGGTCAGATGACCCTCTGCTCCTTTAGCACAACTGTCTCCAGAATCTCCCAGTACAGGCTCCGTCTGCTGCCTTAAACTCTGTAATGAGACAAAAAAAAAGAAAAAAAAAAAGTTTATTCTGTCATGTACTTACTCAAGACCTGTATCTACCTAATCCTATTCCACATGAATCCTATTCCTGGTGTCATACAAGAGAGAGCTACAAATGTACTGCAGTGGGTATTTTACATGCTGGTTTTATTAGCAGGAGGTAATACTGAAATCAATAGAATGAAAGAAATGTTGGTTGAAAAGAACATCTAAAGGTCATCTAGTCTAACCATCTGCCTGAAACTGGCCTACTGCCACTCCAGCATCAGGTCAACCATGACTTTCTCTTGCCAAACCTTCAATGATGGAGTACCCACAGCCTCTCTGGACAATCTGTTCCCATGCCACACCACCCTCCCATGAAGAATTTTCCCTCAAGCCAGCCCGAACAACCTGAAGCTGAAATTTGTCTCTCTACCTCCCTGTTGCACCATCTGCCATCACTGAAAAGAGCTGTAATCTTGCTAACTGCTCTTTTAGAAGCTGTAGCCTCAGTACTTGAGTATACATAAATCCAAGATTTGTAAAGAGCAGAATTCAGTCTCCTAAATAATGCAAACATATACCAGTCTAGTCCCAAATGACTTCAAGCAAATACTGCTTAAGAGCACCCTCCCCACCAGCACTCCCCAGCTCTAGCCAGCATTCCTCAGTTTTCTCTCTATGGATGGAAATGCTGCTTCAGACATGGGAATTGGCTGGCAATGTCCAAACACACCAACTGTCTCCTGCTCCCAGGATGGAACTAATAATCTAATCTATTCCTGAGAACTGCAGGCATAATTAAATATCTGAAATTTATTTCCTAACTGGAAATAAAAATTTCAAAATTATGACATATTATTAAAATTAATACATGCATTATCATGGAACAGTAGGATCATAATCAATTCCTCTCTAATCTGTGTTTTCCTTCCAGAGCACTTGCTTTGTCAAGCTTTTATAGTTTGATACAAACAAACCTTTACTTAAAAAGAACCATCTGTTTCAATATTTCCTTTCATATTCTCATCTCTGTAGAAGAGAACATATCAGTGCTCACATCTTAGGAAGAGTGGCTTATTAAATTACTGAGCAACCTCAGCCCCCTTGGAGGATACCTGATAGAGCTCCCCACAGGATTCCTTGGGGTTTTGCACCACAAGCTTTCCAAGGTCACACTGGTTTCTCACTAAGTGCCTGGGACTCTCCACATATATAAAACCGTAATGAACTATGTAATATCTGAGCTTTTCTTGCATTTATTTGTAAAAGGATTTAAAAAAACCAACAAAAACATGCATACTAGAAGTCTAACTTGAACAGCTCCCTGAAAATTTTATTTAAGGTTTTTAGTTGTCACAGAAATAAAACTTCACACCAAAACCGTCAGCTTAAACACCCTGGTAATTAAAGCAGCCACTATGTTAACTTATGCATCATGGGGGACTTCTGGGTACTGCATATACTAACAGTGGCTAAAACCATCACTGTGATGCTACCTTGAGGATATTGCATTTACCTGTCTTTCCACACTCTGAGGTTTGCAGACATTGAGCAGCACCACAGACTCACGGAGTCACAGACCCCTAAATGTACTCCCAGTGTTTGCCACGAATCTCCCTGCTATTCAAAATAACCCAGCTGTCCAGCTCCCATATCAGCTGTCAGCTTTACCTCCCTGGTTTTGAGGCAATCCAAGCCAGACTAGCACTGGAGGCAGCAGCATGGCATCTCCATCCCTTGTGCAGCATCAGGGACGGGACATGGGACTCTGCGTGCAGCGGTACCCAGAGGCTGCAGATATTTTTTGCAAGGGCAAACAGCGTGCCAGGCCTTTGGTGGCTGTAACCCCACAGCAGAGCATGGAGACTGTGCTCCTGGATCCTAGACAGACAACTTGGGACAAGCAGAGCTTTCAAAAGGAGGGGCTGCAGCAGCCCCAGCATCCTCACGGTGAAGTCACTCTGCTGATAGCCGGAAAAATACAGCCATCACCAAAGGAAGCCAACAGGCTTTCAACTGACCCAAAATAAACCTAAATGAAATAATTACAGGGCTGCTTTCCAAACTCAAATCAGATTAGATGTGAAGTAAAACAGTGGTGGAAAGTAAAGTCTATTTCTGATTTCACTGTCAGGCAAAATGTTCCAAATCTGGCATGTGCATGAGCAAACAAGCAGTGAGCTGGATATGCTCACTATGGTTTAGGGGCTTTTGATGGAAAAGGGGAAGAGATTTCACAGTTAGCCGGGATTTGCCACGAATGCCACCAGTTCCTGATGAGATTGGGAGTAACTAACATCTCAGATACTGAGCAAGGCTGAAAATGGCTCAGCATGGCCTGTCCTCTGCTCATCCCACCCAGCCCACTGGCTGAGCATACCACTAACTTCTCCCCTTCCTTAGTTAACACAACAAAAATACCCTGTTGTTCAGATCCTGCACCTCTGCAACCCCAGATATGTGATCTGATGAAGGAACACCCACAAATGATGCCAACTGTGACACTGTGTGGGTGCTTCTGAGAAATGGCACAGAAGTGTCCTGATGTTTCATCTTCCCAACTGAGACCCTGTGGCACCAATTTTAAAGCAGTAGGAGGAAGCCCTTCCAAAGCCCTACGGTTCCTGTGGTCCAACGACCAGAGTTCGAGAGGAGCACAGTGAAAGGACCATTATGGACACAAACACTGTGTGGCCAAGGCAGGCTTGTCCTCTGAGTCCTACACTGAATTGCTACTGAAATAGCCATTTCTTCCATCACCCATCCCAGAAACTTTCCTCAGTCTCCTCTCTGACCCTGAACTTTCCATCTGAACAGAGATGTCCACACCCCCAGCCTCACTCCAGAGCCTGCCCAACGCCTGCCAGATAGGCACAGGGTCAGCAAATCTCCAGGGAGGTGTTCCTGTCCATCCAAAGAGGTCCAAAACTAACAGAGCAGGCAGCAGCTGGGAGCAGAGACAGGCAAAACAGAGCTGGTGCTGCACAGCCCTGAGCCTGCTTCTCTTCTGAATGAGAACATTTGCTGTCTATGCAGCTTAATCTGATCTCCCCATGCTCAAAGAAGAAGCAAATGGACAGGTGTCCACCCGGATGCTTGATAATGAATCCAGAGAAAACGCCTAGGGAAACGTGCCCTGAAGGATGCTGACGTGTAAAAGTCCTCCCCAGGTGCCAGGCTGCAATCAGCCAGATCTGCTCCTCTTCCATCCCCTCAGCCTTTTGCTCACCTGGTGCTGGTGGCTCTGCATGTGCATCTGAAGGTGCCGGATGTCCCTCTCCCAGGTGGCTGCTGTCCCCTCCGTGGCCTCAGCTGTCAGCAGGTACACGTCCAGCCCGCGGTGGTGCTTCACGCGGTAGGCGCCCGAGTGCACGGTGTGAGACAGGGTGCTCCACGAGTCCGGCTCCCTGGCTCCCTCCCTGGAAAACAAGGGTGGGTCAGTGGGCAGGCGAGGAGGGATCCTGCAGGGCAGGACACGCACGCTCGCCCTCACTCTGGAGCCATCTAATCACGGGAGCCAGCGGAGCACGGCACCGGCTCCAGGCCAGACAGACAGACACACACACACGCTCCTCAGTCCTGGAAACTAATGTGATTTAGCGCTAATGCCAGCCACAAGCTTTATTTCACAAGGCCCTTCTCAGGCAGGGATCAGTGGTTTTTAGCCCAGACTACGACAGACTAGCAGCTAAGGACATGACAACTGCGTTTTAAATCCAATTTGTCACAGGTGAAGAGCACCAAAGAAGCTGTGAGAGAACAGCAGACACCTGAAAGGCAGAACAGCAAAGGGGTAAGAGTTGGAAAGAATGAAAACTATCACAGTACAACTTCTACACCAAAGCCAACACACAGCCCACAAACACCCAACAGCCATCAAATTGCAGCAATTCTTTCACTCCTGAAATGAATCGAACTTGCTCTGTGAAACTGCCTCTACACAAGATGTTCTCAGTGTTGTGAGACAGCTGTTTTTCTGCAGCACTATCAGGAGCTTTCTTTTTACCAATCCAAAGGAAATAAAAGAAAAAATATGCTGTAGATTAAATGAAAAATAACTTAGTATGTAAATGTAGTCAGTAGAAATTTCTACTGAGTCCTCGTTTTTTTGTACATCAAACCCTGATTTTGGAGCACTCAAACCAGTAATTCCTCAGGTCTCACCAAGCTGCACAGCATCTGCTTATGGGCAAGGGACCCCCAGCAAGCCACAAGGGCTATCTCTCTGGGAAGCCAAGCAGTCTAGAAAGTGAAGTCATAACAAGCAAACACCACGATCAGCAACAGGAATGGGCAGAGCAGGGTGGGGAAACAGTCAAACGGTTCATCAAAGGGAGAGAAACCTGTGCAAGCAATGCTGGTGGCAGTGGCTGCCCCTGCTCTGCCCCAGCACAGCGACCCATCCCTTTATGTGACTCATTTTGGGTTAAATCTGCAAGGAAATTCAGACAAAGCAAAACCATGGCTTCCACCATTCACAACCATTTATCGTCAGTCATGACTTGACTTCAGCAGAATTACACTTGATTTAAGCAGAATCAATATTTCCACAGAGAAACAGAAGGAAGCAGCCAGTTTCTGGTGGTGCCTGGTGTAAATCCACAGAGGCACTGAAGTCAACTGAGCCATTACAAGTGACTAAAGAAATGACCTTCCTTTATCAAGGAAACACAGACATTTCTGTCTGGAGAATTTTTCTCTTCAGCTGTCAAGTATGAGAAACCACTGTACTCGGGGCCATTCTCAGAGTACAAGGAGGCAGTCAGCACAAAGCCCACAGTCACCCACTCACGGGGACAACAGCAGCCGGATTAAAGAGCTGCGCACGATCCATCTGCTCCACTTTCTCATCAGCTTCAAGGACCCTCACAGGCTTCTCCAAATCAGCACCCACAAAGCTGCCTGCTTGACTCGTTGAGCCTCAAAGGGACCCTCAGCAACTTCAAAAGGCTCAATCTGGAGCAAGATGACAGGCACAGTCCCCTGCAACACCGCGAGTGTGTCCACCCCTCCAGCAATCCGCAACCTTCACACGGCCCAGATGGATCAAACAGCCACTTTTGTTTACAAAGAGCAGCTTCTTTTCATATTCAAGCAGCCAGTCGGTGTTACACTTTATGAAAAGCTTTAAACCTTTTGAGAAAGCAAGAAGTTTCTCACATCCAGCCAAGCACCAACTCCAAGCTGTCATTTTTAGTAGCAGTGACCTTCGTTACAAAAAATTAAGCAGTGAGATAGCAAATGGTTCAATCTATTGCCTCCTTCAAACCATCCCTTTCATAGTCTGCTCCATCCCAGCACTAATGGTCTGAAGCAGAGAGGACAAATGAGAATTCACAAATGTTAACTCGTTTTCCCACCACTGTTCCTGTTGTTCAGGCTATCACTTCCAAGGCCATTTGAAAAGACACTCCTGCTCATTTGCCCTCACACACTGAGCTTCACTGTTTGTGCCTTTCCTGCATGTCTCACTGCAAGTCCTGGGTTTTACTAAGAGATCATAAAAACACACTTTCTTCCAGGAAAAAAGCTTTGCTGTTACGCATTTTGTACTTCCTGGCTGTGAAAGATGCTTATTTTATCCAGACTTGGAATTTCTGTTGTGGTTGTATGGGAGTGCATATCCAAGTTGCTCTACTAGGAGATAAAAACAGATATGCAAATACTGAAGATTTATTAGCAAAAAAAGTGTATAGGAACTCTAGCCTTCAAGAAGTTTGAAAATCTGCTTTTGTTCAGCACAAAAATCCAGTTTGTTGTGCTTTGCCAGAAACAACGGAAATCTGTCTTCTTATGAGATTTAACCATCCTGGGTCAAACCTTTCTCATCTTCCCTTTTCAACAGTTTCCCATCAAAATGCGTAACAGATACCAGCAAACTGAACATTTTGTAAGAAACATTTCTGAGCTCAACTTTCACAGAAGAAAGAATCTTGGTTAAAAAAGCAAGGACTGCCAGAGGAGGCTGATAGTGTTCACTAGCTCTGCCCTCCGCACAACCATGCCACCGCCCACTGACAACACTTAGAAGAAGTCCCCCAGCTCTGGTCAGTCTTTTGTCCCAGGAAGGCAAACCCAGAAGGGTAATTTTTGGTTGAAATGAAGAATACCAGCCCACCCTTCATCTGCAGAAAGGTGGCTTAAAGGAGGATGACAACATCAAACAGAGACAGAGGAGAAGAAAAACTACTTCAAAATACTCTCGGGCCATATCCTGCTCCACCTGGAAGTTGATTAGGTTGCTGAAACTACAGGATCACCTCCTGCCCATCTGGAATGTAAGAAAAGATGACAGATCATAGAATCACAGAATGGTTTGGGCTGGAAGGGACCTTAAAGGTCATCTGGTTTCAACATGGGTAGGGACACCTTCCACTAGACCAGGTTGTTCCAAGCCCCATCCAAGCTGGGATGGGACGGTGAGAAGGAAGTGTTTTTTATTTAAACCTCCCAGCACTGCCCAAGTTGACTGGTTCCTTTTCTAGGCAGAGCTACACTGTACTCATGTGCTGAATCGCTCCTCATCTGGCAGGAGAGCAGAGAGCAAGCAGTGGAAAAAGGAAAGGAAAGTCCACGCTGCTTGGCTTCTGGCTTCCGGCAGATATGGGCAAAAGATTTTATGAAGAGGGAAGATAAGTGAGAAAAGGAGAACAAAACTGAAAAAAACAACAAACCACCACCTGATCAAAAGCTCTTCCTGCCCTCAAAAGCTGCAGAAACTGCTCAGTAACAAGGGTCTGAAATTCGAGGTGCTGGCGCTCACTTATTTTCCAGCAGCAAGACACAAGATCTGAGCTGCAACAAAGAGGAGGAGGAGAAGGAGGGAGGAAGAGATCAGAAGACAAATTAAAAAGCCTCAGTGAGTTATACAAAACTTCATGTTAGGAAGATTTATCCCATAGTTTCACAAAGGGGTGAGGAAGGCAGTGTGGGAACTCAAGGTGTTATTACCTGGGGATATCACCTCCAGATTTCTGAGCTGAAACAAAACAAGCTCAGTAGCATTGCCAGCTCTAGGATCTTACTGCAAGCCTGACAACAGCTGTTGGTTTATTCTGAAAGCATCAGCCCCTAGATCTACATGGC
>VWZN01005442.1:623050-694253 GCA_013396955.1 Regulus satrapa | reverse complement strand
AAAAAAAAAAAGGAAAAATCAATTTAAAAAAAATAAACACAGTCCATACCATTATGGCTGCATGAAAAGCTAGGAAAAGGTCAGAATTTGGATGCTCTTATCTGTAAGGTAAAAGAAAACATAACTAAATTGAATTATAATCTTACATTCTTTTTGTTTCTATTATTATGGTTTCCCAGTGAAAATACCAGATCAGACAGTCCCTGATCTGGGATAAACAAGGAATGGTGCCTACAGGGACAGGACTGGTGGCGATTGTGCAACATGCCCAGAGCACAGGCAATTTAAATCAAGCCAACAACCCCTCCTGGGAAAACCCAAACTCAGTGCAGTCATGAGCATTTAAACCAATCTTAGAAATCTGACCAAACAGAATTCCAATGTCATTTTCAGAAGTGTTAGGGTAATGGAGGCTCTGTATGTGTGTGACCAACTTTGCCCCACAATCTTCAGTGATATACAGCATTGTATGTAAGACCCAGAAAACACATGCAACCAGCATGTGGCTAGAATGAGTTAAAATGAAACAACTATTTCCAAATTTGGAAGACATTTAATAAACACAGAATTCATACTTCAGGCATTTCTAAGTATTCCAAATGACCCAGGAAAGTAGAAAAAAAAATGTTTCTGGTATAAGAAAAACCTATATACTGCTCACTAATTTGAATAGTTTTGATGTTGAAAGAAAGAGTTAAAAGTTCATCTGATGTAGAAATAATGACTAACCCCTTACAATGCCTGGCACAAACATGAACTGCAGTTGTGGGTTCTGACACCAAACTGAATTCAGGATTGCATAACCTACCCTTCAATATCAGATTAAATATTTAATAACTGGATTCAAAATATGTGATGCTAACTTCTCATTGATCAACACACTACACAGCAGCAAATCATAGAGAGAAAAGTTGGCTTAGTCCTTCCACAGTTGTTTGCAGATGCACATATGCTAAGGGAGCGTATTTCCAAATACAACAGGTCAGTACTTCTAAAGTACTTAGCCAAGCATTTCTTAGGCCTCAATCTTAATTATACATTTTAAAAAGTATTAAAATACAGCTAAAAACTCTTATCAGCTGTATTTGCCAAAAAAGTACAATCTGCATTCCATAAGATAGACTGTTATTAAAGGCATTTTCTATTTGTTTTATTTTCAGAACATTATATAAATAGGATGTGGAGTTGTAGGTCCAACACAGAACCTAATGTCCACCTGGAGACTCAGCACTAAACAAAGGGAATTTAAGGCCAGTCTAGGAAACGCACTCAAGAGTTAAAACAGATGCCATTTGTTGCATTTTAAATAAAAAAAGCACCATCATGGAGAATACTTCAGCAAGCAGTGTTTACAGCTCAAAACAGCACCTCAGATCAGGACACGTGATACGGAAGCAGAGTTGTCTCTGCACAACATCTCCACATGCTGCAAGTGAGCATGATCGCTGGCTCTGCAACACAGCCCCGAGAAGAAGCCATGCCTTTGGCTGCCTCTGACACAGCAGTTTACAAAGACTTCTTCTACAATCATCTGTTCAAACTCTAACCCCCTACCACAAATGTCACTGCTTGGAGCAAATCTGCTCCAGAGACCGAATATGAGCATCCTAACTGGGTCTCCAGCTAGCCCATGCCTGAGGCCAAACACCCAGCAGTTCTGGGAAACCACTTATCTGCATTTTCTAAATTTATCCTGCAACAGATCTCTCATAATCACTTACCAACCACACAAGGCTGTCCAGTACTTATGGCCCCTATAATTTTTGGGAACATTTCCAGATCGGATTGCTTGGGGAAGGAAAATAATTTATTCTTATATCTTACCAAATATACTCAAATCTCTCCTCTCTCATCCTCACAGGTCTGTTTTCCATGACCTCCCAGGACTACAATTTCCGAGTGGGAATACAAAAACATTAAAAAACTGTTTCTATCACACGGACTAAGCCTTCTCTTTCTTCTGTATTCAGAGGTGGTTCCATACAAAACAAAGGTGAGGAGGGAGCCAAAGAATGAAAAGCCTTCACAGGGATGTGGAAACACATGAGGAAGTCAGTAAAAGTTGGAGCATCATGTGGGGTGAGTAGGTGGAAGACAGAAACACAAACTCCTCCTGCTCCATCAAGTTTATACCTGGTTGCCCCATCCTCCCACTCCAGTCTGCTCCTCTGCTGTGGCCAGAAGAAACCCACAGCACCTCAGCATCTTTCTAATCGTGACGTTAAAGCTATTAAATGATGGTGTTTCCACTGAAAATCCTACAGCCACAAAATGAGACCCTGTAGGCCACTGGCCCTCCCACACTGCTCTAGACACACACTACTGCTAGACAGCACCTCCTTAACACACACCTCTCTGAGCCTTATTTCAGTGCCTCTCCAATATTTTTTAATTCCTCTTAACACATCGTTCCTATACCATCACTTGTAGATACGAAGTCAACTGTTCTGCCACATGAGCCATACCTCAAACCCAGCTCCTCAAATAGCAATGAAATAGATTTTTTGCTTGGTTTGGAGTGGAAGAACAGATGGAGAAACATCAGCACTACTTCAATAAACCTTAGAGCCTCTGATTGTGCTTAGCCAGAAATAAAATATATGTATGCCATGTGACTGATTTTTAGATCATGCTTAAACATTCTGGTGAACATAAACTGGGTATTTCTGAAATTAAACACATGTTTACAGGGCCTGCTAAACTGGGGTGGAAAATAAAATAAAATAAAAAGGATGTACAAGGCAAATCATCTTGCAGCTCTGTCTCAGAAAAGCAGAAAAATATATTTAGCTATAAAAGTAAAGTCACTGAAAAAGCATCCTTATTTGAGAGGCACCACAGAGATTACAGCCCAGACTTCACCAATTACTTATGTAAAATCAGAACAATAGCAAGTGATAACCATGGATTGAAAAACATTCATAAAACCCTTCTGCTACCAGTGAGTTATTCCTCATGTGTGTTAATTAAATAATTTTAATTTTGGAAATACAAACTTGTACTAATTTACAGTTTCACAGACTGAGCCTCCTGATTATTACCAGGAAATCTGAAGGGAAGAACAATCCCAGAGCTGTACAGAAACACTTGAGAGTAAAAAGCAGAGAAACCAGCAACAGCAAAAGAAAGTTCACAGTAAAAAACTCCAAAACTGTTGCAACTCTCTGCAGGGATTAGAAAAATGAAATTTAATTTTTTTTTTTAAATGAGCTTTATTTTTCTCTCACTTCCCCCTTTTTCAGAGAACATAAATCACTCTCAGCTGTGAAGGAACTACAGGCGTTTGGCTATGCTGGGGAAATAAAGGTTACTAGGCAGAAATACAATCAGCAAGCTGATCAGTGTTTGTATGTTTTACAGAGCAGCACTTCCAACCTCTCTGCAATCCCGCACGCTCCGTGTCCCGAAGCCATTTTCCCCACTGCTGGTCGAGCCCTGCAGAACATGGAGCTGCCAGGAGATTGTGTTACTGCCCTGGCTGCACTGGGAAAGAGCAACTCCTGCACTCTGCAGCTGTGCAGTTACTCAGGGAGTCCCAGCAGCCTGCTTAAAGGCCGTGCTGCCTCTCCAGAGCCAGCACCCTGCAGTCTGCACCACCCAGCTCCAACACCGGGGAGAAACAGGCTTCAAGCACAGACCCTTCACTCTGGAAATACCTGAAACTCAAAGAAGGCCTTGCGAACTGTGCCCTTTCCAAAGTTATCTTTACATATAAATCTTTACTTGTATATTTTCCTCTATAAAACTACTGCCCTTCTGCAGTGTCCTATTCCATTTGCACTGCAGGACACTGTTTACTGCACGGTTTTCATCTTGGAGATAAAACAAGTCCCCTCAGGAATGATGCACAACTGATGAATGTTTATTGATGAGGAATATTTATCTGCTTATATGAATATTTATTAATGAATGCTATTAACTCTCGATCCCTGGCGACGTACACAGGCTCTGTGACAGCTCCTTGTTTGGGTCTCAAAAAAACCAGCACATGCACCTTTCCTGTCTGAGGAGGAAAAGCCAGTGCACACCACAGAACAGAATACTTCCAGGGATGAAAAACTTGCATAGGGAACTTTTTTTTTTTTTAAAATATGAAGTACTGCAAAAACTGAGAAGGGAAAGTTCATCAGATAAACAGAAATTCAAAATGTCACCAATGAAATTAGTTTTTGAGAAAAATATTTACACAGCGGCTGAATCAAGCTACTTTGCAGACACACCAAGGCAAAACTACAGAAACGGAGAAGGTTTTATGTCTGCTCTTTAATGATTGTATCCTAATTATGGCAGAATTTCACCCCTTCCCAATGCTGGCTGGGAGAATCACTGTAAA
Source organism: Regulus satrapa (assembly GCA_013396955.1). Lineage (NCBI taxonomy): Eukaryota > Metazoa > Chordata > Aves > Passeriformes > Regulidae > Regulus > Regulus satrapa. Next base: position 689,920 of record VWZN01005442.1, on the reverse strand, counting down.
ATGCAGGGTGCTGCAAATTAGCAAGCAAGAGAACAATAAATTCCCCCCAAGGATAATGCATCACAAAACATGCTGCATTCATTTATTTGGTGTAGCGCAGTTTAATTACTTGTAAAAATAATGACTCCTTTGTAGGGGCCCTCACTAACATGCGTTGCTGCTCTGTGTTTTGCTGAGTGGGACGAGCTGTGTGCCAAATTTGTGGGCATGGATTATACAGCGTGAGCATAGGCAGAGTGCAGAAAGGAGGTTGTACAGTTTTCTTTGTGTTTTGACAGCACATAAATGACACTCGCTCTCTTCACGGGATTTTCTGTGTTTTGAAGCTTAGTATTTCTCCTCCCAACAGGGATTTTCAAGTCTCTATCCCATCTTATTGTAGAAAATACTCAGCACAATAAAAAAAGAATCTCTGCTGTGGAATCAGGCCATGCTGGTTGCCCCATCCTCCCACTGCTGTGGTGAAGGGCTGTGGCCATCCCCCTGTCACTGCTCCAGTCAGTCCCAAGGTCACATCATGATGTTCCACCACCACCCCACCCATTGAGAAAGGGAACCAGGAACTTCCAGCATCCACAAATTTCCGTTTGCAGGGAATAGAATTCTGTTTCATGGGAATAGAAGAGTTTGCAGAGTCAGGGGACCTGTGGCATGGCTGTCAGATGTTTATACACTGTATTTCCACCCAGCAGTCCAAAAAGAAAACAAATCACAAAGAAGAGTTTAAGGATATAGGAACTAGGACCTTGATGGCAACCTTTCTGCAGTGTCTTATTTTCAAAGAAAAATGGCAAAGATCATCAGAGAAATTCCATGGATTGGGCCAGCAGCATTCCTTAAAGCCAATGGCACAGGACAATGTCATGGAATCCCAGTCCTCTTTTCATTCCACTGAGAACTGCCATTCCAAAACTGGAACCAGTTGTGAAATACTTCACCAAATACAAGAATAGCTGTTGTAATAGCTTTGTTTACTTCCCATTTTTATTCAAATTACCAGCTCTACTCACATTTGGGTTGCAGTATTTGCTGTGAGCTCTATAATCAAGTTTTGGCCAGCTTAAGCATCCTGACAGTATGTAAAGCCTGGCAATGTCATTAGTTTCACCCTGGAGAACCTTGCTGGTTCTCCAGTTAGGAGAATTTCCTGCAGTTACGGGATGAATTTGCACATCCCATTTTTTTACAACATAGCTTGTGAGATAGTTGTGTTTTCACAGTATGACTGTTGACCTTGATGGAGAAAACGTAACAATGTCATCCTCTCTGTACTGATTCAAGCAAGGGTGGCAGGAGAAGATGTTTGGGCATAGGTCCTATCCCACCCTGCATCTTCTCCTTCACTTTCCATGTGGCTGCCTGAATTTAAGGATAAAGCTTAAATTCAATCACTCCAGCAATACAGATCATATTTTCTGCCCCTCAACACTGCACCCAACGGCTACAGAAAGCAGAATAATTTACAGTTCATAACAGGGAACGTTGCGTGGTATGGTGGACAACATAGCAAACTCCTAAACATGACATTGGGTCACTCAACATAAACCCTAAGAATCTGAAAAGTCAATTCAGAAACACAAAGTTTATAACAAAGCTTAAGAGAACCAGGCATCAGAATAACACACACAGAGACTAAATCTTTTCTCCTATACAAACAGCCCCCTTGAGATTTCTTTTAAGCTCTGTGTCTTTATTAGCCTCAGCCATTAAAGCTAGATATCCAAACATTTGCTGCTCAAAACTAACTTGCCATCTTCCAAAAGATTTCTTGTAAAGCAGTGCAATAAATGCTCATGCCACTAGTTACTTGCTATGTGTTGTAAGATCTGGCTGTTTCTCAAGACCATTTACAAGAGACCTCTTTCTGTTAAATATTCTGTTCTCCTTTAAATATTTGCAATAATTCTTACCTTATTTTTTTTTAACCTACACCAGTAAAATGCTTATTCTCTGCAAGATTCTAACTTATTTCAATATAATGATCACTGTTTCATTTATTAAAACCTCCCCCTCTAAAAAGTAGGAACACATCAGTCCACCACCACAATGCCTGGTAGCTCCTCTTTTTTTGGTAGTTGTACTTGCTTGAAGAAAAGCTTTTTGTGTTTGTATAAGATTTGTCTTAATTAGTTAATATTACAGTGACTCGCTCTGGACTTTACAAGAGAGCTGGAAGCAGAATACTGAGCAACAAGAACCCCTCCCCCCCCCCCAAAAAAAAAAAAAAAAATTATTGTGTTTCCCTACACCCTCAGGATTGCCCCCACTGCTGCTAGAAAGAATGGCAAAAGCAAAATTATACCAAAATTGCCTTTAAGGATGGAGCATAGCACTGAGACACCACTGAGTGATAATGTACAACAAAGCCAAGCATGGTAGAGAATGGAAAACCAGTGGAGGAACCACCAAACCATCCTTACTCTGTCAAAAGCTGGTGCAGCTTCTGGTAGCCCCTCTCCAAGGCCAAGCTGACAGGCGTTGCCCCTTCGTTGTTGTGGATGCTGAGAGCTCCTCTTCCACCCGGCTGCTGGAGCAGAAACCACGTCAGCCTCAGCAGACCCAGCCTCACCGCGAAATGCATCAGCGTCTCCCGAGGGATGTTCTCTGGGAAAGGAGCAGAAGAAAGAAAGGAATGGGAATCTGCAGGCTTGAGGGTTAGGGGAGTGTTATATCCCCACATCCCAGCCTGACCACACGTGGCTGGCATGGAGCTGACAGCCCAAAGGAACCTGTGGCACCTGGAAAAACATCCAACATGCAGGAGACAGCAGTCTGAGAGTGAGGGACACGCTTCGGTGGGGCTGGAAGTGCTCAGCACCTCGCATGCTGAGATTGGCCACCAAAGCCGATGTGAAAACACCACCATTTCCTGAACAGCCAGAGCCACCACCAAGCTACAGCACACCCAAACGGATGTGTGGGCAGGCGGGTTTCCCTGCGTGTCCAAACCTTCACCTCACACAGCCAGGACCAGGTTGCAGGGATGGACAAATTTTGTCATCTAATGGGATGCCGATTTATCCCAAGACATGAAGAAAAAAAAAACAAAAACAATTACATTTGATGCACATATCTTACTTATATCTTATCAAATGGATCTGTTTAAATACTCATGTAGGAAAAAAAAAAACAGGTTTTTTTTCCTGGTTTGGTTATGCCTCAGACCAGCTTTTCTCAGCTCAATACAGTAGCTTTGTCATTCTTAGTAGCAGCATTTATAAACTATCAATCTCCACTGTTGCTTTTTGTATTTAATAACCATGACCTTCTAATTTGGTAGAAGTCACTCTTTAGCCTGAGCTTTCGTCTTGGAAAAATATCCCCCTACTCCAAAAGCTGCAGCTCTAGAATGATGCTCTGAAAAGCTTTAACCAGAAATGAGCTCCAGATGCACTGCTGAAATCCAGCATTTGCAGATCAAAGCTTGTTATTTCTGTATGAAAGGCAAAAGCATTTGGGTTAAAAAAACTGCAAGAAATAAAAATTTGTTCTTTTAATTAACAAAGGATTTCAGTATTGACTGACAGCAACAGCAACAAAAAAGCACCAACTGGGTCTCAGAAAGCTATGCCAATAAGCACACTTGGTATAAACCCTTTAATATCACAGAAATGATTTATTGGGTTATTAATTTGGGTGTCAGCCAAACCTATACAACAGGTTTTAAAATGCATGCACATAATGGCTTTAAAATTTAATTTTGTATTTTTTTCTTCAAGAAGTGCGCCCCAAGAGAAATCACTTCTTCAAAGTGCTCCTGTTTTTCTTGCTTATTTACTTACTTTAGGGACATCATTAAGACCTTCTGTGAAAAACAAAACAATGAAAAATGGGCAGTTCTCCTTTACCTCACACACAATTTTTCACAACTTTTTGGATCAAATTCTGAAAAACTAATCTGTATGCAAGAACCAAAAGCTTTCTGGCACCATTTCTCTTCGGGATGACTCCAAATTAGGTCTCTGGGCTACAAACCAAGCCTTCCCCCTAAGCTCCTCTTGATTACCGTAAAGCAAAACCAAGCTGCCCTGAATACAGGAGTGTCTGAATGGAGGCTCCAGCTGATCAGGAGAAATGGGAATGGCTGAGCTCTCCCAGAGACAAATTCTCAGCCTTTGGCTAAGTAATGAAAAGGATTTCACTATTAAATGTTGACAGAGCACAGTGATTTAGAAATAGCACAACAGAGACGTTAATCAATAGTTGCAGGCCTGGATTTAAACGAAAATTAAAAATAACACAGCATATAGACAGACACAAATGAAAGGGTACTGATGACGCTGCAAAATGTGGATACAGGTAGGACTTTTCCAAAGTGAAAGCAAATGCCCAATGTTGTACTCAAAGAACTCATACATGCACAAAGCTCCCACACTACCTGTACACTGACTGGCAGAGCCAACATAATTAATGTGGTGTAATTCTTCCTTCAGAGATGCAGGAGGCACAGAAGCACCTCTGTTAGAGCAAACAACTGCCATCCAAATAAAGAATGTGTTGCACTGGTCTGACCACGTTCTGCTCTCACCTGGGATCTCCTGTTATGGCTTCTTTGTTGAAAGGAAAAATTATTGTCCTAACTAGAACAGACAGTCTTGTCCCAGAGCTGAGCAGTGCAGACCTGCAAAGCATAAGCACAGATCCCTGGGCCAAAATACTTCCTCCTCCTGCAGCTGAGAGCATTACCAATAGGGAGACACTTCTTCTGCTCACCAGCTCATGGCTCACCACTAAACACACACTACCAAGTTCTGCAAGATGCAGGCAGATATTGTCTTGTCCCTGAGCCAAATGGGTGCTTCTGTCTTGTATGTCCAAAGATGAAATGGCCCCTCCCAGTTGTCATAACACATCCCCAGTTGTCTCAGTCTTCTGATATGATTGCACCTTCTGAGAACATCTTTCCTATTTATTGAAACAATCTTTTTTTATCACTGAATCAGTGGACAGGGTAGTTCCAGAGTTTGGATGGAGGTGTCTGCAAATGCAGCTGAAGTGGACGTGCCCTGCCCTGCTGCCTTTGGGCGGTGACAGTGTGCACACAGGATCTGTACAAGAAGAGGTGGCGTGCTGCCACCAGAGCATATTAAACACACAGGCTCACTATCCTCTTTTGGAAGGCTCTGCCTGACATAGAACCTGGCACGAGGCCACCCTAACAGATGGGCACAGATGATGGCAGCAAAGAGACAAAGTACTATGTACATCCAACAACTGCAGGGGCCCCAGGCAATGGCTTTGGAAGGTTCTGGAGTGTGCAAAACTTGCATGGTGACAGTTAAAAAGGCATGTGCCATCTGTGGGCTGGATTAACTACTAATACATAATGAAAATACATCTGTTGGCGTATGGTGTTGCTCAAAACTAGACAAGACCTGGTCTGCATCAAATATGGACATTTTGCTGGATGGAGAGGGGAAGAAGACAGACAGATCCCTTAGACTTCCTATCTTTGAAGGGATGGAGCTTGTCACGCAAAATGTTGGAAATCCACTTAATGATTTTATGATCTTGTCACGGTGCAAAATGTCCCATGCATGAAAGAATATCAAAAGCTTTAATAAGCAAAAGCCAGAGCTCCTTCTCCTACCCTATACCATAAGAGATCATCGTCTTAAAATGGCAGTAGTTTGAACATCAACAAGAAGCTTCTGGTAATGAGGAAATTGTGGAAATACAAGACACACGATACTGAAAAGGCCAAGATTGTTTTGTTCCCTTCTCGTTTCCTAGTAATAGGCAAGAGTTGAAACATATGATTATTGCCCCATAATGGCAGGGTACTCTAGTCCAGCTGGCAAAACACAAGACTTTGGATATATTATTTTCGTGTAATTTCTTTCTGCTGTGATACATGAACAGACAGTTTATCTATGCAACTGAGGACCAAATTTCCCCAGAAGACTGTCATATATATACTTTGCTAATAGTAAAGTATTAAGGTTTAAGGTGCTATTAGCACAAAACAAATAAGCATTGATGGAAAAAAAAAAATTTGGCTATGACACGCCCAAGAATACTAAGTAAAAACTTTGATTTTAAACCTGATTAAATAACAAGAAAACCCCAACTGCTGTTCCTTTTTTAAAAATAACTTTGCAGATAAAGTAACCTACACCTAATGCTCAGTTTATCCTTCATGCCCTGAGACATTTCATGAGCCAGCCATGGAATGACAGACAGTTGCTTCGTCTTCTTGTGCTCGTGACCTTTACTTAAGGCATCATTGGTTCTCACCAAACTCACGTACACTCAGCAATTTGGAAATCTACCATCACATCTGGCCTCAAAATCTCGCTTTCTGCTGGAAATGTTCTCATTGTTCAGATCAATCCTTGAGAAACAAGGGCAGAACACCCCAGAACCAAGCTGCCACCTCACACCGGCGTCTTAGAGGAAGACTCCAGCAGACAACTGAACTGCAGAAAGGTCAAGGCAAAGATGTGTTTGGAGTTATGAGCTCAGTTAATAAAAAGATGTGTGGGTAATTCCTTTCTTAATCAGATAAAGAATAAATTTTTCAAAGCACACCAAAAGATCTCCATGTCCCCATTCCCGCCAATATCAAAGGGAACAGGAACATTCTCATGCCACCAATTTCTCACCACAGACTAAACGGTACATCTCAGTCCTGAGCAGCACATTTCTGATGCTGTCTGAATGAGACTTGCTTTCTGCTTCTCATTTTCCACTGCAGAGGGCATTAAATTTAGGTATGGAAAAGACTTTTTACATCTTATCAAGGACTGCTGCTGAACAGAGCACTTTATGCTGTTGGCACTGAACAGATCATGCTGATTTAAACCATACCATCCTTTATCAGAGAGCACAGAAGCTGAGCAGCGGACTGGAAAGGATATGAAACCCAACCAAAAGAACACCTGTAACTATTACACTGAAAGGGTTCCAGGGGAAACTATAACAAGAGTGCAGCAGATGAACAGATTAAAGATCCATGTCTGAAATACATCAGCGGTAGCAAAACTTTAGCATCCTCCCATGGGAAAAAATAATAGGTATAAATAACCAAATTCTGAAAGTTTTTAAAAGCTTTTTTAGGATTTTTTTCTTTAAAATCAGATGGGGGTTTTTGTGACTTTCTCTCTTCAGACTCTCTCCCTTTGTGCAAAAAAAAAACAAAACCCAATTCGTGATCTCTATTCCCAGTAGCACTCATGTTGCCCTGTACATTGAAATCCTACTGGTTTTGCACATGAAGCCATTAAACCCATAATTCTATATGCATTAAATATAGAAATTATATTAAATATAATTAAATTAATTAAAATTAATTAAATACATTCAGACAGGCAGAGAGATTCCCTCTATACCCACCCTCCCCCAGGTCATGGAGTTTAATTTCCCAAACAGTACTTACTGAAGGACCATGTTTATCCCGGAGCATTTCTGGGAACTTGTATGTATTCCACACATCAGTAACTGCAATCAGTTAAGTCTTCTATCTAATCTGATGGTCTCCTGGTTATCTGCTCGAAAACCTGGCTCACTGTCTCAGAGTAGTCCTTGCACTCCCAGGGGAATTGCTCCATATCATGACGAACACAGCAACCTTCTGCCAACATTAGCCAGCTCCTGAAGAACCACCTCAGAAAGCTCACACAACCAAAAATCAACCACAGCTCTGGGTTTCACCACTCACTTTTAATAAGCAAAATGGAAAGACTGTTTCCTCAAAGGTTTGTCAGAATATTACTTCCAGGTTATTTTGAAGGTGATCTGTTTACTAGTGAAACAATTAAGCTCTCTAAGCTTTTCACACACCTGAGCCTCAGATCCTCCCTAATTTTTTTCTCCTTTTTTTTCACCCCACTGCAACATAAACAAGCCATAATCATTACTCATACCTCAAAATGTTCAGTTGTGGTTTTCTAGTTAGCTTCTTTTCTCTTCAGTAATTTAAAATAGAACATCACAGTCCTGTATTTACATTGCATACATCCTCAGGATACATATTAAATTTTGATTTTTAGACATAAAGTATAACAATCTGTTCCATTCAAATAGCTGCCTTTGAATGCCACAGAGAACAGTAAATAGCCCCAGTTTTGACAGCAGTAAGAACTATGTTCTTTAGAAAGTTATAGTGCACTTGTAATTATTAAGACAGGCATGATTATATGGCACCTGAAAGAAATGCTGTGTTTGGAATACCACAGTAACAAGACTAATCCTTAATTATGGACATTTTGTAATTGTGGATGCCATTGGAGTTCGCACAGATAGATAACTCAGAGCAAGGCCCAGGAACTGCTTGCTGTGAAGGGGTAGTGTATGCCTGGTGAAGTGCACGGCTCTGCCTCAGGGACCATGCTCTTCCCCAGCCACACACTGTCCCAGGCTTTCTTTTGCCTTCCAGTTCATCCCACCAAATGGCTGAGCACCCTCTGCCTGCCTCAGGGAGAGAACGGAGCCCAAGGACCTCTGAGTTCAGGTATCTTAGGCGCTCCCATCCCCAGCTCTGCAGCTGTGTCTGTTTAGTGACACAGCAGATGAGCTCAACAGCTTATCAGGAGACTGAGGTGGGCGAAACCTTCGAGCAGCCTCTCTGCCCTCCGGGGTGACAGCAGCAAACTCCCTGCCCTCTGCTACAAGCCTGGCCAGGACTAGGTGCAAGCAAAAGCAAGGAGAAGCCTCCACACAAAGCCACCCCCCCCTCAAAATTCAGCCTGGAGCTATGCTCAGTGGTAGATCTTGTACCCAGCTTCTGCCTGAAGAAAGCCATGACTTCCTAACTTCTGCAAAAGCTAGACTCCTACTTCAGGCCTTTGAAAAATCGACCTTTAGACGTGTTTGACAACATCAGGCTCCTCTGAGGAGCAGCTCCCTGTCAGGCTGTGGCACTCCAGGAGCTGGCGGAGGCTCCCGGCTCGCTCCTGCCTTCAGAGGTTTTGCTGAACAGCAGCGTTTTGTTTCCAGCCCACAAGAGCCCATAGAGCCGTGCCAGCTCAGAGGCAGCACTAAACATCGTTCAAGAAGGGATCTGACATTCTCTTTTGTTCTCATTTCTATAGTATTCTCTCCTTGGAGAAGGTTATTTGAAGTTATCTGGTGCTGACATTTAGGAAAATGTGAAGCATGAGTTGCAATAGCTGCTCAAAGGTAGGACAGGGTGTCCCACCACAGGCATTGGCCAGAATGTGCTGAATTGTTCCAACGCTCCTAACAGAGCAATCTTTGCAGTGCTTTTCCCTCTCCCACACACAAACTAACACACAGGCACCAGTATTAGGGTGCTGTATTTTAGCACAGAGGTTTTTTCTAATCTATCACTCCATCATAAACTAGGGACATCTCTTCCATCTCACTCTAGCAAAACAGAGTTTCATGACCAAAAGGAAGCTTATGCATGCAAATCCTTCCTATCAAAATCACAAAAATTCCCCCAAATTCCCTATGTGTAATTAGCTCACTGCAAAATAACTACCAGATAACTCTGCCTCTAACAAAAAGGAACATATTTTATAGCACTAATATTCTAGAACTAAATTTGCATTTAGTGACGTTATATTTTTTCACTTTTATCTACACACACCTCACCACAAGATGCCAAAACACTCAAGAGTTACAGAATTTGGCACTACAGAGCTCCCCCTTCTCACTGTGGAAGCCTCAGATGCTCCATAAGTCCACCAACATACAGAGCCCTGCATTACCACAACTTCTAGGCACACAAGCACATGCTGAGCAAACCAACATAAATCTTATGGCCTGGTTTCCTTAAATGCTGATTTTCCAAAGAATAATCAAAGTCAAAAAGAGAAACCAGATCTCAGCCTTCCCGCAAAATCAGCAGCAATTCAGTTTTAAAGTTTTTGCTGAGATCGCTGTGACCATATTTATATGACTTAAACCAGAATTGTCTGCATTACCACAACAGTTTTCAAATGCAGAAAGAAACATCAGTGACTTCCACACAAAGGAAAAGAATACCAAGTGTTTATCTCCTTGTAAACATATGACAGCTGCTGAATTTCTATCAAGGAGACATTAAACATGATCAAATGTTTTAATGTCTGCTAACACGGGAATTGCCTGTCCTTGTATTGAGCTTTACAAAAGCAGTCAGCAAGCTGGAGGAAAATAAAGCAGGAATCTCCTGTGGAAAACCTTGCTGCATTGAGCAGAACTGAGCCTGCTGAGCTGAGCAAGGCACATCCCAGTCCTATTCAACTGTTTGTGCCATTGCATCTTATAAAAGATAACAAATGCCTCACAGTCACATTCCTGAAGTGAAACTATTTGCCAAAATACCCTGAAAATTTACAGCAAGGATTTGCACATAGTGGAACTAATCTCCTGGTCCCATGTGTGTTTCCTTTTACCCCCATGTGACAAAATAAGCAGAACTCCAAGGAAACACACACACACCACAGTACCCTGAACACCTCAGCACTCCTGCTTCAGCAGCTACCAGAGACTTCAGGCCAGTCTTGGGGTTTATTTATAAGCTCTCAGTAGCCGTCACTGCTGTGCTTAAGGGTCAAGTTTTCCCACCCTTCACTTCTTTCATTTGCAAAACTGTGCAGGCTTATTTTGGGGAACTGCTGTGTTAACCCATCCTGTGTGAAACCAGGGATGTGATATAAACCCTCAGAGCCAGAGCCTCAAATTCTCCAAGAAAAATCACATGTCCTTTTCATATTACAGTCATTTTGCACCTGTGTTGTAAAACCAACATTTACTATGAGCACCACATTTCTGGCACAAGTGTATTTCCAGGAGCATCAGACATTCTACACCACACAGGGTTCTTTCAGCATACAGCACTATGCTGATACACAGGCCATTTTAACATGCACAGAAATACCCTTTCAGGGTATATGTGAAAATACTGACTGTCTGCTCGTGCTATTTCATAAGAGAAGATTCAGAGAAATCATGAGCTGTGACTATGCATTTTATATTATATATTTTATACCTTATATATTTTAAGGAAGCTGAAGGGCAAGATATGGGATGTGGATGGACATCACATCACAGAAGGTACATGGCAGGTTCCCAAGGCAGGGAACCCTTTCTCCCAGGCTTTTTACCTCTCTCCCAACCTGCAAATCTCACTGTGCCCCAGAAGTCCTCACCGGCCAGGGACTGGTCTGCTCCCAGCACGTTCCATTCTGCCGGCAGCTTCAGGTGTCGAAATGCCAAGGCCACTTTCTCATCCAGAAAGTCCACGTCTGCAGCAGGTGGCCTTGACCGGTCCAAGAACCGTGTGAAATTCAACGCCTGCTGGTTGCCAGCACAGGTGGCCAGAAACTGGGCGGCATCGTAGGCTTCGTCCTGGACAAACTGGAAAGTCTCTTCTGCCACAACCAGAACGGGGTGACCTTCTCTAGAGGCACAAAGGGCCACCTTCACTGTCTCACAGCAGTCATGGCCTGCAAAACAAAATTCAGACAAATGGTTAAAAAAAAAAAAATTAAAATGGCAAAGGCTGAGGAAACATAACTGAAAAATTCCTTTGACACACATACTCTTTGCATTAAATCAAGTAAGACCAAGTTATTGAAGGTCACAACTCTAAAATAACACTGGCTTTGGAATTTATATGTATCATCAGAGATAAGTATTTCATATAGATTTTAAAAGGAAAAGATGTATAAGCCAAGAACTATAAGCCACCCAGGCTACTTATATTCAGCAACAAGTAATCTCAAGAGTTTTAATTAATTTAAGTAAAAGATTTTGCTAACATACCAAAAGCCAAGTTATATGGACAAACTTTTCTTCTGCAATTCCGCAGGACTCCAGCAACTCATCAGAAAATAGAATCTGAGTACTGCAAAACTACATACTCCAAATGCTGTCAACAACACTTGGCTTGCACTGAAAACACTGAAATCTCACATAAAACAAAGGTCTACATGGCTACCAGAGCACCACCTGCCTGGGCATGCCCTGTGTGTGCTCGCTGCTGCACCTGCCCCTTGCATTTGGGTTCACATGACAAAACTAAAAATTAAACTGAATCTGATAAATAAAAACTTGGAAATGGCCACTTTCCATATTTACAAAACAAGATGGTTGGAAGTTTGTTAATTTCATTATTTATTTAGGGCAGGGGAAAGAGGAGAAAGGAGGTCAATTTCATTGAGTCAGAAACTTGAGGGGGGGAAAAAACCCCAAACATCAAACCAAACCAAACACCTTTTGGGAGTTTTAAAAGGAAAAATATACTATGTGTCCAACACAACCAGAACTTGCAGTTGTCAGACATGCTCATTCAATAATAAGGTTTGTGTTTCAAGTTCACTGTGTGGCACAGTTTCTTGTTCCAGCCTCAGACTGACGTCATGGCTGTTTTTGCCAGAACAGCATGGACCCTGCACTAATTACTGGAAAAGCTTCTTTTTGCCCATGACCTCAGCATACTACCACATTCATGAAACCCTGCTTAATTAAATACAAAATGACGATTTATTTTTAAAGGCTTGAAAATTCAATTTAAGCCCCTATTTGTGGTCAGTGGGAAAGTTTCCTTCTTCTGTTGGGGCCTTTTGCTGACAAAAGGGAAAATATGTCCCTAATCTTCATGGTCTTTCAGCCAACCTCACAAATCTGTTCTGAGGCTTTTGGCATGTGTACAGATTTTGTCTGCTGAAAGAGGCAATCCTGAAGTTAATTGAAAGGTCAAAACTGCTATTAGGACACTGTGGGCAACACCAAAATTGTCAGAGATGAGGCTGTGGCTTCCTAAGGAGAGCAAATGCAGCTGGAAAGTTATCAAAGGCAAGTGGAGAAGAGGAGGAAAACACACACAAATGTTGCTGTAACTACTCAATACAACCAGGATGCTCTGAAGCTGAAAAGTGAGAAAACTTCTTTCCTTCCAACACTAGGTACATACTAGCGAGAGGACAGCTGAAGGAGTAGATTTACTAGTTCTGTTGTTTTGAAGAATAAGGGTAGGAAGAACTTCTACTGCTCTTAAAAATACTGCGTGTGCATTCTAATACATTACTGTATTAGTACTCAGCTGCTCAAATGAAACCCATTCACAGACTCTGCTCATCCTCACAGTAAATGCCCCAAATATTCAAGGGAGAAGTGGGTTTGATCCTACAGCTTTGGGGAAACTGGTCTTTAAGGCCGTTTAGAACTATACCTGCCTCCCTCTACACCTTCTTGCTTTGCTGATTTTCCTAAGGACATCAAATACAGAGCAGGTAAGACATTAGTTTTGTTTCCACCTCCACAAAAGCAGTGGTCTCTTATGCATGCTGTGAGAGGACGGTGTCAGCCGACAGGAGCTGACTCAAACCCTGAGAGCTGGGCTCTTCCAACTGTGGAGCAGTGGAAGGTTGCTAGAATACAGAGTTTTAAAAAAAAAACAACCAAACAAACACAATAAAAGCTTCCTTAATAGCATGAGGACAGCTAAACCTTTGATTCAAATTTTTAAAAATATTTTCTGCCTATTCCCATAAGAATCCCATCTGCAGAATAACCTAGAATACAACTACTCTGCCAGAGGATTTTCAGGATTGAAGAAGCAGGCAAAAATGGCCCATGAGCAGCTACAGAGAAACCATTTGGGACAGTCACTTCCTTGTCACAACGCCAAACAACTCTGCTGTGGGACAGCAAAGGCTCCTCCATTGAAATAACAACTACAGAAACCTCCATCAAGACGTGAGATCTCCTTAAAGCAGCAATTGCGGATGTACACAAAGTTCCCTTGGATGGAGCGCGTGTTGAACACCAGCTGCAAAACGCAACACAAGGGAAAGGGATAAAAAGACGATGTCCTGACCTGTGGCCAACAAGGATTGTACTGAAACTTCCCCAGATATTGAATGCAGCCTAGAAGAGAAAGTGGCAGACCTGACAATCCATTTTTATCTAACAGGATCAAACAAGCATCATGCTAAACCCTAGGGAATGTTCTTCAGAAGGGCAACCGCTTGCAGCGCTTTGATGTTCTGCTTCCTCACATCGGAGAGGATGTTAGACGTGGGGGTAAGAACATGGGACAGGTTCTGACTTTTGGCAAGCAGTACAAATGAAAGGGCAGCCAGTATGTATCAAGAGCAGACAACACTAGAAAGATTGCACATGATGTCTCTGCCCCCCCTGCTTTGAAATGTGTACAATGTAAGCAAATATGTCCCCAGTACAAGAACCTTCTGAAGGAACCATCAGTGAGGCAACACTGCTCACCACATCAGAGATCCAGTGGCTGGGACTGATATCTGAACTTCCACAGCCCTTGTCCCAAAGCATTACCAGGAGGGAGCTGAGCTCTCACTCTCAGGAGGTGATCAGTGGTTATCATTGCAAAAACAAATCTGTGTTGATGAGGTTAAACTCAGCAATCGCACAGAGCTCCAGGCAGTGCCAGAACACCCAGCATTGCTCTCCTGTGCCTCACCTTTCTTCTCCCTCTGGCAGGGCTTTCTTCTAATAGGGGTTAAGCACCAAGTTATGCACCTATCACCCACCAGGGTGGTTCCATCACTTATGTCCATCCACTGTGGACTGCTGTAAACCCCTCATTTACCTGCTCAGACATGGAACAGAAAACTGTTTTGACACTGAAAAGGGAAAAGGAAAAAAACTCTGGGTGTGTCAGTGGGCTAGTTTTGGTGAACCTCACTTAGACCTCGAACTGTGCTTAAAAACCTATTTTAAATGAGACATCAGCCCTTGAACTGAAGAATTCCTTACTAGGAATGAATGGCACACTTAGTGAAGCCTGCTCTGGGGAAAATTCAAGAATGAAAAATGAAGACATGGCGCTCTGGTTTGTCTGTTCTTATCCCTGAAGAGATGAGATGAATCAGCATGATGGCACTGCTTCTTCTAAATGGGACTGATGTAGATTAATGAGCACGAGAATAGGGGGAGATTTCTCAGCTGCAAGTCATTAGCAAATAGGTTAATGTACAGCTTAGACCTGTCCATCTAATTGCTACCTGTGCCTGTGATGGGGGGTGCAGTTAAAAGGGCAGCAACAGAACTCTTCAGATGTTTTTTTGTTTAACAAGGCCTACATGGAGACAAAACACCCCTAAACAGAGCCTTGTTAAAAGATGATTTCATTTCCTACTCCTCCAAAAGTGGAAATCCTGTCCAAACCTCCTATTTTCAGAATTCACATTGGAGCTATCAAACAATGGCCCCCAGCCTGGGCAGCTATTTAAAGCCCTGCTGGAAGTGCATGTTTGGGTTTGCTTGGAAGGTGACAAAAGAATAATTGCATCCTCCAAGTCACCATGGTGGAGCTGGGTTAAAAGAGGCCTTACAGTGAGATTTAAGGACAGGAAAATCAGACAACAAATGTTGTGAACCCCACGAAGGATCTCAGATTTGCATCCAAGATGCATCCAAGAGATCTGGTGGCTTCTGGAACAGGAAGCTGAGGGATCTCCTGTAATCATCCAAAGAGTGCTTCTTTTCTGCTTCAGAAATCCCGAGTTCTGGTTCTGAAAATCAGAGTTGGTCTTTGAAGTGCATTTGTGAAATGTACACATGCATTCACTCTTGCAACACAGGAAACCTTATGAAATACATAGGCACAGCGCCAGCAATGGACAGAGATGGAAAAGCAGAGGAGCCTCTGCTTTTCCTTTCAAACCTTTCTCTGGAAAGGTGAAAGAGATTGAAGAGTGGATAAAGATTTTTTTTTAAGGCCTTTACACACTGCAGATGCCCTGAAAACCTAGAGAAGTGTAAGACCCCACACATTACATCTTAAATAATTTCAAAACAGATTCAATCACTTTTTCCTGTGACTGATGTCATCTAGTACTGGCATCACTTCCTTTTAATTACACTGCCTCAAGCAATTAAATACACTGAAGAGGATGAACTGCAAAAAGTCTTATTGGCTATGCTCTTTTAGTCTATTTTAAGGGGTCTTTTGTTTCATAATTAAGAGTATTTTCAAATCCACAACTGGTATTGTCAAGTGGCCATTTGTTATGCAACTTGTTTACCCTTCTGGTCTACCAGTACAAAGTTTGTAATTCATGAAATACAGTTTTTTCTATGAAGAGCTGTTTCTTAGAGGAAAACACAGTCTGTGGTAGAAGTGAATAAACCATGACCATATGTAAAGGATTTCACAGTAAAAGAAAAGTTTGAAATGAAGATATTTCCAAGCTAACTGAAATTAATTTCTTTCTATCCTCCGAACTAGCAGAAAGAAAGGAGAAAAAAATGCCAAAAAAACAACTCAGAGAGCTATGGAATTAAGAACAAGTTAAAAGACTGAAACTGCTTCTCTGCCTTAGCTTAAGGATGGAGAGAAAGCTCAGAGTGAGTCAATGGGAATGTGTCAGCCCTGTGGAAACTGCTGGCAGGCAGCTACCAGCAGACAGACAGTCTCTCAGACCCTTTTTCTACTTCCAGTTTTGATTCTCCTCCCCTTTGAAACCCACACAAGAATCCTGCACCTTTTGAGTTCAACAAACATGAGAAAAGATATTTTGGTATTACAGAGCTGGGAGTGATACAACACATTGCAACAGTACTCACCAATTGCATCTCACAAAATTTACTTGTTTTGGTGACCTGGCTCACGGGGTTTCCTACCCTTCACCTATTTGACCAGCAGCTGCTGCAGCTCTGGATTTCTGGACTGTCTCTCCCTGTTTGAAATATCATTTCAAATTTCCCCCCTGTCTCCCATACTTTCCAGACCACGAGTGGTTACATGCAAAGCAAAATACACATCCAATCATAGAACTGCTATGGTGGTGGCATGCAAACTTTTGCAATAAATGCAGCACACAAATATGGGAGCTCCCAGCACATCAGCTCCTGCAAGAAAATTTCCCCAGATCTCCCCAAGAGCACCCTGATGATCAGAGGCCTCTACTGGTCACGGCACACTGTGGTTGGGACTTTTGACTTGTGTGGACAGTGATGAGGTAATTCCTTTTTCTGCTGGTTTGTTTGCCAGCTCATGATTTGAGGATTTTTATTATTGGGTGGGGGTTTTTCCCAGTGAGAAAAAAGCTGCTCTAGCAGAGAGGTAGGAGATGAGGCTGCTGTCTTGCGACGTATGTCTCACTTCCCTGCTTTACACAGATTTCCTTCAGTACCACATGCAAAATCTGCTTGGCCTCAGTTACCCTCCCTACCCTGCAGAGATGGTGGGAAGGAAAAAAATGCATTAAGATTACGGCTGTAGGAATAAGGACTAGCTAAAAAGCTCAGTTAATGACCAATGCCAGCAGGATGAGCATATGTGACCTAAGAGGACACATCTCTTGATGTGTCTTCATGACCTAATTTAATATCCATCCCCAACAATACAAATTCAGCAGCCAACAACAGCTTAACCACAGCAACAGAGATGGTATCATTTCTCTACTTCCTTCCCTGCTCAGACTTCTGATGCTTTCTCAACACCCAAGCTCCAGTGACCAAGCTTTTTCACTGAGATCCCCACTGGAGCAGTGCCAGTGCCATCACACCTCCACCTGCCACCTGAACACTGTGTCTGACAAAACAATGCTGGAAACTGTGCTGTAGAATTACACAGTGCCTCTGGTGCTGAGGAAAACTGCTTCCATCAGGGAGCATTTCAATCAGACTAATTAGAAATAGAAAAACCATAACAGCACCGGTAAAGCCAACAGTTAAATAAGGTTTTGGTAGCTTTTCACTGAGACAAACAAAAGCTTTGTCAGATGATGTGGTGTGTCCTTAGAGCTACTGAAAGTAAACAAAATATCATCCCCTGGCTAATTCTTGGATCTCTGTAGCTAATCTTAACACTTTGAGTTATGCCTGATCAGCTCAGATGAGAATCTGTTTCTTACAAGGGGAAATTACTTTCCTTAAATTAACACATCCAACAGCAGGGCAGGATAAATAAACCATCCCGTTCTTCACAGCAAGTGCATAAACACAGGTAAGTATTCTGTAGTTTGAAAAAGTGATGAATCTGTATTTATGCACATCTTCAGGTAAAATAAAAGCTGCTCCCATAAATTTATAATCAGAAGTCCTTTCTTTTATTATGTACAGAAATAAAAGCTCACATTTGAACAGTAGTATGAACTATATATATTCAGTGTTTAAGGCTGATGATAAAAAAAGCATAGGAAAGAGGCAGATTGCTCTAGTAATTATATCAGATACAGCAGTCATTTAATTCTGCAGTGATAGGCTTTTATTTAGGTAAATTCTTTCAGGATATAGAGAATTTTCACATACAATGAGAATTTATGAGGTATTTTGGTAGCTTATATTTCCATTCTATTTCTCTAATTTTTCACCTAAAACAATTCTTATGTTGTTAAGATCTCTTTTAAAATCTGATTTTCTTTGAAAGCTGTGCTAAAACATTCTGATTAATTTTGGCAGGAAATGTAATGAAATCGTTTTACACCGCCATATATCAAAAAACCCACTGAAAAACTTAAACAACATAAATTACAAATCTGGGCTTGTTTTTGCTTCAGCTTTAACAGAATTACAGTCACCCCTTTCACCCCAGCTGCTGATGGACTTAATCTGAAGTCTCCTGGGGACCACATGAAATTTTGGGGCAAGAATGAGGGAAGAGTCCAGAAGGGAGGCAGAGGGGGTTCAAGGGAGGCAGAGAGGCTCCTGAGAGGATCATCCCTTCCCTGATCCACCTGAGCTGTCTCCCAGGAGCTGCTGAGCTCACAGGGATGTGCAACACTCCCTGCATCACAGGAACAAATGAAAGGATGCTCGGAGCTGGAAGTAAAGGCTGAGATTTTGGCTACAAGCTGTTGGCAGGAGTATCCTTGCAGAGCATTTGCTAAATGCCCCGGGCTGGGTGTTTGAACAAGGGCTGGTCTCACACACACAGTGTGTTGTTCATGGCTAATCCCTTGAAGGTCAAATAACACTCTGAGTCACCACAGCCATCGCCAAGGCAACTGTGCAATATACAGAGTAAACACATGATTACAGATTCACTGTGCCAACAGGAAGGAGGAGGAGGAGGAGGAAGAAGAGCTGCACTGAAATAAGTCATACTTCCACTGAAGTCAGCGCTGAAACAACACTGGACAATGCATGGGTGTCAGCAGAGGGCGTGAAAAAAATTAGGATTTTCCCATTGCTTGCTTTGCCTTTCCCCAACAACCTCTTCACCGCTGAAGTGTTTTTTTCTTAGGCAGTCTCACCAAAATAAGGTATGAGCACAGATGAGGGTGTTATCCACATGGCTACTTTACATCTGAGATGTCACCTCTTCCTTGAACCACAGGCCTGGACAGTGCAAGAATCAGTCAACCTTTCTGAAATCTCCCTTAAAACTCTGAAATAAGTTGCATTTTGGGACAGCACCTATCCCGGTCTAGCTTCACACGCCGCAAGATCATGACTACACTAGTTAAAAAAAAACCCCAACAAAACAATCCATTCTTGCTAAAAGAATAAATAAGAGAAATTCCCACTTCCTCCTGAATCACGAACGGTGTCAGATTTCCCACTGACAGCACCAAAGGGAACTGCAGGGAGCCCTCCCCAGTGACTCAGCTGTATCTGGGGCTGGCAGGACAGGCAGCTGCCCAGAGCATCACTCTGGTACCACCTTGCAGCCACGTCCAGCAGTGCTGCAGGGACAACAGTGATGGGAAAGCATCGCTCCTGCCCGGAAATCCCACCCAGCACGCCGGCTCCCACATGGGCTGAAGGGAACACTGAAGCTTTTCAGTTCCTTTCTTGGCACAGCAGCCCCGGCCCCGAGGGAGAGGTGAAGTCATTGTGAGCAGGGCTGGCAGAGCCCCACGCCCACCACACAAAAGCAGGGAAGGAGTCACCCCCTTCTTGCTCTTCTGGGAGAAAATAAGCACTAATCTAATTGATTGCACGGGGCTCCAGTCATCAGTAGCCATAAAAAGACTTCTCTTCCCAAGACAACTGAACAACATGAACAGCACAAAAAGAGGAGGAAATTAAAAAAAAAAATTAAAAAATGGAGTGGCCAACTTTTAGCCACTCGTTCCCGAGATAAAAAAACTTCCAAATTTTACTCTACATGCATCTCTCACAAAACAATACTTAGGAGGTAGATGAAAAGACAAACCCAAGAAAAACACTTGATGGCCTGACTTACACTGTGTGTAGTGAAAATGTCAGGCGTTTTTCTCACACTGGTAGCAATGTGCTGCATAGCAACAAGTCAGAATGAAAGGTTAATGGTGAGGACTGCAGCCTGGAACACGCTCATTCCCACGGTCCTGAAGTCACCAAAGGGAAATGCCAATTCCTTTTGTTTTGTTGGCAGCACAAAGGATAAAAACAGTGGTGGGCTTTCATGTGGAAACGCACCTCTTCTGAACCAGCCATGGAGAGATGGCACTGAACAGCACATTACCTGTACTGCAAGAGTTCCAGAAATGCTGTGTGGGCTCTGAGCTGAACAGAATTTAGGGGAAAGGGCTGCATTTCATCAGGAAGAAAGCAATGAACCTCACCGAGTCAAGCAGATTATGACGGTAGCTAAGTCCTATTGAGCTGTCCCCCATTTGGGTAATAGTATCTGTAACCTCACAAATGTATCTTACACCATCCGTCCTGCACTTAAAAGCTTTTTACTATGTGTATGTGTAACTGTGATTTTTCTTCAATAGCATCTCATAGTTACCTATTAAATAACTGCAATCTCAAAGTCATATAATTCTAGCAAAATCAAGAAAGAGGCTTTCAAAAGGCAAAAGCAGTCATCCAAACCATGTGAATGTGTAAATGAGGAAAAAGGCAACCAAGAAAACAGCATTACATTGCAGTCCATTGGTAGTAACCACATTTCACAGACTGATACACTGATATGCAAAGAATGGCAATTGTTTACCAGGAGAAATTGTCTCCAGACTCCCAGGATTAATCTTTCTTGTGCTTGTGCAGTGCTGAACAGTTGATCCAGTGAAGACCAAATAAAAAACTACATCATCTTCAACTTTATCTTCCTCAGTCAGCTGTACTGTAATAACAGAGTCACCCTAGGAAAAAGGACAAGAAACGAGGTTAGGTTTACATGACCAAGAACTGCATCATCTAAAATAAAACTACTCTTCCTGCAAGATTCACATTCTCCATTTATACACTCCTTTCAAAGAACTCAGAATGCAAGCCAACCTTAGCATCAAAGCCAGTCAACATTTAGGAAATATGCTGAACATAGCTCTAGGAAGAGACATGTAGAAATCTCCAGGGTTCTCCAGCTGTTATATTCAACATAACAACTCAATATAGTGAAATCACATAAAATCTGAGAAAGATGTGCACACCCCACATGGGTTTTTGTACACACACACACACACACACACACATCTATATAGAGACATATACCATCATATATGCATAGGTAAAACACCAGAAATGAGATAGCGGCCAAAAACTGCCACTGCCCTCAGAAATTGGAAAAAATGCCCTAACTCTTGCTTGAGCACTCACATTTCCTCTATCCAAGCTAGCACTGCAACCACAGATCCAATTTATTCACTGAACATATCTCTCATCCACAATCCATAAACACTCAAAGATACCAAAAATTTATATCCACTGAGATTTTTTTTTCCCACCTTCTTTACAAAGATTCTGGTGACACTTCTCACTCATCCAGAGCTCATGCCCTGGTGAAAAGCTCTGTGTTTCAGACAAAACAGCAGTTCTTCAAGCCTTGAGAAAAAAAACCTTACAGGATCTGTTGGTTGAACTCTCCTACTCAGTATTATAGAGGGTTTATTTCAGTACCTCAGCATACTTTATCATCTAGGTAATCTTTGCTCTCAGGGAAAATTATATTTATAAAAGGTGCACACGGTTATCACAGTTAACCCAGGAAAGGGTACAGTAGATACACCTGAAATTCCTACATCTGTATGGGAAAGAATAGGGGCAATATGGACCAATTTCAGCATTCCATGGGGAAGGGAAAGCAAGGAAAGAGGATGGCTTACAGTTACTGCAGAACTAAGTGAAGCATTTTCATTTGATGAAAAAATAATGGACTCGACTAGCTTGGAAGAGACCTCCAACATCATCAGGTCCAACTGTTAACCCAGCACTGTCAAGACATCACTAAACCATGTCCTTAAGTGCCACATCTACACATCTTTTAAATTTCTCTGGGGTCTTCCATTGTTCTTCTTTTATTAGCCTGAAAAAATTACATAAACTACAAGACACTGAGAACAACAGTCTGTGATGTGACCTTCTGTCCCTTTTCTACTGAGATCAGAACCAGGTGGATGGCCCAGTTTTACACTGCAGCTGTGGCTGGAGCTCTCTGCCACCACCCCACTGAGCATATGCATACAGCTGCAAATCTGGAAAATATTTTATTATTATTATTATTATTATTGTTGTTATTGCAGATTATGTAATTCTGATTTGCATATTCAAGAGAATACACATAATTTCCTTTAAAACCTCCCCCTTAAGATGGCTGAGTTCATCCCTTCTCTTTGTCAAATACAACTATTGTAGAAAATTCCCAGATTTCCAGGCCCTTCCGTACATCCGTCCCACGTTAGCATTGCTTCCCACGCTCTGCTTCACGTCTCACTCTTCTCTCCCTCAGCTCCTCTTACGCTTCCCCCTCCAAATTTACGTCCAGTTCTGCCCTGATCCAGCCCATCTGGCACCTCTTGCCAGGGGCAGGACTGCACCTTGTTTCACACAAACAAGCTTTTGCAGGGCAAGTACACGACCAGCCGCTGGTCTCTTAAAATCAAATATGTGGGTGAGTGCTGTAACACGGGAAAGAAAACCATAAATTAAAAAAAAAACCCACCAGCCTAATGGAGCAGTAAGCGTACTTTGCATTTTCAGAGGTTGTAGAGTTACAAATGTAAATTTTAGGAAGGTCTCACGCGATAATATCAGACCAGACTTCCAGCTGGGGAGGAAGGAACCATGTAGCAAAAGCCTATCTTGTAGAGAGTCAGTGTTAAAATAAAAACAGGTGCAAAAAGAAATAAATCAAGCTTTAAATTCAAGCATGACCAGAGTTCACATGCTGAGTTGAAAACCAAATATTCCATTTCAAGCAAATGGATCCAGATTTCAGCTGATGTTCAAAAAAATCAAAAGCTTGAGTTTTAACCCACAAACCCTTTGTGCTTTGTTTTTTATATCTGTCTTTGTTCAAACCAGTTCTCCCTTAAGGCATGAACATACAAAGTACTTAAACAGATTAAAAATGCAGGTGACACTTCAGAACACTCACCAACAGCACTGAGTGTTTAACATGTTGTGTTAGAAGAGATTTTTTCTTTTATTTAACTCATAAATCAAGTACAGCTAGTCTAATTTTTGTGAAATCAAAGCAAATTCACATAGAGGTTTTGTGAGAAGTCACCTGTCTATTCATGCAAACTATTCACTATTTCTAGGAAAAGCAATTTAATTTGCATCAATATTGCAAATGACAATCCGTATATTTAGTCCTTTACAGAAAACCTAGTAAATACCTATAAGAAACCTCAACACTAGAGCTTCCACATAACCTGAAATCTAAGCTGAAACTTAAACATCTAACTGAACTTATTTAGATACCTGGCCTAATTTTGAAGGTGGAAGGTGGTCAGACCAGTGACCTCCAGCAGATCTTCCCAACCAACTTGTTCCACTGCTTAGATTTTAATTCACTTCATTTCAGTTACTGTTTAAGTCTAGGGAGAGTACAAATTACCATCAGCTGGTATCAATTTAAAGGGCTCCTCAGCTGTGACTAAGCAGCACTTCAAGGTGGGTCTCTACCACCCTGCTCCCACCTCTTCTGGAGCATTCTTCAGTCAAGTCTGTGGAACACTGAGCATCTCATTTTATTGGGCTTTTTTTACTTCAATTTTTAGGTTGTCTCCAAATATCTTTGACAAGACTGATAACGTGCCACTTAATTGCTGTGTGCTTCAGTTTACTCACAGGTGTCACCTGAGCTAGCTCAGTCCCTGTGCCTGGTACAGGTCACTGTGCTGATGTGATCCCAGAGCCCAGAAGCAAAAGTTGTTCCTCCTTCTTCAACACACCTCTCTACCTCCCAGTTACTAACAACTTCATTGTTCACTGCCAGTTGAAATTCGAGTTTGAAGTTATTCAAACAATGTATTTATTTGGAAAGGAAATAATCACAGAACAAACCCCTCTCTTTTCAAGATTTCTGGAGTTAAAGAAAATCAGTTACAAATGCAGCCAAATTCCTCCAACCCACATAGAAGACTTTCCAACAGCCCTATTGCATTCAGCCTCCAAAAACATTTTAATTGAAGTATGTTTACCTTTATTCATTTAATATTGTCCAAAAAATGTCATCTGTTCAGTATCACTGCCACACAAGGTGGTTATTATAACCCTTCTTTCATCCCAAATGGCTAGAAAATGGGAGGCCAGCCTGCCAATATCCCTTTGGTGAAAGTACAGACAGATCAAAGCCATTCTCTGGAATGCTCCAACAAATAAGAATAATTTAATTTCAAAACTAGTTTGGATCGACTAATACTTACTTGGCTTAAAGCCCATTGGAAATGAAAACATTCCATCTTGGTCCATCCATGAAAGAGGCCACCCTGTCCCTTGTCTGGATCTGAAAAATCCCTGGTCTCGGATGTAATGGGATGTAAAGAAGGCGGATGGGGCTCTTTCCTCTACAGATTCCCTTTTCCAAACCAAAGGGAGAAAGCAGGTCTGCCTCACCATGAGACAGGTGCACTGAAAAGCCAAGCCTGACCTTGAGCTTTAAACTAGAAAACAACGCAGAAAGGGAGTTTAGAGTGGCTCATCTCTGAAGTTTTGGCTGAGTTAAGGCAGCAGAAATACAATTATCTCTAAAAAGGTCCAAACTAAACCCCAAAACTATCCAGACAAGGCACCTGTTTCTGTCAGCATGATTTGCTGGCATAAGCACAGTTCCACCTTTTTAGGTGGTAGTTTTTCCAGCACTGCAGTTAAATGCATATGGATTTAACAATATGGATTGTGCATAGGCAAAGCACAAACAACTCCAAGTAAGCCTGCTAAAATGGACTATTTACTTTCAAAGGCTTTTTGGTTTGTTTTTAATAGATGACCTCAGCAACATTTGGAAGTGGCAATGAAATGAACAAAATCTTTAAGCTCAAAATAATTAAGAACATTTATGTTATCACCTCAAAAATACTAGCCACATTCCAAAATGAAATAATTGTTGTAAGCATATAAAGACATCTTTCATTTCCACTTCAGGCTCTGGAAATCTGTCTGGTTTGGGGGAATTGGTCATGATTTGGGACCATGAAACCAGCCCAGGCAAATGCAGAATTCCAGGCTTCAAGATGAAAACCATGAATTTAGTTGGCAGTACGGGAGGCTCCCTGAGGGATATCAGCTCTACCAGAAACAAGTACATTTCTCAACAATGGACTGAAAAAGGGAAAAAATATTCCTAACATGCTAGTAAATGAATTTTAATATTTCTGAAAACAAACAAAACAAAACCAAGACAAGCTGTATTTCTAAGCTGTTTTTCTCCCTATGGTTCATGCTGGGAATTTTAAAGAACATTACTTAAGCCACTAACCACCCACTCTGACCTCCACACACAGAATCTAAAAATACTTATGAAAATTAAGTGTGCATTAGATGGCAATACTGCAGCACTCAAGTGTTACTTTAACATTTTGCTTTTAATGAGAAAACACCAACAACCAGTAATCATTAATCTGTCCTACCCAGAAAAGCAAAATGCAAAAACTGCTGCTGACCATTGTCAGCAAACTATGGCTGTTCACTCACGTAGCACAAACCTACTGAAATGGGAAATCCATGGGTTAGATGGGCTAACATGAGATTCACATGAAGGAAACATGAGATTCACATGAAGGAAAGGAAGCTTTTCTTCCAAGATATTTCCTTCTAAGAGTTGTTGTTGAGGATGGATTTTGGGTTTATGGTGCTCTAGTGAAGATGCTGGATTAGATGAGTAAATGTAACCTGCCATTGTAACAAGTTTTGTTTTGTTTCCGCTACTCAAAACATGAATCAGGTCCTTGTTGAGTCACTGCTTTATTGCATTTTTGCTTCTTCCCCTTTGGGAAGTCCTAAACAGCTCCCAGGAGAGCTTCACTGCAACCCAGAACAGCACAAAAATCACAGCTGTGGTTTCTTCCTCCTCCTCCTTCAGTTCAGGCTCATTGGTACCTTTATTTATTCATTTTTAGATGGAGCTGGACTTGCTGTGACCCCAGCTACTGCTTGACACAGTACCCAGGATCGGGCTGTAATTCCAGCACCAGGAAAGTCCTTTCACATCCCTGTGCTTTGAATTTCCCCATCAATGAAATGGGAATCGTGGTCCAAACACCCTGAGTACTTTTCATCCAAATGGCTTTTAAAGGAACAGCTGGCTTTTCAATCACATGATGTTTTCTTTGGAAAGTGTGCAGCACTGACAATAATTAAGCTAGACAAAATCAAAGGGAAAGTTGAGACAATTCCACCTCAAACTGAGAACTGCAGAGGAGGGTGAAAGCAGCTGGAGAGTGAAAAAGGCAACTGTAAGGCACCTTTACAAAATGCAACAGAAATCATCAAATAAGGAAAAAAAGTACAATATAATTGTTTAGGGTCAATGATCCGTTACCATCTACCTCTGTCACTGCACAACTATATCAGCAGCTAAACTTTTGTTCCCAGACAGTTCCCATATCTAGCCCAGTGCCCTGGAAGATCCCTCCTATCTAAGGTTACTTTGGGTTGGTGCAAACTTGTGCTTAAACCCCTGGAGAATGATATCTGGAAAGGACACATGGACATCTCCATGCACTACAAAACCAGCACAGCCACACAGGCTCCCAACTGCAAAAGGAAATGGGGGTTTGGGCAACTATTTTTAGAGCAAACATGACAGTGTTCTCATCTCCTGGAATAACCATTCTGATTGAGAAAGGCTTAGGTCCCAGTTTTTCCATGTCTGTGTACGTGCTCCATCCAGTCAGCTGTGACACAGCACTATCACTGCAGGCTCCAAAACCCACAGGATGTTCTTCTTCTGTGGCAAGAAAACACCCAGCAAACTCTTCTCAGGTTAACAGTTGAACAGCTCACTTGAGGAGCAGAATCTGGGGATGGGTCCCACCTCCAAAACACCCAGCGGAGTCCCCTTCCCTCTCTGTCCTGGCATGAGGTGAGTGTCAGTGGATCTCAATGCCTCAGCCTGGAACATCCATCCCCTTTTCCAGAAGTGGCCATTTAGCCTGCAAGTTCCCAGCACGTGGATAGAAAAGGGAGGGACCATGGGAGGAGGTCACAGGTATCTGTTACAGTGAGACAACAGCAATTATTACTGACATCCTCAATTTCACCCCTATGGATTGACTCAGAGAAGCACTCAGTGGGGAAAAAAAAAATTAAAAAATCACATCAAACACAGTTCATTCTGCAGAACTCCAGGGCCCAGGAACAAAAAAGGTAGGGCTGTGAAATCTGTCTGAACATGAGCAGCTCTAGAAATCCCTCCTGGCCTGGAGATATCCCCCATGATAAAGGCAGTGACCTGGGTCAGGAGCGGGGAGAGAGATGGATGTCGTTGGGGTGGAGTGTTGCAACCTCCTGCAGATAAAACCTTCAGGGAAAGACTCCAGAAATAAACAGAATGGCAAGCTGCCAAGTTTCGGGCAGATTGTGTCCTTTCTTGTAGTGAGTGACTTCAAACTCCTTGATCTTAAAGCATGAAGCAGAGATGTTTTCCCAACAAAAATCGCCCCCACAAAAGAAGACAACAAGAACGACTCCCTTGGTTAAATTTTTTTTTTTTAAATTAACAGCAGGGCTATTATTTCTACCAGTGAAAGGTTTCAGGTTAACAGCACAGACACTGAGCACCTCTGTGATGGGAAAGCCAGATTTTGCAAAGCACTCTCTCATTCTTTGGAAAATACAATCACAGACCATTCTGTCTTGCCCGCAGGCCACCAAAAGAGCAGAATGATGGTACACATTTTTCTGCCAGCCCACAGAGGAAATCAAGGTGATACCTTCCATATTTCAGTAGCACTGCACTGAGCCAAGTGATCTCCTTTTCCAATACTGGCCACAAAGCCATGATTTGAAACACTGACATAGAGACAAAACAACTGTCTTCTCTCCACCACTTTCTTTCCTCAAAGGTGAAAAAGAATTCGGTCCAAAAATAAGATTAGTTTAGCACATTGATGGATACAATGTTGATACAAGTGCAGAGTCAAAAGACCATTTACTCAAGACTCTCTGGACAAAAAAAGGATTTGTGGGAAAACATTTATGATAAACAGCCCTGAGCTGTTGCCTCCAAGGTCCAAGGTGGCTCTCATGGATCCATCCTGAGTGTGACCTGTGCTAAAAATCACAGCATGGACACCCTCACCTTGCCTGTCTGCACAGCCAACACGTTTAGGGCTGATTTATTAACACCATCTCACAGCCACAACCACACCTCAAGCCAGTGCAGGTGTCGAACCCTGCAGCAGGATTTGTTTGCAAAGAGATAAAAGGTTTGAGGATAGCAAGGGGTGGATTTCCTACTCTGAACCAGTGCAAGCAGCACAAAATCCTGTGGTAATGGGTATGCTTCAAGAAATCCATTATTAGTGGCCCACGTCCTTTGACAGAGCATGTCTCTGTCAGCTTCCCAATCAATCATCTCCGAGATGAATCTTTATGGAGTGTCAAGACACTATTATAACTATTACACACATATTAATCCATGCAGCTCAAAGGAGATCTCTGCAGGCTGCCAGCAGAAATCCATCAAAGTAACAGGATCTGGTTAGTGCTGAAAGAGGCACATGATTTATCTTCATGCAGAGATCTCCCTGACATGCCACTCTGCTGCCCAGAGCCAGGCAGTTTATTAGATTGGGCTGTTCATAGCTAATTCAGCCATACCACTGCCTCAGCACGGAGTATGCACAGTGCAGCAGCTCGGTGCCAGGCTGTGCTGCACACAGACAGCCCTCACAAAACCAGAGAGCCAAGGTCATTGCTAAGGATTGTCAGAAAACGTGGTAAAATTAACACTAAAATCAGCAGCAACATCAAACTGAAGGAGAAAAAACAGAAAGGATAAGAAGAGTGTCATTAACTCTTTTGTACTAAATGTGAACACCCAGGGAAAAACTGCGATGGGAACTTTATTGTTTTGGTGAATCTGGCAATACAATAAAGAAAATATCGATTTAATTCTCATTTTTTCAGGCTGATCAGTGTTAGCCAGGCTATCCACCTAAAGAATTGTGCACTTTCCAGCCTGAATAAGCAAGTAGTGACAGCAACCCCAAGCTCCTTCTACCACAAGCCCTATGCAGCTCTGGTACAGAGGTGGAGGAGGTGTGGAGGTGCACAAAAGCAGTAACACCTCGGGGTGAACCTTTAAATTATGCAAGTCTCCATGTAATGTCACAATGAAAACAAGACAAAAGAAAGGGGACAATTTCTTTGTTGCAGAATGTCCCTTCCAGTACCATCCAGTTTCTACAGCAAGTACTGGTTTTACTTTTAGGGCTTTTTTTCTGAAATTCTGGAAGCTACTTCAGTCAGTTCCTAGAAAAACATCCCCAAATTGATGTGAATGTCTTGCTCTGGCCTCATCCTAAAGCCTATTCTGTTCTTCATTACACTTATGAGAACCAAACCAGGTAATTTTATAACCAGCTGCTTGAGTGATTGATAGTATTTCCTACTAATTGCCCATCTAGCAATAACAACAAAATTGCAGTGCTTAGGAGCAATGGCAAGCAGTCTGAATGTGTGCAATGACTAAGAGAAATCCAGCTACTCTCTTGGCACCACAGAGATGGAGAGAGTCACAATTCCTGGAAGATAAAGTACATATGATGACATATTATTAGAAGCAATCTCCTACCACTGGAGTATTTTCACAAATAGCCTTGAGATGTCTTAAAAAAAAAAAAAGAAGGAAAAAAAAGTCAGGTTTTTAAACACTAAGATCCAAAAGCAGAAGAGAGCCAAAGGATGGCTTTTTCCTGGTACTTCAGCCTCCTCTACAGTACAGCAAAACCTTTAGAGAGAAAGAGCTCAATGTGCTCCAGAGCACTCATTTCCCTGCCAGCTGCAAAATATCCTTACCAGTCTTTAAATTTTTCACAGCTACAGCACTTAGAGCTACTGCAAGGACTGAGGCACTTCTTAAAGTGACATTTTTGCCATTCGAGAACAGAAACCACTATAATCATTACCTTACTGATGAAGTAACCCCCAACCACAACTGCAGACAGATGAAACTTTTGTAATGTGTAAAACACTTTGAAACATCATATACAAACACAGGCAGCCCTGAAAACGTGTCCTGCAAGAGAACTGCCACTTGATGGCACTGCACAGCATCGAGCTACAGCATTTCACAATTATTTTATTTTCCACTTAAGCCCAACATGGATTTGTTTTACTGAGCCAGGCGGAGGACGAGCACTTGCAGGGAGATCACATCCAACAAGGCCCCTGGAAGCAATGGGAAGCACTGCAGGCAGAGTGCAGGGGATTTGGGAGGCCGTGTATGAAATCAACATCTTCCTGAGCACTGCTCTCACACCTGCTTTGCTGTCAGAACTGCCACTGGCTGAACAAAATGATTGTCAGCACATGGCTACAGGAAATACAGCAGGGGCATGTATCCTGAGGAATGACATGAGAAATGTGTTTGTTCGTTCTAGAGGTAACATAAGAATACATCCCACAGTGGAAGAATAGCTGAAGAGTGTTTTCATTCTCTTAAATCCAGATGCAGATCCTCCATTGCTTATTCCCCCTGGCAGGAGAGGAGGACGCTGTCAGTGATGCTGGGGATGGACACCATCTCTCCTGTCCCTTCAGGTACTCCCAAGCTCATTAGCTAGCACAAGAAATAATGAATCCCAAACACAGAGACCAAGACACGTACATTATTTCACCTGATTTTAATCAAACTCTTAGTGTGATAGCATAAGGATTCCTTCTGCCGTCTCAGAAAACAGGAGGAAGCAATCTAACAGCTCCCCAAAAGCAGATCATTGTCTCTGCTTTCCCACCCCTACCAGCTGCACCAGCTCTGGCATCTTCTCCAAGTCATATTAAAGTTCACACGTAAGGCTGCAAAGTAGTGGTGAGTTAAGGGCAGAATTTCAGAGAAGTGCTCCAGACTTCAAGCCAGACTGTTTATTGTTTACCAGCACTTTCACATGCACAAAACAGGATCACAGAAGAAAAGTTCAAATAGATAATGAGGGGAGGAGGGCTTTGAACCCATATCCAGCACTATTAGTTTCAGACAATATGGAAGAAGGGTTGAGAAAAGGCCTCTCAGCTGCAATTTAAGCAACAGTTTCTCCTGGAGGAAGATGCTGCTGGATGCTCTGGCAGCCTCATCCAACTTCTCCTGGTAAAGCTGCCTTCAGTCAATGCACAAAAGTGACCATTTCACCAACAGCCCCATGCTAACATCACACAGATCTCATGAGCTAGAGAATGGCTCTCTTAAGAGGAGCAAGCCAAGCAACCAGCCTCACAATAACCAGACTGAGCAGAAGTCTGCACCGAGGTATGACAGGACCCAGAAGCAGCAGGGAGCTTTGCCAGGGAAAGGTGCTGAGCTCAGGTGGCAGCTGCCAGCCACCCATTTCCACAGAAGGGATGGCTTCTTGCAGGATGCAGACTGGAGTTTGGGAAGTGGAGGATCAAAAGAATCTAAATCAAAGATCTGAGTGACAAAAACTTGAAAGATGAGGTCAAGCACAGTTTAGTGAGGAAAGTATTTTGCCTGGAGAACTAAAGCAGAGCCAGACAAGCTGCAATATACTCCTCTCAAAAAAAAATCAGTTTATTCAGGCGCCCCAGCTGACTTTCTTAAAACCAATCAAGCAGCAGGTTCTCCCACAAGCAATGCAAGCAAATATTTTATTTGTAAAAGGTGCTCAGAGGCCTCTACTCATTCACTACTCAAAGACATTTTGAAGGTGGGGCAGAAAACTAGTTTGTCATTAAGAAGAAATCAAGAACCCTACAAATAAAAGACAAGAGGTTTATCAGATCCTGTCACCACAGAGCTGAACTAAACATCAAGGCTGGCTGTCCTCTTTCCTAAGGACCTTGAGAGAAACAAAGACAGGGCTTCTGTATAGTGACTTCTGTGAGAAATTCCCACAACAAAAGCATGTGTGGTATGTTCTCCTTTTTCTGCTGGACTGACCTCAGATATTCAGGCATCTCAGTGGCCTTTGTCACCACAGATGCCACAAAGCAAACAAATTCTGCTTTAGTAGAAAAGTAACTTAACCACAGCTGCCAACTTCATGAAAGCATCTTACTGTAGAACTATGAAGGTATTTCATTTTGTCCTTTTGTCCTCTTGGTAGAGATTTCTGAAGAACATTAATCATATAGCACACAGCAGTGCCCAAGTGACACCTGAGAAGGTTTCAGCCATGGTAAGAAGCCAGATGTGAGGCACACATAGATGTGAGTCCAACAGCTCACTGCACTCAGGTACATGGGGAGCCACAGCACTTAGAACAGACACTGCTGCCACAAAAGCCTCAAAACTCTGTTTTGTGAACTTTTTTCTTAATTCTTTAATATTGACTCAGAAGGGGGGCAGGGAAGGCTAAAACATGAACACTAGAGGGTATTACAATTGTTTGTCTCAGGAATACACAGTGCACTTCAGTAGGGCATCATTCTATATGAATATGTAAGGAGGGGAGAAATATTACAAACATTATCCTTTTCTTCAATTTTAGATTAAAGCAGGACAAACTAGGAAATTTACGGGAGTAGTTCATTCATTAACAGAAGAGGACCTACTGAATCCAAACCCCAGCTTATATTAAGAGAGGGTCAATGCATTCTTTCTGAGGCTTTTGAAGTTCATACTTCATTAAGGTGCATGACATTTTGCTTTGGAAGTGGGAGCTCTCATCTCTATCAAAAAGTCTCCTTGAGAAACTCTGCAGGTTACACAGCTCCTAAGTGGCAGTTCAGACAAGAGACTCCATCCACAGACCTGATTAAAGACCAAAGTCAATGGCAGCATTTTTATCAATTAAGTGTTTGCCCTCTCATGCAATCACCAGTTATGACACATTTGGGTTTGTCACTCCAAATAACGTGGGCACACCTTAGACAAACCATGCAGAGGAGGAGTGCTGTGGTTTAAAACACGTTTGTTCCTTTTAATCTAAAAGGAAAAAGGAAAAAAAGTTTGCAGCAATACATCATGCTTCTCCAGCTGCTAATCTTTTCCATTTCACACCCACTGATCATTATCACCATGAAAAAACATTCCCGTCTTAAAGGCAGATCTAAGGTTGTAACCTTGGTTGCAATCAAGAGTAGATGAGCTTAATGTTTCCCAAAGCATTCCCTGCATGTCACCCCAGTGCTTTTCCAAAACATTCATACCCAAATAGTGCTCTCAGGTAATTTTTCTAAATAAAACCCCAAACCAACATTGATTTCAGAGATGTAGGAGATGCAACTGGGTTACAAAAATGAAGAATATTTCTACAGAGACCCCCCCCAGTCAAGAGAAGCTGAAATCAGAAGCCGTGCACATCACTTCTGAAGGGAGATTTTCAGGACACTATGCAGCTGAAGACACAGCCTTGATCATTCCTTTACGTGCACTCCATATTTATTAAAGTTTGGGTAGAAATAAGGACATGGCTTGTTGGCCTTGATCCTTTTGTAATTAAATCTCCTGCTGAATAACCTGCTGGACTCCCAATTAATGATAATGCTTCTAAAAAGATCAACACGTTTACAAAGCACTCTTCCATGGCTGTTAGCAACAGTGGAGTTTAATCTAAGTGACTAATGTAAACAATTTCATCTATAAACAGAGAATTAATGAATCACAACAGTAAAAAGGTCACCTAATAATAAACTTCCATTGTTTAGAGCATTGTTAATCCTTTTTTTTCATACTCCTAGATGATCTGGATATTCCAAAACAACAGTGACAAGAGCTAAGGAAGTACCTTACAATGCTGAAGTTGAAATTTTGACTTTTGGTGGTAGGGAGATACAACTTTTATAAAAAGACAATGATCACCGAGGTCACTGCCAGCACTTAAAAATACCAAACAAAACTGGAGTTCATTACTTCTCACCTCCCATCCTCCTGTTCCACCCCAGCCTTGGCAGCAAATAGAACAGCTTGGTCCTTCAGCTTTGAGACCCCAGGCTCCCTAAGCAGAAAGTCCCAGGCAGACCACAGGTAAGGTCTGAAACACTGTCCTCCATCCACTGCTCTGTGCCCGATAAGAATTCCTGTATCAACAGGACGGGATTTTGTATCATAATACAAGTGAGATGTGAGTAAAGTTAGTTTTGGATTTAATCCAGTGTCTGTGCATCAATAAAAATGTTCCCAACTGCAGTCTGAGGCAGATAACCAAAGGACTGCCTGGCCACATGCACATTTTTTTTTTTTTTCAGCTGAAGAAATCAATGCATCTTAAGGAAGTGGGTCTGTACATTTTCATTTCAAATTCACCCCACCATATTCAGGCACAGGCTCTGCTGAAGTCCCACCACCTTTCTAAATGCAATTTTGTGCTGACAGTGGTAGGGGTGGGGGAGCTGCTTGCCCCCCAGCCCACGTGAGCACTGCGCTATCGCACCCGGGCTAAATTGGGGAACACTTCCCTGCTCTATCTCTCCTGGCACCAGCTCCTCAGCCCCATGACTGCACTGCTGGGAGCGGCTCCCAGGGCCAGGAGAGCTCCTTAAACAGCTCTTCAGCAGAGGTAACAACAGCTCTAGGTGACACATCCAGTGCTCCTGGGGTCCTGGCTCCTGGGGGACAGGAGCCAGCTGTCCCAGCCCAAACCTGCAGCAACCTAAACTCCAGATCCTGGCAACCTCATCTGCAAGAGAACAATCAGGCAAGGTTTAAATGGGACGCTGAACCACAAAAACAAAACGCTCATTATTACAGGATGTGCTTTCCACCTTATTTCTTAATCTTCACACTTACAAGGGCCAGACCACCATTACAGGCCGTGACCACTCCGTGGTCAAAACTCTGCAGAGGCAGGACAGGTGATTTTTACAGAAGAGGTAAACAGAAGCTCAAGCAGCCAAAATAAAGTACCTAGAAGGATACAGCAGGTGCTCTTCCTTCCTTTTAAGCACAATGATTTGAGTAATCCAAGAATCCATCCCTCTATTGGTGTGTATGTGGAAATACCATCTTTTTTCATCAACCAAAAATCTTTGGCCCCATGTACACTGGACATCTTAGGTTCCCTTAACCATGAAGTTAATCTGGACAACCTAGTAATTATCAGATAGGAAAAAATATGCTCTAGCTCTCTAATTGGCTTCCAGGAACTGAACTGGAGACATATTTTTTTTTATCTTCTCCTCCTAAAAGGAGCTCAGTAATGCTGCTGATGAAAACAACCACCTAATATATCTTTTAGGATGAAACTCATGGCAGACTTAGTAAACTAATAAACAATTGCATAATCCTTAATCTAAGATATCAGCTTAAAAGAGGAAGAGTGTAAAGAATGCAAAGGTGCCAAAAACAAAAGGGTCGGGTGTGGGAGAAGCATATTTTCCTGAAAGTAGACAAAGATAGGGAAATCCTCTGACATGTCAGTATTGCCTGTTATTTCCAGTCACTTACAGAGACAAAATTCCTTATGGAGGAATTAACAGGATACTGTTCTCAGCAATTTGAAAAAGGAAAATTTCCAGAAATTCGTGACAAATGGAGCTGCCATCAGTCTGAAGAAGGAATGTGGTG
Source organism: Regulus satrapa (assembly GCA_013396955.1). Taxonomy (NCBI): domain Eukaryota; kingdom Metazoa; phylum Chordata; class Aves; order Passeriformes; family Regulidae; genus Regulus; species Regulus satrapa. Next base: position 654,204 of record VWZN01005442.1, on the reverse strand, counting down.
AGATTTTTTACTTGCTCCCCAATGGCCAAGCCACAAGACTGCTGTGTCTGCCTTAGGAAAAACAGAAATACCAGGAAGATACCCCTTCCTTTCTCTTCTGCTGGCACCTAACAACTCTCAGATGTGCTGTCAATTAGCAACACATGGAAAACAAAACTCATCTTAAAATGTACAAAGCATTTATACTGAGAGCAAACAGAAAGACTAAATCTTGACCTTTCAAATTTCCTTAAGCTACCAACAAATTTGTTTGTTTTGAAAGAGAGCTGATTTCTGTGTACACCTGGCCAGGGGAGGAGGAGAGAAAAGGAAGTCACTGGTGTATTAATAATGTAACTTATTTGCATTGCAAAGAAACACCCTACCAAGTGCCATACAATCATTATTTTACACCAGGCTACATTTGACCTCAGCCCAGTTCTCTCTCACATGGGGATGAGGACTTCTAAGTGTACCACTTCAGTATTACGTATTCAATAAAACTCGACACAAAACAGTGGGAAGATAAACTAATTCAGCAGATAAGCCTCAGAAAACAAAGCGTCCAGATTAGCAAAGCCATACACTATTCAAAGGACATGAGAATACTTTTGTTCTGCATTACAACATTCACGTGCTTCTATCGCAGCAATTTCATCATATATTTGCACGTAAGTTCCATTCTCTCTTAATTTGTCCTAAGTTTAAATAAAGTTTCTCCAAAGTCAAGATACATTCAGCAGACTTGAGATATAAGAAAATGCAGGCAACATTCAGTTTCAAGATTCAGGATGTGGCACACTCCTGGAAAGCCACTCTCACAAAATCAGGTCACACTATGTAGTATTTTAATCTTGCCTCAAGCACTGACTCAGGACAGTGGGTAGAGAATAAATTCCAATGCAAACTTCTAGTTGGCAATTAAAGGTAGGCAAAATTTAAAGCCTCCATGGCATTAAATGTCAATATGATCCCTTATTCACAACATGCAACACTCTCCAAGATACAGGTCTATCACCAGTCCTGATTGTTTCTCCTTCCATCCTCTTAAAAGCCACATTTGCAAGCAATTTTCCCTTCAAATTTTCCATCCTTGTATCCAGCTCTGCCCTGGCTGGCGAGGTCTGTGGGCAGGACCATGAGCTCCAGCAGCTCAGCCTGCTCCCAGCATGGCAAGGCGATGTGAAAGCAGTTACAGACCTGGCTGGCAGCTCTGGCACAGAGTTAGCACATGCTCACACACCCCCACACATCCAGGTCTAATTTGACAGTCCCCATGTTCTCCAACAAAGCTGCTATTCAAGAGCCAGGGGAAGCTTGTTCCTTATTCATGGAGCCACAGAGGTTACGAGCTCTGAGAGGCTGACGTAAACCATACCCCGCTGAAGAGCCCAGCCCTTCGCTGCCTCCAGGCCCTCCCTGCCACGTTAAAAACTCCAAACAGAAAAATATTAGCACGGTGGGCAAGCCCTGCACACTGGGATGTCCTGTTTTCCACACAAGCAATTTCTTCTCACTGCCTGTCAACACATCAAGTCACACGAGCACAGCCAGGCACTCCAGCACACGCCGGGGAGGAAATACAGGAGTGTGGGGTACCTGCACAGAGACAGCATCACGTGCCTCAAAACCACGGAGAACAGTCTGCAGGAAACCAGAGGAGCTCTGTGACTTACCTGAGACCATTACCACTGAGCATTTGCAATGAATTAATACAAACAAACTCCTTAGGGAGCAAAGAGAAAAGCAGCAGCATCTCCAAAAAGCCGATGGAAAGTGTTTTGTGTGAATAGTAGGAGAGGAGAAGAAGTGTTTTAATTGGTACTCACATACAATGGAGCTTGCTGTGGATTAAGTTTCATGACCTCAGAACACTGAAACAAAAAAAGACAAAGCAAGTTTAAGCTATTTTTCATAAAAGTGTAGGTACTTCTCTGTAAGTTGCTTTAGCACTCACACGTTCCCTTTTCCAATAAGCACTTTTTCTCTCCCCCTTCATGTCCACCTCAGTTCATCTTTCCTCTTAGCAATCTTCACTTCATATCTGCTTTTTGTGGCAATTATAAATCCTTAATTGAAATCCTTCTGCCAATCCCCCCACTCAAAATCATTTATGAATATTTGTAGTTTTCTCTGCTGCTCAAGAAATCCAAATACTACCTTGTCCAAGGTAATTTGGTGTTGGTTTTTACCCCCTTCACTGTATTATTTGTTAAGAAACCATTTCAAAACTACATAGAAAACAAACCATCAAAAATTCTCTGAAGGAAAAACTTCCAGGATATATGATGCTCATGATTCTGCATTAGCATTTCTCATCAAATTCTACCACTACTCATCCTTCAAAAGCTATTTTAGTCATGAATCTTTCCTCTTTCTGGTTTGTCCCTGGAATTTCTCTATAACCTGGTGAAAGTTTCTTATACCGAGCTTTGAATCAGGTGAACCAGAATTCCTCCACTCCAGCAGAAAATATTCACTCTAAACAAAAGCTCTAAGTTTTCATTTAATGTGTGTATTAAGAGATCCAGGATCCTAAGATGAAGGAATGCAAAACAATTAAAAATGGAATTTCTGCTGTTACTCATGTCTGCAGAACTGGTAATGCTCTGCAAATACTTCAAGCCCTTTTTAAAATAGATGAAATACCACTCTGCTTTTCACACAAAAAATGCAGGATCTTGTTCATACTTTGCTCCTTTCCAAATCCCACAGTTTGCCTTTAGTGAGACAGAAATTAAACCACAGCCTAAGTTCTCTTAGCTGATTCCAGCTAGCCTTGCTCCCTCACACGCTCTCTTTATTTTACAAAATGTTTTTGTGCCAGCTGCTTTAAAATACCAGAGTGACCTGCCAAGCTTGTGCATCAAAACAGCCCCTCTGCAAAAGGTCCTCTGAGGTAGCCACTGGATGGACAAGTATTTTGCACAAGTTTTAAATCCAGTCCAATCCACATCTATTTCCAGCCCTGAGATTCCCCTTGGCACACCAAGAACACCCCAAAATGGTTATGCCTGGGGGTTTTCACCATATTTTCAGCTCTTACAAAAACTTCCTCAGGAGAAGAGGGGATTAGTAGCACCAGCTGCCATTTGGGCAGGTGAGCTCCAAGAACAGCTCTGCAAACAATCTTCACCTGTGCCCTACAACATGACCCTGGCAGTTCCAGTCCTACTGAGGGCTCAAAATAAAAAAAATAAACAAATCCAAAAAAATGCACAAACCCTGCTAATCTCCCTCATGACCTGACTGCCTGAGCCTCTCTCTCCTGTTCTGAACCTGGGTGTCCTGAACAGGAGCATAAAAACATCACCTAGACAAGAGTATTTCTTTTATCTTCTAGAAATCAAACCATGCTTGAAAAAAAAAAAAGAAACCCAAGCTTTCAAGCTCACCTCACACATGCATTTTTGGAATTTCTCATTGCTATAGACTAATTAATCCCCTGTGAATTCAAGCTCATGACAGTTCTTGTTGGTTTTTTTGGGGTTTTTTTTGGCAAAAGAAGTGCATAATAGCAGCAGTGAAATAAAGTGACACTGTTGAACACTGGGTCTTGTAAATAAATCATGGGAATACTTTCTGTAGTAAGATTTTTTTTACCCCCTCTTATCTTACTAGTTTGACCTTAGATCAGTCATTTAAAGTGATTCCTTGGTTCATAATGCACATGTCATTCCAATTTTTCTAAGGATGCAAACTTAGTTTGCAAGGAGCCAGGCAGGTTTGGAAGATATTTTATCTTGTTAGGGAGTTCTTTGGCAAAAACATAGGAGAAAAATCTGAGTGACAGATAAGCCTGAATGACTACTCTGCGTCAGCAAAGGACTAAATTTAGGTTTCCAGACAAGTGAATTTCTCCAACCAATGGACAGTCAAGGAGCAGCCTCTGAAGAACTTCTAAAACCTTTAATCCAGTAAGAAGAGGAAAAACAAGAGGCAGATCATACTGGTCATAACCAAGCCAAGCTACATAGGGATCTTAATACAGTCAGTAAGTTGGACTACTTCAAGTGTAAAAATGAGGAGGGGAAAAAAAAAAAACAAGGGAAAGGAAGCTAAATTTTGTTTTCTCCTATTATTAGAGGAGCACATCCTTCAAGACAATGCCTGCTCTGAGCCCCAGAAAGCCATTTCTGTCTTTTTGGGCAGGAAGAACTTGCTGTTCCAGATACAGAAGAATGCAGTGAGAATAACTGGCCCTACTTTGAGATCAGGATCTGGACTGCACACGAACTGCCTTGAAAGCCAAACTAACAAGAACAGGTAAATATAAATCCCATCTCCCTTGCCCGGCTCCCAACCATCACCCTCACAGCAGCCCAGAGATTCTGTTCCAGTACTTAAAACATTTATGGTATTTCTCACAAACAGCTGAATCTTTTGAATCTCAGTGGCTGGGAGGTTTATCACAAGCTCCATATACATCCAGACAATTACATTGCAAGGCTTCTAGAATTCTATTAGGTTTTCCATCTTAGGATAACCCAGTGAAATCCCTTGCATTTGCAAATTTGAAAGTAGGACACGTAATGAAAATCCAGGTTCAAGCTCTTTAAAGCAATAGTGGGTTTAGACATTATAAAAATTTGCAGATGTCAGTAAAATAGAAAGCTATTGGAGCCTTCTCAAAATGGGACAGATACCTTTCTGCTCTGTTAAGCACTGAAGAATCAATGCAGTGAGTTTTATTAATGTCTCTTCTAGAGAACATCAGTGTTATTTCACACAAAACTTCATGGATGAGAACAAATGGCTGTTCTTCATTTCTCCAGGTATGGTAATATATGTTAGGAAAAGAAAGGGGAAAAAAATCATTGATTTATTTTACTGTGGCTCCCAAAACCTCATCCAGAATTAGGGGCCCCATTGGTTAAATGCTGTAAAAATGTCAATGCAAATGAAGTTTCTATCCTGAAGAGTTTACAAACAAGCATAGGCAGCAGGAAGGGATACAAATCCCTGGTGCCAAAGCAATAAACCCTCTTCATCCACCGCTCACAGTTACCACTTCATCTGGCCATAATTAGGTGCCTTATTTCTTCTGGGCATTGCAGGCAGAGTGTGTATGGTGAGGACAGATCTGACAGGGAGGTCAATGTTCCTCCAGGCCAACCCATCCCCCTTGCAATCTGTGTCCTCAAGGACTGTGAACACCATGCAGACAGGAATCCAAAATGCCTTTTCCATTTTCCCATCACACCCTGGTCAGGAGTGCTCTTTTTGGCAGGGGCTTACACCAAATGCTGGTTTCACTGCCCAGCTTGGAGAGCTCCCCAGCATCCACTCTGGGCTCCATACTGGCCAAGAGCTGTCCATTCATAGATTTTGTTGTTGTTGTTTTTTTTTCATCAGAAAGAAGATTTACAGGATGGATAGAAGCAAAAACAATTACTCCTACCTCCAAAAACTGAGCAGAACTGCAACAACCAGGAGGACGACAGGTATTTAATCCACATGGTACAGCTGGGAAAGCCTACCTACCCCTTTCCCTCTCCCTCATCTACTAAATAAACTTAAATTTTAAGTGTTTTGAGTGTTTTCAAGCTTTTCAAGTTTGGTTTTTAGGTATTTTAAGTAAACTTCAGTTAGACACATACTTCAAGTTTAAGCTTTGCTGAACTTTATCTGAATCTCAGCACTTGACCTTTTCATTTATCATTTTAACATTTGATTTTTAGAAACATTGATCCTTATTTGCAAAACTTTACCCATGCACTCTCAGCTGTATCAAAGAAAAAAAACAAACCCTGAAAAAAACCTAACCCAGTCTTAGCCATAAAGAGCTTGTGGTTGCAGGCTAGAAAGAACAGCCAAAAAACACACAAAGAATCTGATGGTTACAGATGGCATGGAAAGCATTCCAGTAGATAAACAGAAATGCAGAGAAAGCAGGATGGCTTTCCAGCTCTAAGTATCACAGCATCGCTGGGATGAAAGCCAAAGGAGGATTTACTCTTTTCTTTTGATGCAACAGAATTTACTTTTTTCAGAATTAGCCTGTAACGTAGGTTTGAAGAGACTAAACTTTGATTTCAAGGCTCTAGAGTAATACTTGACCAGATAATCTAAACTACATATATCTGATAGAAATTAGGAATGCTGTACTGATGCTAGTTATCTGCAAGAGAGTAAGACAAACAGAAATTATTTTATATATTTCTTTTAGCAGGGGCACGAATAACCCACAGTGGGGCACTCTGTCTTATAGGCAACCCTTTAGGAAAGTAGCCCAGGAGTTGTAAAGGAGTTTATAAAGAAATCCCAGAATTTCCTGAGAGCACACATTCACCTCCCTTGCTGAGCTGCATCACTTCCTTCTATATGGCTGCACTACAAAAATAAAACCAAGATTCCAAAACCACATCGCTTCTCATTCAACAAAGCACAGTGTCCTCAAGGGCACTCCGCCACGCTCTGCTTGTACAAAATGTTAATTTATTAAGTACTTGGAAATATCAAGAGGATTGGGTTTCAGGCCCTACAGAGCTGCTGTTCTAAACTACACAAGATAAATAAAGATGGGGAAGTGGTAAGTGAGGAGAGCAGAGAGGAGACCAACTGCCATATACAGAGAAATTCCTGCTGGAGCCATGATTTCATGCAAAGAGAACTAAAATAGCAATGTCTTGCTCAAGTTTATTGTTCTCCACTAGTGTCAGGGGAATTGCTAAGCTGAAATATTCCCCTTTTCTTCTGAGTGGTATATGACCTTTATTGTGTTGTATTACACATCATCAGTATCCTCATTTTTTGTTATAACACAATCATTTGAAAAAAAAGGCACTTCTTGGTTTAGTTTAGGGGTATTTTTTGGGTTGGCTTTTTTTTTTCTTTTTCACCTGTAGCAAAAACTCTAAGAAAAAATGAATTGATGTTGATTTTAGTAATAGTATTTTCTTGTGTGGTCTTTTTCCTGGGTATATTCCTGCAAAGTTGAGACTTGCAGTAAGTTACTCTCACCTTGTGGTATTAGGCAAGACATGGGTTTGTTCAAGCACTCTGTTCCATGAGTTTCATTCAACACTGAATGAATACCAGAACTCACCATTCATAAAATGAATGAGCTTTCTAATCAGTATAATCAGTGTACTACTGCCCTGTCCTTAAAACCCATGTGAAAGGAGACTGAAAAAAAACCAGGACAAAACCTACAAACAGCTTTGACAGGAAAAATAAACCCATAGCCAGCTCTTCAAGAATGTGCATGGAGAAGTGTGTATAAATAGGGTAGCTGCAATTGCACTGACTAAAAACAATCCTGAGACAAGCACCATAATATCAAATGCAGAACTTTCTCTGTAGCTGTGATAATGCATGATTTTATATATTTGGTCAGAAACGGGAGGCTGGAGGCATTAGAAGTAACCCATCCCAAATTTATTTAGCAGACACACAGGGAAGTGATACCACCAGCAGAAGTCATTGACCCTGGAAAGGAGAGGAGGTGAGGAAACAAGAAACCACATCTCAAACATGCAGCAGCAAAGCAGCATAGGGCAGCATTGTGTTTAGTATCACAGCTGAGCCTAGAACTACAAAACCTCCAGATATTTGTGTACAATCATCTGAATTTATGTAACTCGTTGAACATGATGTTTCCTCACTAAAGGAATTGCTTAGGAATAAAAATGCATCCTTCGTGCAGCTTTTCCAGAGGTGATACTGCTTACCAGCTGTGTCCTGTCTGCAAACAAAAACATATGCTGCATTCAACTACAGACAAAACAGGAGTTCCTTGGGTATGAGAGAGGGATGAAAAGGAGGTTTAAAGATGTTTTGTGTCATTCTGGATCTACCATCACTCTCCTCCAAAAGCATGTAGGTAACCCAGCAAGCCACCCTCAGGAAAACCAGACGCACAGAGACTCCTTTCACAAAAAGAAAAGGAACTTCAAAACAACCTTCTCCATCCACCAAAAAAACCCAAAACATTTAAAGAACATATTCAATCGCAAAATCTGCCTAAAAATCTGTTGGATATTTTCTTTACGGTGCTGGAAACCACAGTACTGTGGCCAGCATGTGCAAGAGCCCACCAAGCAGCAGCGGGGGAGTTGCAGAGCTGAGCCGCTTGCAGAGGGGCTGGAGCCTCACTGCAACACAAGCTAACAGAGCGTCACTGATTTAATTGACTGATGATTTAATAAAATGCCCTGGATATAGATTAACTCGCTTTGCTTAATGCAGCCCAGCTTCCTGGCAGCAGGAACTGGCACCACATTGTTCCTGGGCTGAGAGCTGGGTTGCCCGGGGGCTGCACCCACCCCCGGTCACACCACTTCCCAAACCTTCCCAATTACCCTTCCCAAAAAAATGAAGAGAAACACAGAGCTAAGATACAGGCAAGCAGATACACACATGCATTTAAAAAAAAAAAGAGCTCAGGTCTTATCCATGTTATAGTTAAGTCCCTAACTCAGGTTTTCCAGCCCTGTCTTACTCCAGATACGGATACCTAGCCAAATATCCTTAGTCTCAACATTAGGTTTCTTCTTTTGGATCATTTCAATCTCAAAATTGTCAAAAAAATCATCACCTGGATGACTTAATTCCTGCCCAAAGCCTGGGAAGATACAAAGCAGTGTTGGGTTAACAAAAGCAGTGCTTTCCCCATGTAGGGGAAGGCAGAGATCCCTCTCAAATGTGTTTCCCTGCTCCATTCTTTCACCTATTAGTAGGTACAAAAAGCAGACCTAGGAAACTCAAACCACAGCAGCTATCTCTTACAGTTCACATGCCCAATTTCAAATAAAGAAAGATACTGTAAAAGTTGGAAAAACAGAGAGTAAAAAGGGATTATTAGCCAGCTCTAATTATACAAACTGATCTCATCCTCTTGTCATAAGCCTCTTTCCTGTTTCCGGAATCTATTTGTGCTACAGAAAGACCAGCCTTTTGTAAATGTCCATGGGTCATCAACACAGGGTGATTAATTTCCCATTTTACAGTACACACATACTGTCAAGCAATTCACTTGTAATCCGATATAACCCTGCCCTCACTTGTAAATTTTTTTTCTCTAATATATTACTAAAAGCAAATAGTACTTAAGATACCGATTTGTAAAATCCAAACACCATTTCAAAAGGAGGCATCATGCTTCTATAATAAAATAAAAATCACAGACCACATCTTCATTTCAAGTAGCTACATCCTAATAAAGTTAAGACCTAACAGTCGACTTGAATTAAAGAGCAGCATGTACAAAAAAGCACACATATGTTTATACTCAAATTAAGTCCTCCAACAGGTTCTGGGGCAGCTGTTTCACGTATGCATGAGACTTTTATCTCAGGCTCAAATATTAACTTCCAGAAATCCTTAGCAGACATTCTAGCTTCCTCCTCAAATGAGCAAAATCCAGTTTATACCTTCCTATGCATTTTGTCATTTGAATACACGTTTTTGCAGTAAACTGTGGGCAATCTCTCAGTGACAACCAGCTCATGTTCGTAAGGGTGATTTTTGACTTTCGGGGTTTAACCAGGAAAATCCCCAGCTATCAAACTGGGCAGCTAAAGGATCATGGAAGTTACTGGCTATCTTTGAAAACAGAGAAGTGTTATATGGGATGAGGTGAAGAATGCAGAGAGGCAAGAACAGGCTTTGGGGAGTATTTCACCTCTGTGCATAAAAGGATAAACACAGCAGAGAGGTGTCAACAAAACGAGATACCTACAACCCTACATATGCAGTAGGAGATCCCTACACTTCTCGACTACAGAACTTGTCCTAAAACTTTCTCCACTTCACTATTCTCTGCCTCTCAAGGCCATGCTGTTTTAGGAACTATGCTGATGAATGATGGTTTAGTGAAACAATGTCCCCAAGCCCTAGAGCTGAGCAGTTATGGTCCTGCTTCTCTCTGTGCTCCCCAAACCACAGCACTTGTACTGAATTCCAAAAAAACACAGGCCTGCAGTAGAAAACTATCCATGATGCCCTGAACACCCCACACACACTTCAAGGCTGACAAATATTAAGTATTTCCTAGCATTTACAAACCAGGTAGTTACCCAATGCATATTTTAATAAAGGTACGCACCAACCTTAACTCTCCATAGCAGAGTTCCAGCCACAGGTTGAGTTGGAAAAAAATTGCATGAAGACCAAGATGCAAGACATGTTTCCACCTGCATTTTGGTCTAAGACACTTCAGTGCCCAACATTTTAATGTGCTTTTTTCTCTGAAGAATATATCAGACTCACTTTTCCCTTTAGGCTCCGTTTTGCAAATGTTGCCACTGTGGCCCCAGGCATCGCAGACTTACTCAGAAAAAGCCTGGCTGACACTTTACTCCAGAAGAGGAAAAATTTCATCAGAAACTTCAGGTTTCCTACAGGAATACCTGTGCTAACCTCACTCCCTGTGGCACAGCATGACCACATCTGACACTGCAAAATTACAAATTGTTTCTTCGTAATTGTTCCTCTTCTTTCAACTCACAAAACTATGGGAACATGTTCTTCTCTAAACATATACTTTAGGCAGTGAGAGAACATGCCCATTTTGCTGAAACATCCTTTCTGAGGCACACCAGGCTCAAAAAAATGCACACCATTCACTCAGCAACTGCAGTGATGGAGTCACTTGGTTTGGCATTCTCTGCAAGCAAAATGAGAGCTCTGTTCCCAGGACACCGTATTGCTCTGGGAATATCCCACAGGAAGTAAAACCCCAAGCAACAGAAAATATTACATCCCTAGCCCAGGAAAGAGAGACCACTCATTCAAGCCCCATTTTTTAATAAATTAAAGCATCCAATAATGAAAATCCAAGTAAGCACAGCTTGTACACGGTTCCACTACCCCACCTTCTGCACCGGAGCCTTTCTGCAGCACGGCCATATGCAAAACTCCACATTTTGCGGGCATCTAAAATTGTTTCTTTCCACTGCCTTTACAAAGTGACCTTTCAGGCTGGTCCCTCAGGAAATGAATGGGTTAAGTGCCCACAGGTCCCAGCCTCCCCAGTAAATCATTTATTACCCCAGCTCGGGGACAAGGAGCTCTGCAGAAGCGAGAGCCCACGCTGTGCAGCTGTTCCCAGCCAGGCAACTCTCCACAATTATGTTATAACACAGGATTAAGCTCGGGGAGTGGAAATCCGTCCCTCATTGCTGATGGCTTTTTTCTTTTTTTTTCAAGTTATGCAGCTATTTTAAATGTTACAGAGCTCATTAACATGAAGTTGATTAAGCAGTAACCACTTTATGAATGAAATGAAAAGATAGTCATTATAAGCACAATTATGGAAATACTAGACCAGCAGGTAGAAAAATGAAAGGGTAAGAGAATGCTGCTCCTGAACTCCAAATTAGTCTTTCTTTTTTTTTCCCAGATCTTTCAGACGAGGCACACCCAGAAATCAGACCTGAGGCAGAGGCTGGTTCCCAGGCAGGACTTCAGGTGAGCAGCTCTTGCTACCTGTGCTGGGCCTCCCCAGAGATTTTGCTGCTGTAGCTGACTGCAAAAAGTCATCCCCCTTGGTCACCCCCAGAAAGGGACACCAGCTTCTCTGCAGCTGGTGTCGTGCATTCCTCCTTTAAACATGATGAACTTGGAGGCCAGCTCTCAGCAAGCCACTCATTCATTCCTGATAAAGCAGGTTCCATTCATAATCGTGCCAAGGACTTCATTTCTCTCTCAATGTCTGAAAATAGGTATAATTCCACTGCTCAACCCCACTGAAAAAAGGAAAACCCAAATAATTACAATACATACTTGTGTTTCTACAAGTAACAACAAAACAGTTTATGATTAATTCACCCAGCTGTTACCACAGCTCAGTAACACCAAAAGATTTGGACTCAGTCTGGTTAAAGCACTGGTCTTCTAGGCAGGACCATGGAAAACATGAGGCACTGCAGAAGGTAAGCAGTTTAAGGACAGAGGGAGGAGAAAAGAGGCAGCTTGCTATGGTTTTCCTCCCTCCCTCCCTCGACAGAGCTCACACATGGCAAGCACCCATTTCCAGGCAAGACCCTGGCAGTTTCTTTGCTTCAGGCTAACAGTTTCTACACATTCAAGTCTTTTTGGAAAGAAAGGGTGTGACTCCATGAGTCAAAACAGCTCCTGTCAGTATTGCAAAAACCATACACTTGCTTTTAGGTCAGGCCCATCCCGTGATTTGGTTCGCCACACCAAGAAGCTGGTGTTAGCTGCACAACAAACCCAGAAGCCTCAACGCCACGAGTGCTCCAGGGCAGACAGACCGACAGCCGCTGTGCCGACCGTGAGGCACCTCGGCTCTGATCCCGTGGAAATCCTGGGGCTGTAACCGTATGCCTGCCCCCAGGGACATGAAAGCTGTATCTTAAAATATTAGGGAAAAACAGCTGATGCTTTAAGTGTTAAGTGCTATTTTATACTGTGGCATCTGGTTGATACAAGGAGGCAAAACCACATATCCCTTTTCTATTTTCACCACAAAGAGATTGTATTTTATGGCAAAATAACTTGTTAAATTTGTTTATATCATTGTAATTGCTTTGATATCAGCATCTCCCCCTCCTGTCAATACTAAGTTTGACAAATGGCTTGACAATGAGCAAAGCCATCCTCCCAAACCCCTCCTCTCAATCCTGGTGTATACCTGAAAGAGCTGCCAAAACATTTAACCTTACTTTAACTGCATGAAGCAGTACAGGTGGCTCCAAGATGTTCTTCAGGTCGTTCCCACACCGAGTAGGGAAAAGTAGGGCAGGTCACAACACTCAGCTCCTGGAATGGAGAAGAAGAAGAAGGAGTCACCAGGTGCAAGGGTCAGCATGGCTTAGAGCAGTCCCAAAACACAAACTGGCAGTGCAACACCTTTGCCAAAGGGATGGAAACCTTCCTCTCCCTTGATAGCCATGTGGGAGGCATGTGTTGCTTCCTGCAGCAGCCCCATGTGGCTCCACAGGCACACACAGGACAATGGACACATTATGGCCAGGGCTATTACAGACACACGTGGCCATCCGGCACCACCAAAGAATAACTGTGCTGCTGAGTTGTATGTGCTGCTGTGCTGCTATTTGGTTTATCCCCAAAGCTGCTGGTCTGCTGTCCATCAACGTATCCCAAACGACTAAGCTGGCCTTAAGTACTTTGCATCCATCAACACAGCCTCTCCCAGACAGATTTCAAACTCTTTGTGGACTCCCTTATACCAAGGTATTTTAACAAGAACAAAGGCAGATGATGGAAGATGGTGACCAGCAGATGAAGCCCAAATTTACCAGGACATCTCTGTCAAACCCTTCTGAGTTGCCTGCATTTTTCCACAGGCTGATTTCCTGCTCTGGGGCAAAATCTATTCAGTAGACTCATCCATAGGATGGTCTCCAAAGCATACCTAGAAAGAGCAGTTAAAGTGAATCAAATGTCAAAAGGTGAAAAAGCCAAGGTTGGGCTATAGTTTATTAAACACTGTGTGGGAGATTTTATTAGCTGAATCAAAGTTATCAGGGTATCTCACACCATCATTTGGTTACCACACCAGGAAAGGTTGTGGCTACACACACACACCACCAAACACAAGCACAACACACCAACTGCCTCCTCCTGTTCTACCAGAGAAACTCTGCTCCTGCACTCTCCCTGTTGGGAAAGCATCCACAATCTGGGAATCTCACAGCCTGAGCCAACCTGCCAACCTCGAAGTGCAATTACAAGCACAGAAGTAACAATGGCAAAACGAGTTACCAGCTGGGAAATCGATCGTACAGTGTGAATTAGCTGGGGAACGTACAGGACTGGAAGGTGAGGCACTGCACAAGAAATCTCACTCCTTCACCTACACAAGAACTGCATCACCTGAATACTTCAGTGGTGGTTTTACACAACGTTGTTTTTTTTTCTTAAAATTAACAGCTTAAAGTCTCTTTTGTCCATTCTGGTGAGAAATGGGGAGAGTGTTTTGCAAGGCACTACGGGGTACTGTGTTCTACTACAAAGATGTTTATTTAGATACAAACCAAAGAGGAAAACCAGAAAAAATTTCATCCTCTTAAAGTATGAGGATTGTGCATGAATTCCTTCATTGCCATGTCACACATTTCTGAATTACATTCTTATGCTGAACTAGTGGAGCTGAAAGTGGAATTACCTGAACTATTAAATCCCAGTTAAGAGTGTACAAACACTCTTTGGATTCATTAACCAGTAAAAACCACCCTCGCAGTCACAAACAAGCAGACTGGAACTTTCCTCTGGCATTTTTGTAGTGTTATTTTCAAGACCTCGATTTAGAAGATGGTTACTGTTTGATAAAGCAATGATTAACTATTTGCCATCCGGTGTTGATCTCCAAGGAACAGCTCTTTCCAAGGCACATACAACAACAATACAGCGTTTCACTCGTTTATGAGACACTGATAACTTGGCTTTTAATACTGTATTTGTCTATTTTGGCAGGGAAAGCCGGGGTTGCTGCTATGCCTTTGAACCAAGGACTGTGGGTATGGCTCACATTGCCAGGGTAGATAGTGAGCATGCTGTGAATCACTGCAGGTTTTTCCTCATCTCCACTAAGGAATTAGGGTGTGTGTATGGAAAGCTCACTTGGATGCTCAGGACCTGGAAAATATTAGCAACTGGAGAAAGTTAACTGGCCAAGCAGTGAAACACTAACATAGATCATAAAATTCTTCCTCACAGTTTTTTGTCTGGTTTTATTCCATGGGAGTTTTTCGATTGCTACAAGAAGAAGCAAGCAATATTAAAAAGTTTTATATACTTTAGTTCTGTATGTAAAGAGCCTGCACAATCAGTAAGGTTGTCCACATCAAAGTATCAATTCCCCAAAGAACTGATTTCTGCTTCCCATTAAATCATTATGGGACAACTCCTGCATGCCTAAGCACACCCATTCCAGAAGGATTTTCCCATGGGGATTTCTTCTCCCCCTCCTCCTTTACTAGGAAATCATTACCAAGTGTTGATGAACACTGACATAGCTCCTGTTTTCTGAATCTTAAAAAGATGGGTTTAAAAAGTATGTTTCATAGGTGAGCTCATTCTGTTTTACAAATTAAAAACTACTCAGTATTATCACAAGAAAATTATGACATACAATAGATTTATAAAAAGCAAATGGCTCTGCCAGTATTCCAAACAACCTATAACACTGGATAATCTCTGCCTAAAAGGGCCTATATTCATGATATCCCACAGCACTCAGTAAAGTAAATGAGAATTTAAAGGACAGTCCTTTTGACACCTGCCTTTACATAACCTATTTTGCTTGAGTTTAATAAAAATAGGGGGGAAATCCCATGTCTTTTGCTAGGACACAATTATTTGAGAGCAGACTGTCTATGGTTTTGCTCCCTCCACAAGGAGACAGATAAAGCAGAAATTACCCTGGGCACTGATGAATTACTAAAACACTACGAAGAGAGAGGAAAAGAAAATTTAAGGACACTGTTATAGCGATTTACAATTTTATGAAGACAACATTAACTGGCCCTGTGGATTATATATGCACAATCCACAAAGCCAGTTATATATATTTATAATGATTGCTGTAAGAGATGAGTTGCTTTACCAAAAACAGCTTAGAGGTCATTTGCATCTGATACATCCTCAAGAGGCAGAGGAGTAAAGCATCAAAAGGCACCCTTGTTACATTTCTAAATTAAATGAACAACAGTGAATAACACAGACAAAAAAGAAATTATTCTATGTTTATAATCTATTTTAGAGTAATCATTTGGGACTCTTAAACATGCTTGGTAGAGTCCCAACACATGGACCTGAGGATTTCCAGTTACTTTGTTGATTCCTTCCCAGCAAACTCCCACCCTTCAGAGCCACTCTCCAGTGCCCAGCACACTGGACTCTTCAACTTTACTCTCCTTTCCCTGAATTCAAACCTATTTTATTTTTCTGAGAAGTGTTCCATGTTTTGTTGCTCTGCCATTTGAGCACTTTGACATGTCGAACGAGTTATCTCCCCATCTGGCTGTAATTGCCACTGCAAAGCTTTCGACAAATTCAAAAAGCAGCACCAAGATGAGGGCACTAGTGGTCTAGGAGATGGATATTTTACTCTGAATACACAGCCTATACTGTGTACCATGATATTCTCGTTACAGGACATCCTTTTCCTGCTTGTGCTGCATGTCCCAGGGGAGAGACTGGCTCACAAGACCTTTCCAGAAGTCTGGCTGATGGTCAAAACCATATTTCCTAATTCCTTAGGGGGAAGGGAATCTGGACATGCTCCTTGGACAACCAGAGGATCACACCCAGGCAACACAGGTTTAGGACAGGCAGATCCTGCTTGACTAACCTGATCTCCTCCTATGACAAGGTGACCCGTTGATGAAGGAAAGGGTGCAGATGTTGCCTGCCTAGGCTTTAGAAAAGCCTTTGACACCTTGTTTCACAGTATTCTCCTGGAGAAACTGGCTGATCAGGGCTTGGATGGGTGTATGATTCTGCTGTTCACTGGGTTAAAAACTGGGGGGATTGCTGGGCCCAACACATGGCGGTGAATTGAGGGAAATCACCCATCACAACTGGGGCTCAGTACTGGGGCCAGTCCTGTTCAACACTTTTAAATGGATGAGGGGATTGAGGGCTCACTCCATTGCCTCTGGACAGAAACCTGGGCTCCCAGACACCTCTTAGGCAATAACACACAGCAACCGCTTTCCCCAGGAGAAGATGAGGTGCCACGGGGACTCTGCAAGCAGTGGAAAAACCCCTCACCTCTAAGGCCTCTAAGTCCTGCACAAGTGCTCTTCAAAGGTACCCAAGGTCTCAGCCTTCAAAAGTGAACAAAAGAAAAACTGGAAAGAATCATACTTTTGTTACCCATTAGATTTCACTAATAAAAGCAGGAGTTGGTCCTGAAATTTGTTCTTCTTTAAATTGCAGCCTGTCACCATGTTCATCCTACATCGCAACTGCTTCTTTCCAGACAGCCTTGTGAAACCACGTCAGGATTGAGATAAGGACTTCAAACTTTCTACAGTACCATCTTGGCTGACTGTCTGTGAGAGATGCTAAAACTTAAATTGTGATCAGTTTAAAATCTGTGCAAGGAATTAGCACTTCACCAAACCACCGTGGCAAGACCACCACTCTCCCTCTTACTGGGAACCAGTGTCAAACTGATAAGCTAAAAAACAAAGCAAACAGCAGCAAGCTGCAGTAACATCTCAAGCCTTCGGACACACTTAAAATAAATCTTTTTCTAAAAACTCTTTTATAATTCTGCAACAGGTTCTTCTCCTTCCTCCCTCCTCTACCATGACATTCAGGTGACAGTCTCAATGAGGTGTGCCTTTTGCTAGAATGGGGCTAAGCCCAAAACAAACCCTCTTCAGAAGACCAGGAAACAGAAGAAGGACAAACAGTGAAGGCAAGGACCACGGCAGCATGGCCATCATCAAGAACTACCAACACAATGCCTCAAAGGCACAGGGAAATGCCATTTAACCACAGTTCCCCACTTAACAGAATGGGCCTATTTTCTTTGAAATACTGGGTGCAGGTTGTGACAGGACATGTCAGACATTTCCTGGGAAGATGACATGTCACCCCCAGAACAGGATATGTACCCTGAGAGAAGGCCCTGAGAAGAACCCCTGGGAGTGGTTGAAAACAAGATTCATGTGAAAATTTCAGTTTGAAGCCTTGTCTGGTCCACCACCCTGCTCAAAGCAAGGCCATGACATCAAGGTTATGAAATTATTCCCATGCTTTTACTCTTCAAAACTGTCCCAGTCAATGTGGCCTGTTTCTCAGTTCCTGTATGTAAAATTGAGCTAAAGAAGGTAACTGAGCTCCATCACCACAGAAAGAAATCAAACTCATCATTACTGCAAGGCATTCCTGCTCCAGCCGTGCAACCTACTCAATTCACTTGTTTAATCTGACTCTCCCCATGTACAAAACTGATTTTCTTCTTCATTTCCACCCAGTTTACAAAAAATACTCAATAAAATAAAGAGATTAATTTTTACTGTACTTGGAAGCCATGTGACAAGGAAGAGAACATGTACATGCTAAAACCAAACCCCGGCATATAACATGCATTGACACATTAATACAAGGCCTTCTTCTACATGTTAAGGAGGTATTTTGGAATAAAATACGAAGAACAAATCTGTATTCTTGTCTCCCATCGCAGCTCCTGCCAAGCCCAAGGTCCCTCTGTGCTGAGCCCCATGGGATGCATCAAGAATCCCTCTGCCACAATGTTAAACAGAGAAATTCTGGGAGGGGACACAAAGGGACAAAAAATGACACAACTTGCCTAAGGATTTAGAGACGGCTGCCAGCTCAGTGCGTAATCTGGATGGTATCACCTCTCCACCCACGCAGCAGTGATGGTTCCCCCTTTCTTCAAAAGCTGTCTCCATCCCCGCCTGCTGCTGCCCGGCTCTGCCAAGCACCCCGCCACCCCACAGTGACATTAAGTCACTTCCCTGCTGGAATCAACATGTCACTGGAGCTGCCCAGCACTTAATTATATGAATTAGGAGATATGTATAATGGTCCTAAACCGGTAATGAAAGAGAAGGTTTAATGATGCAACAAAAACCTGCAACGCAGCACTCAGATTACGGGTGGGTTACACAACAGCTCGAACAATTCAGCGTTTAGGCTGCAGACTTGCATAGTGCACATCACATTTTCCCAGAGCCATCATCTGACTGCAAGCACGTGAGATCCACTCAAACACACCCTGCCTTCTCTTGCACCAGAAGCTCAGGGATGAAGGTGAGGTGAGGCTCAGTTTTTGAGCAGCAGTCATCCACATTCAGAGGAGATGCCCAAAGCAAAGTCAGCCCTTTTCCCAAACTCAGATTCGAACTCAAAAAAGATTTATCTGAGGCCTGTCCTAGGCTTATATCTCACAAGTAGTGCTTGCTCCTCCCAGCATTAACACTCCATTGCACAGAGATGACATAACTCCAGTGAAACCTGTTCAGCTGACAGCTGGAGTGACTGCTGCATTGTGCCATCTGAGTTAACTCCCAGCTGCAGCCTCGTTTAAGAAAGTATTATGAGCACAGCTTTAACAGAGAAATCACCCATGAGCTGACAGCGAATAAAGTAATTTAGGTATTTGATGAGCACTCAGCTGAGTTCATATGGAAGAAAATGCTCCTACGCCAAGATTTCTGAATGGATTTTATTACTAAAAAGCTCAAATAGTTCCAGATATTATTGATTGCTATTCACAGCACTTATATAGCTTAAGGGAAAAATCATTTGGTTTGAAATATTCTTTTAGAACCTATTGACTTTTCATGTCAATAAACACAATATCAAATTGAAGCTTAGCAGGCATTTAACTTTTTTTTTTTTTTTGGTAAAGTGCTCAGATGAAAAGCACTATACCAGCATCAGGACTGAGAAGTATTATTTAGATTTCAAAAAGCAGTTAAGTGCCATGGCAAATCCATACGTTCAATATCAAAGGGCTCATAAGAAAATTGACAGGACCAAAACTGCAATGGAGAAGAAAAAGGTGATAGCATCAGCTGGGAAGCTGCTTACCAATATTTGCACGTGCTTGTTCAAACAAAAGCCTCAAGAAGAAATGCTGTGCCTTATCTAGAAACCCTTTAAAATGTCACTAGTATGTCACTGTTCTTAGAAAAATGCCATACTTGTATTCCTCCGTCACCTGTAAAATACACTATTAATTCTATTAAAATCCACTATGGTAACTGCTCAATTCCACTTTTGCAAGGCAGAAGGTAGCACAGGGTGTTGTTACAAGCCATTTGCAGCTGCCACAGATCTGTATTTACTACATCACTGCAGACAGCTGGAAACAACCAGCATGCAACCACAGAGCATCTTTTACCCTGCAAACCCTTCAGCAGGTTGCCAGATTTGCTTTCACATAGCTCAACTTCTCTTTTCCTTCTCTCTAAACAAAAAGACTGTTTTCATTCAGCTGCTGATTTTTTTTTCCTCCTTTACAAATGCAGACACCTGCAACAAATTCTTCTTTAAAGAGGCAGATCAGAGCAAGGCAGCATGCTATGAGCAGAAGAGCAAGGGACATTATCAAATGGCATTAGCACATGGCACAGATTTTTCCCAGTACTCAGAGCCCAGGGCATCTAACTCCAAGCGCATGCCAGGGAAGGAAGCAAGATTTTGCCACTAGCAAAAGATTCCTGAAACAACTCAGCAAGTGCTCATATAACCCCTGTCTCAAAGTCTGACATCAAATACAAATTGAGATTAACTGAGCCTGTTACTGGCTCTGCGTTCACATAGCAAAGTGAAATCCTGGAGGTGGCCTGCATCCTCCCATGTGTTTCACACACAGGCTGGGGGGAGACCACAGTAAGACCTACTCATTATTTCCTCTGCAAAGCATACTCCTCCTCGTTAATCAAGTTACAACCAGTCACCCAACTGGCACTGTGATGACTTCACTGCCAGCTGCTAGGCATCCTCAAAAAAACAAAAACAAATTACATGAGGGCTACCGTCACTCACCAAACCCTACCACAGGTACACCAGGCCGTTGGGTAACTCTGCTGACGACACCAGGGACTCATTCCCCAACCGTCCCCTGAAGCAAAGGATCTTTAGTTAAAGCAATGACAACAGTTTGCTCCCAACAGAACACCCTCCCTTCCCTCCTCACCTACCCCAAGCAGGTACAGCTTTTTGCTCAGTGAAGGAAAAACAAGAAGTTAAAGCCAACTAATTGTCGGGACACACCCTTCTCCCAGTGCACCTGTAAATGACCACTTGTGCAACAGCACCCGAGTGTCAACAGGACTGTGGGCACTACCCAGGCACGCACGCAGCAATCAAGCCAAGGCACTACCCGCATTTCCACGTGCACACAGGGTTTTCAAGTGCCTACCTACACCTATGCAAGTGGTGATTCACCTCTTGCAAACCCAGCCTCCAACTGCTGCTATCTCCTCTTTCCCGTATTCCTGCAACTGTGGCTAATCTTCCAGTCAGACACTGCCTGCCTTCTTCAGGACTTGATTGTCATTCAGCACAGCACAGAACAGGGTTAGCTGGTAACAAAACAAAAATAAAAAGTTAATCAAAAGTAATTAAAACCCCTGACGGGTTTTCCTGCAGTGGGAGGGTATCTTCAATTGCACCCATAACCTTTTTGATAGAGCATGCGTAGCCTCATCAATATTTTTTTAGCATCAGGAAAGTTTTTTGCTGCCTGCTTTGACTGAGCTGATCACAGCCTGCTTGTGGTAACACATTCTGGTTGTCATCTCACCCAGAAGAAGACTCTTAGAAAGTATCACCTCTATGCACAAAGTGCACTTGCAGAGGGCACCAGAGGAGTTTTTCCCAGCCACACACACAGACGCTCACCAGTTTGACCCTACACAAAAGCTTTAACACCACAGATTTAATAACTTAGACCTGCTAGTCCAAGTGCACTAATAAATCCCCAACTTGACAACAGAGAGGAATGACCTAGCAGTAAAAGCAGTGCTCTGTAAATGATCATTTCATGAAACAGACGCATGTTCCCACCTGTGCCAAGACTGACTGGCCCTCGATCAGTGTCTAAACTGCAGATCCAGTTTGGGCTTGGGGCACAAGTCTGATCAACACTTCTGTTATTCTCTTCTGAAGGAGAACTTTTTAAGACAGGGATCATACCACAGTATTTAATATTATTTTTACCTTGGGTCAAATGCTTTTATTTTCTGTACTTTTCATTTTTTGATGCTTGAGAGATCTTTTTTCAAGATAGCAACTTCACTTTTGGGTTTTTTTTCCCCTCCAGGTGCCCTGCCTTTAACAGCAGCACACTTAAATCTACACATTATTCCACACATGACACCTATTCTAAACAATGTTTTTCTGATCTATATTTACAAAATGCTCCAGTATACACTTCATTAATAATAACTAGGAGCACATGTACTTTCTCCACAGCATTTTAGGATTAGAAAGAGTTAAGCCACAGAAAGCAGTGACACACTGAAGCTAAATTTAACTTCCATGTGTTCTATGCACAAATAAGAAGAAATAATATGATTTAGATAAATTAATTAAGTTCTGGCATTTCTACAAAGGGAAAATAAACACCAGAATTTGATGTCAGCCGAGAAATCTAAACAAGGTGTTTAGATGAAGAAAAATATGCTAAGAAATTCACCACACATTCCCTGATCCATTCAATTTCCTTCCTAGCAGTTTCAAACAATCATTCTCACCCCCACCAAAACAAAAATACAAGGGGTGCAAGCCTACAGCACAGGCATTTAGCACTAGAGGCTGCTAGAGATCACAGACAACCCATCAGATCTCAAGAAGTGGTCAGTGCCACAGGTGACGAAAACTGCTCCTTCACTGAGAGTCAGAGCCTCAAGGAAAATCTCCAACAGCCTTTTGAGGAGGGAACAGATCTCGCAGCTTTTGGATCATGCAGGGAAACCCGACGCTGATCAGTGCTGGGAAGACACAGCTGAGCTTCAGAGATGCTCTTCAACAGGTCAAGCCTCCTCCAGTCAGGGGCTCCATCCCTAGTCAGCTTTCAACAACTGCTTTTGCCAGCCCCAAAACAGTTACCACTGGGAGCTTTTGTTCACCCCTGAGCTGCCACCAGCCACACATCTTCTGCTGCTTGCTGGATCAAGGGTCAGCCAGGTCGACACCCACATTTCTTTTGACACGTGAGTTTTCTGCTGGAGCGGGTTCCCTGGCAGGGAGAAGGGACCTGAGCACTGGGACGCCCCAAGGAAAGCCCTGTGCCTGTTCCCCCCAGCATCGCTGTGTGCTTGGAGGGGAGTCAGCTGAGAAACCCGGGGCTTTCCCCAGGGAAGGGCTCTTCACTGAGCTCTAAATTCCTCAGGGTGAGGCTGTTTCTGACATTTGAAATTCTTAGGGGTAAGGCAAGAGGAAGAGATCACCTGGGAAGTTCAGGTGGAGGAAGGACAGTCAGCAGAAGCCGATTAATTCCTAAGCAACAGAGATCTTCCCATGCAAGCCTCCAGAGAGGCCATGAGCTAGGGGGTATGCATGCGATTAAGGAGGAATGGCAAAGGTGGGGTCAGTCACAGCAACAGAGAAAAACGAAGTTTTTCCAGTGTTTCTAGAGGAGATAAACATCTACCTACTGAATTTTATTTATTTGAGGTTGTTTCTTTCCTTTTTTGAGATGACATTAGGGTCAAAAGCAAGCATTAGGATCATTCAAGTCCTGTTGCTTCTGTAAAGGCTGAAGAATTTCACCTTCACATTCCTGTCAAGCCTGTGATTTCAGGATTAGGCCCATTTCTAAATGCTTACAGGAGAAATTCAAAGTTCCAATCCAAGCCAAATAACCCCAAGGGATTTGCCTTCAGTAACTTTTCCACAGCTTGAACTATACAGCTGTTTTCCTCTACAAATTCCATCTCTCAACTGCCAGAGCACCAGGAGACAAAAGCAGCAAAGTGCTTTGGTTGGAAACAAAAGCTCAAATCCAGTTCTGCTGCAAGACTCTGACCACTAACACACTGATTTAGTTCCTGCTGTGCAAGAACACTTGAGCTTGGACTTTCTTTTTTCTTCCTCAAGGGTACAAAACGAAACCGTGAGCCAACCAGGACTGAAAGGTTTCTCTGCACCACTGGAACAAGCAAATAATTTCTCTGACCTATTTTAAAATAAAACATGAGTCTCCACTGGAAGTAAAAACCAAGTTCTTTATTCAAATCTTGCATGCCCCACACCTGACCACGGTTTTGAAGCATCTCTGCCAGCCTCAACCATTCCTTAAGCAACTGAGGAAATTAAATACAAAACATTGAACAATGTGGAGGGTCAGATTTAAACCAACAAAGACAAGGAAATTACAAGTTAAGCTTCTTGCTCTGCCCTTGATTCACCTTGTTTTGTTCAGCTACTGCTCTGTTCCCAGACCCTTCCTCCCTTCCAATGCCAAGAGCAACAGGACACAGAAAACAGTGCGGTCTAAACATAGGTGGCATTTCCTCCCATCCATGTCTTGTTTGTCACCCAAAATCCCAATACATCTGGTTTCTTACTTCAGGAGCCTTGCTGGAAATAATTGCTGCAGCAGTGCTGGGCTGGAGGTCCAGATGTGCCCCTTCTTTGTGGTGATGGGGACATTTTCTGGCCAACATCTCTAACACAAGGGGCTGCAGCAGCAGGACAAACCTCACATTCCACTATCACGCACAAAGAACAATAAAATGTGAATGATACTTTTATTCCCAAGAAGATCACAAGATGCAGAGGGAAAAAAAGAAGCAATGCTGACTGAAACTCTGGCAAGTCAATGTCTTTCTAAAGTAGAACAAAATGCAGTCTTTAAAGGCCTCCAAGATGGTGGTTTTTCTTCACCAATAGCACATACAGTTTACAGTCACTGTCCGTGCTTGCAGCACTTCAGCAATGGATTAAAGAAGTTTCATAAGCTTGTAAAGAAAAGTACTTCAAAATTTGTGCATTAAGAAAGCATACATGTTACATAAAAAGCAAAACATGGGCTAAATATCAAGTGCTGTTACAAATTTTGGAAAGACAAAATCTTTTTCTTTTCCATACTCTATGGGAAGGATCCAACATAGGACACAAGTGCTCATGGCTCAAAGCCTACAGGTTGTCTTCTATCAGATGCAAATGATAAGTATTGCAGGACTTCTACAGATGGTTTTAAAGAAGGGCCACACTACCAACCCACCACTGCATTTTAAAGGCATTGACAATATTACTCCATTTCCTCTTCACACTGTCTTTCAACAGGTCAAATCTTTCTCATGGCATAGTATAAAACTAGAACCTTAGATGAAAGACAAAAGCACCAGCTGGGGAACTCCTTGGGAAGCAAACAGTGAAATCAAGTCTACTTCAAGAATCCATCAGGTTTCTGCTTTCTCAGTTGAATATATTTGCCAAAAGGATTTCACGATGCTTTCCAGCTGTAATTCAAACTCTCTCCCCTACCACTGGATCTTATTCTTCCAGGAATATCTCACAGTTCAGTCACTGGCAACAGGTCTTCCATCATAAACCATGGAGATGTCCTTTATTAGCAGTGCTATTTCCACAAGCATCCAGGGTGTTAACAAGCACCACATGCATAGGGATGAGGAGATGGAGGAAGTTCATAAAAAGGTTTGCTCACTATGAAAATCATCTTTAACTTCCCACGAGTATGGTTCCACAAACACTTGCAGTAAGGCAGGTTGTATTATTCTCTTCTCTCTTGCCCAATAGTTGCTATTACTGGATCTGGCAAGGCAGCACGTGACAGAAAAATGCAGCTGCATTTTTGGCTCAGAAGCCTCTACAAGAGCCCGTGAGTCATGAAGCAAAAGGCCCACAAAAAAGCAAAACAGAAGAATGCAGATTCGGTTTTCTTTTTTACTGTAAGCATGTGTCTCTGCTGCACAGACCTGATGCACGTAAATGACAAAAACAGAGATTATTTTGAAGTCTCTTTAGTCAGGTAAGTTGGGCTTCCTCTTCCTGAGGCCACTTGACATAGAAACAGAACGGAAAGATTGCCACTGACCACAGAGTGTCTGAGCCACACAGCACAGCCCGTGCCCAGACGTGCCTCTGAGCTATGCTTTTCTACAAGTCTGGAGTAATGCAGGGGCTTCTGGTGGTTTTGGTCCTTTCAGTAGAATTTTTCCCAAGAAGATCAGCCTCATTCCCAAAGCATGAGGGAATGCTTTCCTGCACAAAGCTGCTGTGTAGTAAAACATCCCTCATCTGCCAGTTGCGCTGGAAATAAAGATTGCAATGCAACAGTTTGTCTAAAATGTGTCAAATTGCTCCGATTAACTAAATGACACTTGACCACGTTCATTACTCTGGCCTCTCAGGCCTGGTCAAATGTTTCAACCTTTTTCCTTTTTTCCAAATGAAAGCAATCTAAAAGCGCCCCCTTCCCCAGACTGAATGTAGTGGGTATCATAAACACAAGGCAGAAAGGAAGGTGAGAGCAATCTCGACCTTGGAGTGCAGAAGAATGTCTCAGGACTTCTCTTTATCACCAGTTAATCGATTCTGTTAGCAAGAAGCTGTTCCACACTACTTCATGTCTTCTGCTTGCAAGAAGCAGCACCCCAGCTCTGAGCCAGCTCAACAAAAGAAGGCTGGAGGAGAGCAATGGAAGGGAAAAACAAGGCACCAAGAGTAACCCTTTAAACAGGATAAACAGCACAAGTCCACCGAAGTTGAAATTTCTCTAAAGAGGTTTTGTGTTGAGTGGATGGAACCTGACAGGAATGAACACTAAAGGTGCACAGAGGCCAAATTGCACAATGCTGCTCATGTACCTACCAAAATGCTGGTCCTCCTCTGTCCAGCTGCTGCAATAATATACAACCCACCTTAGAAAAATGATTCTTTATGTTCTGTATTCCTCCAAAAAAGTGGAAAAGCCAGCAGCTTCTATTTCTTCCCATTTAAACTGGGTCCCATCAGCACTCTAGCTCTCACACCCAGCATCACTCCTGTTAAAAACCAGCTTTGATCATTGCTGTATCAGCACCCACGATGATTAACCACCAAAACAAGCACGTCTTGCCTCTCAGGTACACTGTGTTCCTAGGGAAACATTGCTGTTACAAGACAGAGGCAAGGCAGTGGTGATGACTGGAAGGAAAGTTCCCTAAGGCAGACAAAAAATCCTTAAGTGATTTTTGATAGAGAATTTTCCAGCCCTTTCTGAACTGGAGTGACAGGAGGAAAAAACCACTAAGTATTATTCTGCACCTTTAGAGAGCAAGGAGTGGAAGATCAGCAGCAAGAGGAAAGTTTCTCAAACAGAGGTCACCAAATGCATCACAGCTTAAATGGAAACGATGAGCATCCAGGTTGGTGGTGTCCAGATAAGAGTCACATGCAGAAGGATTGAGCAAAGTGTTCAACTCATGCAAAGAATTCGAAGGGTTTGCTCAAACACAGCAAAGAAATATGGGTATAACCCAACACAGACACAACCACAGGATCTTCAGGAATGTTCCTCAAAAAAGCATAGGCATCATTAAGTTTGTTTTGTAACTTCTGCTCAGCTTGAGGAACCAACTATGTCTGGCCTCCAGTGAGGGCCACTCTCCCTTCACATGAAGAGATTCTGCTCTCCAGCTCATCACTCTCCTAGAAGTACTGCTAGAGAAAGGTCTGAAAGCTGATGTTGGATCTTTGGGTCTGACAGGTCTGATACAAGGTCTCTTTTGGGAGCAGAAACTCCCCATTCCCCCATGAAAAGGCAACTCCCACCAAATTAATTCCAACTCCACCAGCCCTCCTATATTGCTTTATAGGGCTTTGCTACTCTTGCATTCCAAGCCATGGACAAAGTCAGGAACCTCCAGCAATGCTCAACCAGCTGTGCTTAGGTTGGTTAGATATTACTGCCCTCTCAGGCACTCTGTGCCAGACAGCTTACAAACACCACTTAGAAACACTGCTATGTCTTGAAAGACTTTATAATCTTTGCAAATGTTCTTTACTACTCCTCAGGAAATGACAGGCTCATTTTTCAGAGTGGTAAATTCCCATAAATTCTTCTTAAACTGGATGGAAATCTGAAAGTTTAACAGACCTAATAAATTGTGTATTATCTGTATTACCAAGCCAACCTTACACAAACAAATACATCTAAACTAGACTTCAATCTGCAAACATTATTCCATATGTATAGGAGCTGTGACTTTAGTGGGGCTACTCCCACCAAGGAAAGAGGGGTCTTCTCTTTACACTATGTGAACCACGGGAAGTAAATTCCTCCCACACAAAGCTCTCACATAATCCCTGCTGCATCTTGCTCTTGGCTCATAGGCTGAATATTCATCTCCACACAGCTTCAAAAGGTGTACACTCTTCAGCATCTGTCAGGGACTTTTTTCTTTTGTAAAATGAGGAATGTGAATTGAATCAAGTTTGGGTGGCTTTTTTTTGGGTTTTTTTTGCATTCCCTTGTAACAAGATTTATGTCCCTCGCAATTAAAAAAATTACAGTCCAAAAGCATTGCTAAAACCTTTTAAGGACTATATTTAGGGACCGACGTGGAAGATTACTCCTTACCACCATCTCCAACAACAATAATTCTTTCCAGCCTAGGGCTCTAGGTAATGATTGTGCATCAAGGTCATGTTCTTGCCTGGACAAGTTTATTTGCTGTATGTCTTTAGTAACATATGGACCACACATCTTAGAAAGTCACAGCAGCACAGAAGCATAAAGGCTGACAGCAGTTAGGAAAGAACACCAACTTTTCCAGTATTACCCATAAAAGTCTGTAAACATCACCCTGCATCACTATTAGTGCCTAAAAAACATACACCCCATCTATGTGTCTGCAAGAGGACTTCTCATGGGGCATCACTTACCACACAAAAAAAGGGGACAATGCATACAAGGGTCACATTTGCACACATCTTCTTTATCTACTCTACAAGATCTGATCTTTGAAGTTGCTCAAATGGCTCCAACACTGTACATTGAAACAGAAAAGTCACCAAATGACTCCAGCAACCTCCCAACACACTCTCCAACTTTGAGGTTATGAATACCTTGTTCACCTCTTTCCCCCAGGGCTTGGGAAGAAGAAGGGAGAGACAGAAGCAGCAGCAGATGCAGAGCCCACACCCTTGTGATTTCACCGGAGAGGGGACAGGTTACATCATAAATCAACTTCGTTTTAGGAGGCCACATTGATAAATGTCACTCCAGAGCCTCCAAGTGAGTGACACTTCAACTATTCCATGGTGCAAACTGAAGGTAAGTTTAGAAAAAACTACAAATGCAATTCATTCATAGAAACACCAAAAAGCGAGCGCTATAGTTCTTACATCCATCCCTTTTTCTTTCATCTTTATACATTTAATTTAAAATATCAATCAAGCTTTTCAACCTATGCAGTATAGAGACCAATGGTCAGGCATCCTAGACGCTTTGATTAATTGCCAGTAACTTATGCCTTCAAGTATCTGATGTTTAATTAAAAAACAAGGATTAAGCCAAATTGGTTTGTTAGTCAGACCAAGGTCAGCTGATGCTAAAGGACTACAATCTTAAAAGATTTTCCTCACTGCATTGCAAGGCTTGAGTACTTTGTTTCATTATGCAAATGTGCAGAGGTCATGACAGAGCCAGCACTCAAATAAAAATTGTTCCAAGTCACTAAATGTATCCCAGGTTCTTGTAATTCCTCACGCAAATAAAGAGCAGCAAATGTTTATCCCTCTGTTTTCCCCAGCGTTACTGGTTTACCTTCCTGTAGCTGAGGCAACCACACCAAGCCAAGCAGCTTTCAGCCTTTCAGAAGGATTAACTTCTTAAACAGGCACAAACAGCCAAGCCCAGCTCCAGCCAGCCAAGGTGAATGGCAGACACACAGCTCACGGACCAGAGCACAGCAAAGGAGACCATGTGATGACCTCCTCCTTGAGATCATCCCCCATCTAAAACTCCACTCACTGCAGGGTCAGCTCTGAAGTTGTTAAATTACCTTGGGTTTGATTTGTTTGTAGAATGTCATTCCTTGCTAAACAAAATTCTGGAAAAAATGAAGTAGGAAAGAAACAAGGTGGTAAAGAGTGCCTGGAAAAGAACACGGCAATAAGTGCAAAAGGCATCCAGAACAAAATTATATTGCTGACAACGTTCGTGACACCTCCCAGGACTGAGGAATACTTTAAATCTGCAAAAAATGCCAACTTTTCAGGTCCTACTGCACAGTGAACCCTGCAAAGACAACAGCAATTCAAGTCTAGATCTTCCAATAGACTGTAACTCCAGAACTCCCAGAAACGCTGGGGAAAACCCAGTATAAATAAAAGCAACTCTTACCTTTGCAACAGATACATCAGTTGAACGCAAGCAGTAACCAAGTCTAACTAACACTGTACAACCAACTTCCTCATTCCCTTTCTTCCTCTCCCATCCCTGGGAAAAGATGTGAAATACAAGTTATTGCTGCAGTAGGCAAACATGAATATAGTGACTGAAACCACTTAACCATCTATTCTTCCTTCTCTTCCCCTCATTTTTATTTTAAGAAAACCCACAGAACCCCCTTCCCCCCCAAGAATGGTTCCAGCTTGACAGATTTTTTCATCCTTTGCTAGACTAAGAACAGACCTAATGTAGGATTAAGTGAAACTGAATACACACTTTATTTCAAGCCAAAAAATATCCAACATTAGGAGAAGCTGAGAGAACTGGCTGATAGGACAAGTCAAAAATAAAAACTAAATTCTTCTCTATCATCCATGCCATGAACTCACTGCACAGAGGTAATGGCAAGGAGCTGAACCTGTGTACGTGGCAATTGATGGGAGCTACTCAGGAATCTGCCAAACACTTCAGATTTCACAAGAAAAACCCTGTGTTCCACAACTCAGCTCTACTCCTTTTCACTTAGCTCAAAGTGTGACCCGACAGTAGGAGCCTGATCAAATTCCTCGCTTTATCCATGCTTGAATTGAAACATTGGCTCTGCAGACCAAGTTACATGAGCTTTCCCTTTTTCAGAGGATGTTGGCCATTAGTGCTGGTGCCAGCACTGCAGGTAACACCAGCAAGTCCCAGGGAGCTTCAGTTGGGTTACAAAGAGATTTCATCTCTTGGTGAAGCAGTTGGTATTTCTGCATCTCTTGTTAGACACTCCAGAGCTCTGTTTTCATCTGCTGATAACATACTAAGCCTCTTGAAAAATCTAGCTTTCTCTGATCTGGGAAGTGGGAATTTCTTCAAATAACTAATCAAATCATGTTCACATGGGTGGGTTTCAGCTCTCTAGTACTGATGGGTATCAAAGAAAAGTTTCAAAATGCTTACGGGTCAGATAGAGGCAAAGCAAGTGCCTCACAAAGGCAGCAGTTGCCATTACAGCATGATTCTGCAGCAGGAGCACTGCCCCTGGCCACAGCAGCCACATCAGCTCCAAATGAACCTTCCCCCAGCTCTCCTGCAAAAGCACCTTCTCACTGTGTCCCTGTCACAGGGGGCATCTGAACACACATCCATCTGCAACCCCAGTTCCAAGTCCGGCTGCTGCCCTTGAATTCTTCCTCAGCTCCAGGGATCCTCATGATCGCCACAGGGAGAACAGCAGGTAAGGCTCACCTGACTCCTCTCTGGGAAAGCAAACCTACATCCAAACAGCTTTCCTAAAGGCCAGACCTGCCAGACCTCTGTGCAGGGCCTGGGAGAGAGACAAGGAAGGAAACAGAGGAAGAAAATG
>VWZN01005442.1:612895-622977 GCA_013396955.1 Regulus satrapa | reverse complement strand
TTTTTTTTTTTTTTTGGCTGCCAGAAACCAGATCCAAAACTCATGGGTGTGGGGAAGAGCATTCTTGGAATAGGCCATGGGCTGATAAAAACCTTCAAAGGGGCTTCTGTGGAAGAGATTATAGACTGGTTTGGGATGGAAGGGACCTTTAAAGACCACCTAGTTCAACTTCCCAGCCATGGGCAGGAATATCTATCACTAGATTTGGTTGCTATAAGCCCCTCCACCCTAACTTTGAACACTTGTGGAGCAGATCTGCTTGCTTCTTGAGGGACAGACTCACAAATCTGTGACAAGTAAGAGGCTGATGGTTTGGGTCAAATGGGAGGAGTGAGCAAACAAGGAGAGAACTGGGTCAGGAAGAGCCTCTGTGACTCAGCCAAGCTCTCACGCAGCAGGAGCGTGGAAATCTCCGTATTTAAGTGTGCACAGGCAAATGCAGTATTTCCCAATCCTACAGCACTTCTAAAGTGCTCCAACTGCTTCATAATTGTTAATTAAGCAACAGTATTCACAAATCAGAAACACAAAACTGAGATATAGCTATGTCAATTTTTAATAGCTATCATGGTTTAACCCCAGGCAGCAACTCAGACCCACACAGCCACTTGCTCATTCTGCACCACTGTGATGGGGGAAAGAACTGGAAGGGTAAAAGTGAGAAAACTCATGCATGGAGTTTAAAAACAGGTTCACAGGTAAAGCACAAGCTGCACACAAGCAAAGCAATACAAGGAATTCATTCCCCAGTTCCCACAGGCAGGTCATCCCCAGGAAGGCAGGGCTCTATCACATGATGATGATGTGGGAAGATCAACACCGTGCCTCTGAACATCCCCCTCCCTCCTGCTTCCCCCAGCTCTGTACACTGACCATACCTCCAAACCGTCTGGAATATCTCTTGGGCCATGTGAGGTCAGCTGTCCCAGCAGCATCCCATCCCAACTCCTTGTGCCCCAGTCCTGCTCACAGGTAGGATGGGTGAGAAGCAGGAAAGACCTTGGCTGTGTGTAAACTCTGCTCAGCAATACCCCAAACATCCCTGATGTATCAACAGTTCCCAGAGCAAATCAAAACCACAGCCCCATACTAGCTACTATACAGAAAATAACTCTACTGCAGCCAAAACCCGCACAGTAACTTTGGGAATCAAAGCTACTTTTCAGCAGTCACATACCCACGCTCCTCCGGCCTCGCAGAGCCATGTGGGCCATGTCCCACAGCCGGGCAGCGCAGCACTCTCTGAAAGAGGCTGGTGTTGAGGATTTGAATCCAGACTTCTGTTTCACGAGGACTGGAATCCAGACTCCTGTTCCAGAGCGTGGCCCGGTGCCTCGCACGCCGCCAGCGATCCGACCCCACTCCAGCCGGCTCCCTAAGCCTCTCCTTGATCGCCAGCCAAGCCCCACGCAGAGGTAATCCTACCAAAGTAACACCGGTATGCGGCTGTAAACCGTGATTTGTGCTTGACTTGTCTTATCTGCCTCCTCGCGCACTTTGGCTGCACAAATTATCTTCGGCAATTTCATCTTATAGCTCGTGATTTACGGTACCGATTTCCCTTAAAAGTATATTTTTTAAAAATTTGCTTTTATTAGTTCAACCACATTTGCCAAGTTTCAACAGACGACTTCTTTCTCAGCTGCCTAATTTCAAATTCACCTTTACATACAGCTTAAAAGGGGGCAAGAAGCCATCACAAGTAAGTGGGATGTGATGCTTAACATCAAGGTTTATGCAAATACACTTTAACAGTATCAGCTGAGAGTCAAGAATCATTAATTTACTCTGCAACACAGGAGAATAAAGGAAAAGGATGAAACCTTGCCAAAACTTGGAAATATGTATACTCCTGATTAATACGAGGCTACTAGGAAAAGCAGATGTGAAGTCACACCTTGTTTTATTCAAGGGAAAAGCCAACATGTACAAGAGCCAAAAAGAACCTATTCTATGCAGTGGCAGACTCTGAAATACAGCAATATTACTCCTTCAACATTAATAAAACATGTTGTATACAGCGCTTTCTTCTTTTCAGTCCTTGAAATCCTGCCAAGTCATAAGCTTTTTATGGGAACATTGAAATGAATGTTGATCAGAGCCATACCCATAAGAGTTTTAAATTTTACCACCACTTAGAGGCAAGGGCTTCCCCCCAGTCCCTCACGCATCTGCAAGTCCGTACATTTTTGAAAAGGCTGATGAACTAAAAAAAGCTCATACACCCTCCATCTATGAAGATGCCGAATTCCCTCTTGGATTACCAGCTAAACTCAGGCCATGAAAGGATTGTGAACTCCTCCACCCTCTAAAATGAAGTTCCTCAAAGGCAAAATTTTACATTTTACATACAAAAAATAATAGCTACTTGGTAAGTGAAATTAGAGCACCAGAGGTCACCTCATTACCAAGAACACTAAATTCTTTTCCCCATTCCTTCCCATATTCATCAGCATCTGTTTTTCTCAAGGCCTAAGCTTTATTTTTCAAAAAGTTAACACTGGTTCATAAAAACACAATTAATTTGGAAGTACAAGGCTCCTGGCATCCAGACAAGTAGTTGATCAGTTAGTTGTCGCATCTAATGTGATAGAGCTTCAACTGAGTTGGAAAACTCCATAAAATAAGGGGCTTCTTCCTATCTAATTAACACAGCAATGAAATTTAACAGCCTGGCACGGAAATTTCTTTCCAGCATTATGTTTTTGACATAACTCATCTACTCCCACAGTCTACAAGACCTTTTACGACATGCTAAACAGTAATTTACCCTTTCCAGCTTAAAGGCTTCAGTTTGGAGTCCTTTTGTGTCAAACCAACCAGGGTGGCAACAATGCTGCACAATGCAGGGTGGCAACCAAAGGACTGCACAAACATGCACTAACCCTGCATGTTTTTACATCAATTCTGTAATTGTAGCACTAAAACTCTGTCCACTGCAATATTTATCCATTTTATCACTGATATAAATTTTAAAAGGTATTAATTAGGTGCACAATACATTAAATTTAACAGGGAAATGGGCAAAAAGTACACAGGATACATCCAAGTAGGTCTGTCTTTCAGGTCCCTGGGCTGGGAACTTGCGTTGTTTGTGTACGATCTTGATTTATGTTTATTTAAATAATGCCAAATATTAGTTTTAAATTTACAGTGATTGCTTTATAAGATGTCTCCAATCCTATCAGGATAAAGAGCTTACACTAAACAAAAGAGCTTGTTTATACTAGTAATAAATCCCATAGGAAACACTTAGGATCCCACATGTTCAAAGCAGGACAAAATTACAGCCTATCTTTCTGCAGAGGGTTGCTATCTCCTGCTACCAAGAGCCAGAAGGACCACATGCACATCACAAGACCTCAAAGTTCCTATCAGGAGAGGCTGGGCTGCAGAGCCTCAGTAAATCTGAAGGTGAGCTTTAAAGTTACCTCAAAATAACCCTTCACACAGGCAAACCAATTACTGGTGTAGGTACTTAAGTGTGAAAGCAAAGGCAGAGCAACACCTTGTCCTTCTCTGAAGTACACTAAATAGTTACACGTTCTATAAAGATGCCTCTGCATATCTAACTCCTGTATTTTGTACACTGGAACGGTGCTTGCACAAGGATAATCAGAGCAAAGCCCTCCTCTACAGATGATGTTCTTTTGTGCTGGGATCACAAATTAAAAGTGGACAAGTACTTAAAATCATGGATCCTTCGTAAAATCCTCTCAGCACACTTTACAACCACAAATTTTCTCCTCTATCTATACACTGAAAAAAAATATTTCTCCAGTTTGTATACAAACGACAACAAGTCAGTTTTGAAAGAGAAAGAAGGAGAAAGGCAGCACTCAAAACTCCAAGGATTATTTACGAACAAGCTGAAGCCCTATAAACTTGGCTATTGAAGAAAGTCAATCCTCTCTAGTTTATGCCAAGTGGGTCAGACAGAGGAAGAACCTCAGCAGTCTTCAAAGTCGAAGCAGATGGGGAAGTGAATAAGTGCCCATGTGAGCAAAGAGGAAACGGGATTCTATTCATTTTAGCTTGTTTCAGAGCTTTAGTTTTCTAGATACCACTGACTGAAACAAGCAGAGGAGCTCACTTCTGTAACGAGTATTAGAACTGCAGAGTGATTACTTAAAACTGCTATAAATGCAGAAAAACAAAAAAAAAGTCCCAGTGTGTGCAGATTGAGGATGTTGCTTTAGTTTAGCAGGAGGGAAGCGAGTGAAATGGAAGAAAGGTGCTAGGAGGCAGAGAATGGGAGACATGTTCCTTGCTTTGTAGCTATGAAAAAACCTCTTGGGATTCTTCATCATTAGTGTTTCAGTATCAGAGATATAAATATTTATGTAGCTGTAAAGTAGATTCTACTTTAGAGCTAATTGTAGTTCTAATTAGTGTGTTTTTTAAAAACACATAAGCTTGCAAGTAAATTTTTTTACCCTTTTTGAAATAAAAAAGCAGCAGTCCACACATGCCACAGAATGACCATATATCACATTCCTTAAAAAGCTGAAGCTGACCTCTTGGTCCTTTCTCAGGCTTTACATCGCCAGGCAAGATCTGGGCCAAGACCATTTCCATACACAGGGATGCATCCCTGTCTCAGGCTAACCTCATCATCCAAGTGATGAAACCTAAAACCAGCTAATCTCCCCCAGGGTCATGCTTGTGGAGCTGGGAATCCCTCCATCTGCCTCAGCAATATAAAAACATCACTGGCTGCAAAATAAACAGCACATGAACCACAGAACAATTGCCCCTCCAGTCAATGTTGCTCATGCCACCCACCAAGGGCTAATAATTTTTTAGGAGATCGCTCTCTCTAAAAAAAAGAAAACCCTAAAAAATATTTTGAAGAAAGACCTTGTGTGCAAGTTGACAACACACAACTTCTTTTCAATCCATCCAAAGGAAGGACTCTCTCTCTCCAAATTCCTGGGAGTTTTGCAATCAGACAGAGCAGACCTTGAAGGATCACAGAAATACTTTGAATCAAGAACTTTTAAACTGAGTTGGGAACAGTGGAAGAAGGAGTATTCAGTGCTACAGCTTGCTAGGGAGATACAGAAAGCCAAGGACACGCTGAGGAGATGCTCATCTTCCAAAGAAAATACTGCTAAGGGAAACAGGCGTCCTTCCACCACTTATTTTAGGAGGTGGCTGCTAAGCTGCATCAGCTATTCCACTGGTGTCTCCATGAGTGTTTTTTGTCCAAGACTCCTGCTGCAAGAGCCAGAGCTGCAAAACTTGTAAGAAAACTCAACGGGAAGAGGCACTGAGGGATTGAACAACACCAACCCACTTCGGATACACACTTCACTTATGCAAACTCAAGTGATCTGATATCCAGGGTGCGTCCTGTGGAATACAGTCAAGACAGAAATATGTGTATTAGCATTTGCTTCTTTTTCTCTGTGTGTAACTATACATCAAGAAATTTGCTAAAATGAGAGGTATGAGGAGGGGAGAGAGGCTGTGCTACAAGTAACAGCAAGGGGGGACAACTTCAAACTACTATCACTTTAGCATTCTTTCCTATAATTATTTCTCACACATGCTGAAAAGTTAACTACCTTGCCTTAGGTAACTTTTTATTACCATGTCATCTATTCCTTTTAGTAAATATATCATCATTCTCACAGCAACTTTAAATGCTTTAAGATGTAAAGCGAGGACTCCTCCAAATCCTTCTCCCCACTAAAAAAGATAGAACACATTAACCTTGAAACATGGAAAGTTGCATCTGCTGAAGTCAAACTTTTTCTCTGCACACTGGTGTAACTGGAGGAGAAAAAAAATAAATATATATATACACAAGATAAACTCATGCTGGCTTTTTAACAGCATTTACACAAAAAGGTGGGTTTTTTTTAAATGTGACATGTACAGTTGACCTGGGTTAACACTGCAGTGTGGGGAGCTGAAAAGGGATCACCTGATGAAACAGAAATACCTCCCTCCAAACTATATTGCAGGAATTCCAGCCAAGCACCCCAACCACAGCAAACAGTAAGAGCCTTCTGGAACAGCACACGTTCTGTGTCAGCAAAGCAGCATCAATACAAAACTCAATTCAAATAAAGAAGCACTGACCCTTCAGAAAGGGTAGGGCTTCATCAGGCTCCTACCACACCAAACAAAGACCACCAGAGACACTCCAACCACTGCAAAAAAAACTATTATATCAAAAGGGGGAAAACAATGTCAGCCTTGTACATGTTTTGCTGCTGAATAATAACAGTGTTTACCTTCCCAGCCTAACACATTACACACAGTACATGACAGAATTAATTACGTCCTTTCCTCTTAACTACCATTCCCTGGTTATTTATTAGCTCATTCTGCATATATTCATAGATGTGTCTAACATACAAAGTTAAAAGGACTTAAAACTGATGCCTAAATACTCCCCTCTTTTGCAGAGTCCTCTCCATGCATACTCTGGACAGGCAGTGGCATCACCAAAGACAGGCTCAGGCTGCGAATCAGTCACTGCTCAAGCAGCTGAGGGAGACATGGGGGAACCTCAAACACACTGCAATGGCATGTCTCAGGAGCAATGCAGGGCTGGATCCCAAGCAACAGTCTATCTCTGGCATGTTCTCAGAGGGTTCTGCTAAGAACCTTTCCACCTTTGCTGGCTCACTCATAGTTTGGAGTCTACCAGCCAGTTCCTTTTGTTTCAGGAAAAGACAAAAGCTACGGCACACAAACTACCCTGAGTTCAGCCCCCCCCGGCAAAGGAATGGCAGATAGATAAACTCTGATGAGCTACCTAAAAGGAAAACTGAAGGGAGCTCAAAAGCCTCTCTGCAGTTATCTGTCTTCACTCTCCTAAAGCCCTCCCTGAAGAGGGACAAATACCAGGGAAAAGCAGACTGGAGAAGACTTCTGGTTTAAGGCAATCAATTTTATTTCCCCAAGGTCCCTCATCTCAAGGAGAGTGAGGTTTGTTGTGCTGACCATTACCTGCAAGAAGATCAAAAGAAGAGAGGATGGGTACTGCAGAAAGCAGAGACAGGAGAAAAAAAAAGCGCCTTTCACAGACACTTTGCAAAGAGTAGCAGCACTTTTGTCAGGGTAGATCTCAGAATACTGTATTCCCACGTGAAGACTGCAAGTTGCTTTTGGCCTCATCTAGGATCAATAAGCAACTCCAACTAACACATCAAATTAGCTGTATATCTAGGGATTAACTTCTTGTCTTGAATCAGAGGTCAGTCAAGTCTTCCCTCCACCACAAAGGAAAACACAGTACATTTTGGTACAGCAGCACATTTAGTTCTTCCACTCATCATCCATAGCCCCATGGCACTGGATTTGTGCTCAGAATCCTCCAAAGATATTTCGAAATAGACAAGACCAGGTGCTTTCAGTCAACACTCAGAAATCCTGTCAATCACTGATTATGTGGAATCTGCATTTTAGAGGTGTAGATGGGGTTCAGAAGAACAAAGAGTGGTGTTAAATTTGTTCATACTCTCACGTCTTTTGGGCTTAAAAAAAAAAAACAAACTTACAAAACTCTCAAGCTCTTTATGATTTTTCCGTATCAGAAGTGCCTGCCTGAGGGAAAAAGGGAAGAGAAAGGGATGGAGAAAGAGCAACTCTATCTAAAAACCTGGAAGCACGAAGGTTGCATTTCATAACAAAATGACATTAAGTGATAGCAACAAGTTTACTT
Source organism: Regulus satrapa (assembly GCA_013396955.1). Lineage (NCBI taxonomy): Eukaryota > Metazoa > Chordata > Aves > Passeriformes > Regulidae > Regulus > Regulus satrapa. The sequence goes on along the minus strand of VWZN01005442.1, from coordinate 615,296 downwards.
TCCAGTGGAAAAAAAAAAGCAGAGCATCTATTGGAAAAAAATATTTATAAATTGATGAGATTATGCCGTAATATGCAGCTATAACCTGTATTTCATTATTCTGCACCACGTCCACTTCATCTGATTACATGAATAAATGAGGTCCTTATGTCATACTGGAGGCATTACCCCTACTTTTGTTTACAACATCTTTCTAGCCTTTAACCACAGCACACGCAGCACAGTTGGCTGGCAGCTCAACATTACAAACCAACATGCAAAAGAAGTTAAGATAGGGGAAGTGAATCTAAAAAAATCCACAGGAAAAAAATCTTGCTTCACTTACCTAAGCAAAGTTGTCATTAGAGAGTTTTCCAGTAATAAAATCCAAGAAAAAAAGCCTGAAAAAAAACACAGAACAAGGCAAAGTTTTAGTATATAGGATATTACTCTCTCTCCTATTTTTTTGGGGGAATTGGAGAAGTCAGTGATTTAAAGAAAAAGCAAGTTCACTCCATTAGTCGCCTTTCTGATAGTTATTTGTAACAAAAAGGTCCTCCTCAGACAGTGAACCTATCAGAAACAATAGGGAAGATTTTTCACCACTGCTGCCAGCATTATTGCAGTGCAATTCCCCAAATGTCAATCACGTTGGGCTGCAATAAAACTAGTGTTATCCAGCAGACGAGTAAGGCCTAGGGCAATTAGCTAAGCTGCCCCATTTAGATTTTCAGTCATCTCTCCCTCCCACTGAGCTGAAAGTTTGGACCAAGTTGAGGGAGTGGGAATCAAAGAGTCACTGAGAGTGAGGCTGAAGGTGGCCAGAAACAAAAATACTGCTTACAAAAAAAATACCCAAACCACCCCAAATCTAATTGCAAAAGACTGAGACAGAACAACATATACCAATATTAAGAACACTGGGAAATACAAGACTTCATTACAGGCATAAAAATCCAAAGCAAAGTACAAGTTACTGGCAAAAATGGCATGTGGCCATGGCTGGTTTCACCAAAACCACTGCTACCAAAAAAACCCTAAAGCTTGTTTGGACTCATGAATGCAGACTGGAGGAAAAAAAAAAAAAAGAAACCACACACCTCAACTAACTGAATATGGATGACTGCAAGCCTCCAAATCAAAGAGGGAGTTGACCACTATTTAGGAGGAAGAAATCACTGCTTGTTCCAAGATTAAAAACTTATAATTCTGGCCCCAGCTGAAGCACTATCATTCACTAATCTGCTGCAATTTAGTCGGGCTGATCCCCGCTCAGACAGACGGGGCATTATCAAAAGTTCCTCCATTCATTTCGCTTCCTGTTAGCCAGTGAAAGCCCCTTTTATACCCTCCTCCAGAGGCTGCTAAAGCCAGGGAAGACTTTCCGATAGAGAAGATAAGGTAGCTGGATTTATTCATGAGAGGAGGAAGGGAAGTTGTACAGGCTGATTACAGCTGCTCCAAAGCTGAAAACTAGAGGCTTGGAAAAGGGAGGTAGAAGCTGATGGATTTCTTATTAAATAAGCATTATACCACTACCATTATTGTTGGAAGCAGCATTAACTCTCCCGATACTCAGCTACAGAGCTGAGATTTTACTCTGAACTTGGCATCTTCAAATATGCACATGTGGTTAAATAATTCAAAAATACATGGAACAAGGGAGAATGTGGTATTTTTTAGGAGATTAAGTAAGTAAATAAAAAAAAACTAAAATAAAATACCTAAAACCAAAGAATAAACTAGCCAAAGTCAGAAGGAAGACACTAGAAATTGTGTCCAGATTGAGACTGTTCACATATCATTTTCAGGGTCAGCTCTTGTTCTTATTGTCAACATGAGTACTCTCAGACTTCAATGGGGTGGGATGGTGATTTCCACATTACTTAACATGTGTCAGCAATTTTGAACAGTTGCTTTGCAGATTCTTCGAGCAAACCAAGCAAAACCTCACCACTGAGAGCTCAGTACAGTACTTGGCGGGTGAAAAGCTGCCTGGAAACCCTATCAAGCCTCTGAAAAACATTCCCCCATTAATGTTCAAACAATCTGGTATAGTTAGAATAGTTTCTAAATGCAACAAGATGGAAATGCAAACAAAAACACATTTCTCAAGTTTAAAGAGGTCGAGCCAAAGCAGCAAAGCTCTACCAGAAGTTAGGGCTAACAATGATGGTTTCAGGGGTAAACCCTCCCTCTTCCTTCCCCTCTCCCAGACTATTCTTCTCCAAACGAAGGAGCAAAATAAACAAGAATCAAAATATCCACAGCAGAAAATCACAAGCAGCTTTAAAAGAAAGAAAATAACTCAGCTATACCTCATCCTTATTCCATCCTGTCCAAATACATATCAAATCTTTAACTGTTTTCCCCTCTGACAATGCTCAATGAAATAAATACCAGAAAAAAAATTTATTTTATA
>VWZN01005442.1:595391-612872 GCA_013396955.1 Regulus satrapa | reverse complement strand
AAAAAAATTTATTTTATATATATATATATATATATTTAATACACTATTATGTGAGTGGGAAAACTTAAAACCCAGTTTGAATTAGACAAGGATGGAGCATAAATCTCTGTTGGGCAGAAAGAGGGAATAACCAAATCCAGAACAGAATGATGACCCAACAGAGATGGTTCACAGGTCACCACAGGGAGGGTGAAGTATCAGTGGTACTTATGTAAATGGGGACAAGGCTGACAAATTAACTCTTGCCTAGCAGAACACCCATATGCAATCAAAAAGCATCGAGGTACAACGAAATCCAGAGCTTGTTTTGATCCACCTCCTCCTTTAGGTTATTTTATACATACTAGACAAAACTAGAGCACAAACTGAACAGATCAGTTTGCCCAGTGATCACAAAATTTCTTCTCAGTGACCAAAGAATCAGGGAATGATGAGACAGCAGCCTCTTTCTATTCTCACCCCAGCCTGCATCTCTTCAGACACATCACTTCAGGCAAAGCTCAGCTGGCACCCAGCTCTCCCCACTTTGTGCTGCAGAAGGATCTTGCCTGTTGTAATCACCAAGCTCAATCATAGACTACAGAAAACTCTGCAAAACTCAGAGTTAATGGGTACCTCAGAAAAAGCTGCCAAGTCTCAGATTCCCCCCATAATAAATAAAGTAATAATGCTCTCTTATCTTCACAGACATTTTGCAACACAAATCTGAAGGGACAACAAACTGTTATAAATTTCCAATGCACATAAGCAATTTTACGTGTTAATTTGCAGTTTCACACTATGAATTAAGACAAATTTATCAAAGCACAAAGGGTGTTTCCTACAGCAGGAATGTCGTAATGGGATGACAAGACATAGCCTGCTTGTTCTGCATGATTGGTAAGATTGTTGGGTCTCTCTTGTCACAAAACAACTCTTGTTACGCCAATATTTAATTAAAAACAAGCAGAAGTCCACCCAAAATTTCCTACTTATTTTCAGGTCTGAGGAACCCACAGTAGCAAGTTAAGAGTTGATACTGCATCACAAGGAAATGAAGAGGCAAGCAGGAGATTTTCCTTAACCTTTTCAGTTTATATCAAGACCCAGCTGCAGCAATGTTACAGGTGATGCAAGGAACCAAGTCTGAACACTCTTCCCACTCAAACTGACAGACTACAAGAACATCATAACCAGAGGCCCAGGCCCACTGGTACAGCACTGACTACAACTCATTTTGTTCAGTGAAAATATGATTCCACACATATGACAACTTCAGGAAAGCCAAAAAAAAAGAACAGGTTTACTAGGCTGTTACATTCCACTGCCCTCCTTCTGCAAAGTCAAACCTGGTTGTTGTGATGATGCCAGGGTTAGGAGGTCAGGTTGGGTTTTTGACATAACCCCAAAACCCAGAAGTTCTTACTTCTAAAGATCAGCTGGGTATGGATGTACAGATGCCCAGCCTCTAGCATCCATACTGTCAGTAGTTACACTTGGAATAGCTGTGACTGAAGGCAGTGGAAGATTTCAATAGCAGTCTCACTGTCACACAAGGCTGCAACTCCAGATTTCTGCGCACATTGCGAGGGGCGTGTGGCTGGAGCTCAGCACATTCCCGGGCAGCTCTGTGGTAGTGACACTGAGACTGTTAGAGCTGGCTGCAGCAGAGTTCAGAGAGGAAAATCAGCAAAGAAATCCAACATTCAGAGAGCAAACCCAGGCAAATCAGGCTTTGCAAACTCATGACGCAGTGAAAGAGGAAGGATTTTCCATCTCATCTCCGAGCACACGCTTAGCGGTGCCAGGAAGGTTTAGAGGACTGCCAGAGCATGCACAGGAGGAGGTTTGTCTGCAAGCAGAATAAACAGCCCTGACTAAATTCTTGTAACCAATTAAGCAACAATTCTTGACTGAGAAAACAGCATCTCCCAGCTCCCTGCCTAATCCTCAACTCCTGCTTCTTGAGCTGGCTTTAGATTTTTAAGTCTTCCATTTTTCTTCAGAAGCAGAAGACAAATGGATGCCAATTCTGCAGACATCCCGGTTGCAAGGCTTTCATTTGCCTTTTAAAGACCATCAGTACTCAGAAGTGACTTAACACTAATGAGCTTTCACCAGCAAGTCTGCAAGCATTAATACATGTGAGTAGGCATGCTAAATCCACTCAAATTACCTATCTGCAAGGCTCTCTTCCAGCCTGGACAGGACTTCAAGCCAATGAATGATGAAACCTGGAAGGTAACTATGGATTTTCTCTCATCTGCATCCCCTTGTTAAGCTGCTCAGTGATGCTAAGCAGATGCATTTTGAATGTGCTGGTTCATCTCATGTAAAGTGGGGAGAAAAGGAAAAAGAGTCAAAATAATACTTATCTGGAAAAAAGCAAATATTTTAAACTAAGTACTGCTACTGTTTGTAGAATGGCCTGTAAGAGAGATATAGCTGAAATTCCTTTAAATACATGTGTTCGGTTTTTAAACTGCAAACAAGTCAATCTGACAGACCAGCTCAGTTAGGATTGCTCCAACAAAGCCGAGGGTCTCACCCCCCCACCCTTTTCCTAAGTAAGCCAGCACAAGTTTCTGGCATAGGCACTGGTGTGTGAGATCTTAACATTCCCCTTTCCATAAACAGTCATACATCAAGCTCTAAAAATTCGCTTCACAGAAACATTTGCACTAGTAAAACTCAATTATTCTAATATTTGTATGACACATGCAGGAGGGGAACATAAAAAGGTTATGGTGAGCTCATTTAAGAATTTAAACAAGAACTTGATAAAAAGGTTTTGAATTATTCACTCAGCTCCACTGTTAAATCAGCTTTCCAGAGAAGTCTTTAAACAACAGCCCAGAAGACGCTGTATTTATAACAAAAAGGCAGCACTGAAGCCATCACACTGTCTCAGAGCACAAACCATTCATAATTACAGTGTAAATGCACGCAGGCACGGCATCGTGCCTTGGTCACAATCCTGCCAGATTAACTGGACACTTTAAACATTTATACAAATATTCCTCTCTGGAGAGGCAGCACCACTTCTGTCTAAATAACTTAAGTGCTGCTTTTTAGGCTAAGAAAGAACAACTTCTTCAAGAACATCCAAAGCTGAAACACTCAGGAACAGTACTAAGCAACAGAGAGACTATCTTCTGCAAGTATTTATTTACTGTTGTACCAGTCCATTTGGGCTGGCAACAAGTACTTTGCTATATAACAATTATTATGCACTCCAAAGTTTCATAGCCAAACTCAAGAGAAGACATCACCACACATCTCAATTACAAACTTCCATGCTAAGTTGACACACGGCACAGATATTTTCTCAATACTTGCTGCTAACACACACACTCCAAACCTTTTCTCCAAACCACAGGGGCCATTTGGAATAAGACAGAGGGCTTGGAAGAGCTAACACGAGTGCTGCTTCACTTCTCTGGTACGCACATCCTCTCACCACCTGCTTCCTCTCTCCCCATCCCGTTTTCCTCCACCTCACAGGCTGCTCTTGGTAGTTCAGCTCAATGAACATGAGCTAAGATTTCCTCTCAAAATAACCACTCCAAGGCCATTTCAGCTGTGAGCATCACCCACAGAAACATTCCCATCTGCATATCATCTTCTCCCCATCAGTCTGTTCCCAAATGAACTCCTGGGCTGGTGATACAAGGTCATGAAGTTGCAGGGGAAAAAAAAGCAGGATACCCTCCCACTGCATCCAGCCATGCTCCCAGAGCAAGGGCAGGATGAGTCAGTCTCCCAGTATAGTTGGATTCAGGCATTCCTGGCAGCATTATTTTAATGACAGTATTTCATTTCTTTCAGCCATCTCACTGAGACAGCTCAAGTTAAGTATTAATGAAGTGCCTGAACACTCTCACTATCTGTAGGAGACATGGGGTGTCATCCAACCAGCTGCTCAAGATTCACACTTAGCTGCTCTAGTCACAACCAAGAAAAGGATTTTTGCATTACGTGAGCTAAGGAAAGATTTGAGTGTGAGAAGCATGAGCCAAAACTACCACAGTAACAAATACCACTGAGCTCTGATCACAACATCAATCTAAGACAACCATAATCCATTAAAAACAAATAAAAACCTAAAAGCATCTTGCCATTTCTGAAGAAATGGGGGTTAGGATGGCTTTATTTTGCTGTTACAAAGCCAAGCCATTGTAGCAGTGCCATCACCAACACACCTCCTGAAACTTTTTATGTTTTTCAAACCTTTAAATTCAAATCTGCTGATATACTTTCCTCCAAACCTACATCCCATCTCCTCACTCACATGTTTTTACAAATCTATCTGAAGCCCTGGTTCTCCTGGCTATGGGTAAGCCTCAACACCTGCACCACTGCAAATGTAATTATGGCAAAATACCATGGCTATTTGCAGACTTCCTGTTCATCAAATAATATTAGTGTACCTTTGCCTTGAACAATTATTTACAGAACTGGAAATCCTGAAGCAACACTGCAGATCACAGAAACATTCTGCTGTCCACCCCTCCATTATGCAATGATGATTTGTATTAGCTTTTGGAATTACTCAGAGGGGAAAATAAAATCATCAGAATAATCCTTTATAAATCATTCTAATAAAAAGGAGAGAGAAAAAGTGTCATTCAGTTAAAATTCTGCATTAGCTTACTTCACTTGAGACTGAGAGGTATTTTACACTTCAGCTGAATGGCAGCTTGAATTCAACTTCAGACTCCAATGCAAGCTTTAAGTCAAATTCCTCAGCAGAGTAAAACCCTTATTAGCCTGTCTTCACTGTAATTTTAATCTTACTTAATTCTGAGTATGTAATTTATGTTAAGAATAACCCACTTTTCTTCAGAACGGGATATACTGCATGCAGAATTAATCCCTGTTAAGGTTTCCCTTTAAGAAATATTTTTTTTACATACTGACAGCAAAGGAAAAAAGCACTGGTACACAACACCTACCCATACCAATACAAGCAGCATTCACATCCTGTAGCCAGCTTAAAACTCTGAAACCCCAGTTACTATCTCTCCCAATCACAAAACATTCACTAGGTATTTCCTGCATTACTTGCATGGTTACTTAGGTTTTGGGGTTTTGTTTGCACTATTTTATACCCACAAAGTAAAAACCTAGTAAAATCTCCCACCCAAGCTCAGAGGAAACTCGCAGTGAACTACCAGGGTGGTTTCCCACCCTCTTTCTGCGCACTTTTGTGCTGTCCCCTTGCAACCCACTCCTCTTTAAAAGGTAAAAAAAAAAATAGATGAACCCCTATCACCCATCCCCATGCCTGCAAACCAACAAATCCTTTCCAATGAAGCTTACACCCTGCCACAGCCTATTTATATAATCTGAATGGGAGAGACAGGGAATAGTTAAGCATTTGCCAAGTGAGTGATTTGAGAGTGAAATGCAAGAGATGCACACACCAGAGCAGCTGGACTGTGCCAAGAGCTCAGGTCTGTCCCGTGTCACAGGCTGGCATCAGAACACCAGAAATCTGAATGACTTGCACTGAAACACCCACAATGGGGAAAAAAAAACTATTCCTCACTCCCTTTACCCTCTAGATTTTCCTCCATTTTGTGTGGTGCAGACATGGGAAAGTTAAGGAGAGGGTTTGCAGGACTTTGCAGCACGTTCGGCCCCGCACTGTGCTGGAAGCTGGAGCTGTGTGAGGGAAGGGAACCAGAGGGGCCCTGGACAGATGTTTCCATTCACCAACGCTGCCAAGGAGCAGGGAATGCCGAGTTCACTACCTTGGCGTTATTTACATTTCACAATATCCAGCAATAACCATACACAAGCAGTTTAGGAAAGGAAAATACCACACGGCCAAGGAGCGTTCTATCATTGTCTTCATTAAAAGGGTGAAAATTAAACTTTTTTTATCCCAGATCTGGAGCTTGACCTTTAAAAGGTTTGCCAATGAAACAGTACACAAGTATCCCAAGTGCCATCCACTTTGAGATAATTACCAGCCATTGCTTTTTACACACGTGACTGCTTCTGGGGTATCAGAGATGGTTAACTGTGCCACCCCTGAACCACATGGACATTTTCTTTCCATTTTCCAGAATAAACTGATTTTTGATCTAGCAGAGAGGACAGCTTCTTCATCAACTGTGCGACAAACCAAATGCTCCAAAGACCAAACCTGAAAACTTCCTTGGTGGAAGGGTGCGTTTCAGAGGCATTCATCCAAACCTCAATCCAGAGACCCAACGTGTCTGATAATCAGATTGCCAGATCCAGTTTAGCAACTAGAGCAGCTACTCCAAGTTCTGCCCCTTCCACCCAAACACAGAGGAGCGTTACCCATGGACCACATGCAACAATGTGCTCTGAACATCCATCCTAAGGTGCTCCTTGTGCTCTCAAGTGATAGCAAGGGCGACGGGGTGAAACAGTTTTCACACCATATTAGGGTCCTCCAAGTCCTTTCTGAGCTGACAGCAGAGGGATAGAGAAAATAAAAAGGCCAGTAATACCCATTTCTATAAATGTCAGTACTTTCTGGAGCTTTCAAAGGGGTTCTGTATCTCAGCAGAGACACTGTATCACGTTTCTCCAAATTTCGTGCCGGTGAACACTGCCCAGACAGGGCAACTTCACTGGGAATGAGTGCAAGGCTCCCCTCCTGCCACTGCCACAACGGGACACCTTCCTTCCCAAAGTAAACCAGACACTAATGCTATTTATGGATCCTGTTGCAGAACCAGACAGGCTTCCCAGGCACTATTCATCAACGTGCAAATAAGTTTTATTCCATGGCAGACAGAAGAGATTTGAAAGAAAAAGTCCTGACGTTGCGTCTTATTTTTTGAAAAAAATAAATATCTGATGATTAGTCGGAAATTCAACACAGAACAGTAACACCTGCAAATAAAGGCTGATCACAAATTCTACAGAGAACACTATATTTTTTTTTTAAAATTGGCAATTTCAAATTAGCTCTTAAAGGATTACTAAAGGAAAGCAAAAATCAATGGAAAAGGCAGCCAGTTGATGTACCAAGGGACAGACCCCTGAAGAACATCAGTCTTCCATATCCAGAAGAAAGGCAGGGAATATAACTGTGAAATCTTCCTTACTTTGCAGCAAAAAAAGCACTACAACAGTTTCCAGAGACACGTAGATGAACAACATTCACCAGCACTACTTTTAAACATCAACACAGCTGACTCCACTAACTTGTCTTTCTATGTCTTTGGGGTTTCAGTGGGAACTACAGCTTTGTTCTTACAAGCATTTTCCATGGAAGCACCTTTGCATTTAAAATGTAAACTGTAAATGCATCTGCTATTCCGATAAAACACCCGCAAGCATTTAATTTCATATGCAACAAGTTTTACAAAGCTCTCAAAGAGCCGAAAGACATTTGGATGGATAGATGTAAGTTTAGAATGAGTCGTAGCACATCATCAACAACAAAAAAAAAATTTTAAAAAAAAATCTATTCTTAGATATCTCCCTTTGGTGATTCCTATAATCTTACTCTTTTTTTCCTCCTACTCCTTTGAAAAAGTAAGTTGTTTGGTTATTTGAAAAAAAAAATAAAAATGGAAGAACCTGTTCTGCAAGGCATACAAACAAAGCAGTATCTTCCAAAAAAAGAAAAGCTCATTCAAAAGTATGTAAATATTAGGGCTGGTAACACAAACAATAAAACCACAGGAAACACAAGAAATTAAGAATACATCAGGACTCATTCAATTTCCTGGCTGCTGGATATATAAGCTCTTTTCTGGGTTGGATGTATGAGACAAAACTTATTTTCTAAATAGTAGACAGACATCAGGGAGTTAACACAGATAATTTAAAGAGGCAAACAGAAATCAGTGTCTCTTCTGATCCTGCCTCTGCTCCTTGCCAGGACAGGACAGGACTGACCAAGACAGCTACATGGCAGAACATGGCACATCAAGCACCAAGGGTTCAGCACCCTGCACTAAGCAGTGAATTCAAGTTTGCTTAAGCCACAGAGAAGGCAAAAAACAGGATTACTCCTGTCCCATCACAGGATGCTGCTGAGTGCCCAGTGCACACCCAATGGGCTGCTCTTTCAACAGGGGACAGCTCCAAGCTGAGCACGAAGCAGAGGTGACAATTAGTTCCCAACGTGCAGGGTGGTCTCTGCCATCTCCACCCTGCAACTGGCCCTGGCTGGAAGGCACACTCAGAACTGCATTCCCCAGCTGGGGCGTATTCCCAAATTCCTCACTGCTGCTAGGCTTTCATCTAGCAGCATCCCAACAGTTCTTCCTCTCCTCTCCATCATGGGCTTTTTTTTTTTTCCCTCCAACCAGCCAGAAGCAAAAAGGTCTCAAGTAGAGAGAGCTGTACGTCTCTTGTGTGGGAATTTAAAATGCTGCTCCGCCGTGCACCACAGCCACATTAACACAACCACACTGCAACAGCTCCCGCTCCACAGTCAACTTCCATCAAACGTTAAACCAAATCTCCATGCCCAAGGCATCCAGTGGCTCAGACTCAGACTTCTCCAAGAATCAAAAAAAAAACACCCTGCAAAGAAACTAATTCATTTCCTTCACGGCAAACACCAAGTGATGTACTTATCCAAAGAAAAACTTCAACAAGACTTAGAGCACGTTTCCCCCAAAATGGCATAAGTTTCTCTTGGCACTGTGATACCACAAGCCCGAGGCATAAATACACACAGCTATTTATGCAAACAGTATTATTCTTTCTTAATTAATATCAGTAGCACTGATCAGACTAGAATTTTAGTAAAACTTGGCAAAGATTCTATAAATTAGTTTGGGGGAGGAGAGAAGAGAGGTCAGAAAATTAAAACTCCTCTAAGCGGAGTATTAAAAAGCTTGGTAAGTTTATACTCACTTGATACATTTTATTCCAATGCTTAATCTTTTTATATCATGCAGTTGTATAGTAACTGTTTGACTGCCATTTATTGTCATCTCATAGTACTAGCTGATATCACAGAGAGGATAGATCCTGCAAATAATTCTTAAGGAAAGAAAGGGTAAAAAGCACACTCATGTTTTGTAGCTTCAGGAAGGTGTACAAATTTTCAAGCACTTTCCTTGCCACAGGTCCTCCATCTTCCTCAAGCAGTTTTGAATTTTCATTTCAAAACTTGATCCCCATATACTCAAGTGTTTTCTCTGCCTGCCCTAAGCTGCTGCTGGGACAGGATCTCTTATTAGACTCAAAGAACCCAATGACTTCTGAACTTTGAGATTATAAAGCAAGAAAGTTACTGAACACTCACATGCAAGTCGATTGGCTAAGAAAAAGTAGCACAAAGTCCTGCCAAAATCCTAGCTAATCTGATAAAGGAAAAACCAGGGAGGTCTAAGCACTAAACCCCACAGTTTAAGTAAACTGGAGTGAAATCCAGATGCAGAAGGAAGCACATCACATCCAGCAGAGCACCCCTTCTTCTGAAACGCCACCTGAAAAGACAACATTTTATCACCTTACTGCCCATCGGTAAATTGCAAAATTCCCAGAACACAGAAAAATGTGTGGGACTGAGAGGTAAATTTCATACTAATAACAAACACCACCTGAAACTGACCTGAAGGAGGGAGAAAAATTTACAAGATCTACATGACACAAAGCCAGATAGCACTTAAGTACTTCTTAAATTCTCCCACTTTCAATGCACTTCACAAACAATTAATCCTCTTCAAATCCATGCAAATATATTTATTATCCACAGTTTTAACCTGTAAGCTCTTCACGCAATAGTCTAGTTCTTTTTCTAGCTTAATACACTGCCTATAAAAACAGGGAACAAAGCCTTGTTTCATCTGTGAGACAACTCTCAAGAAATCTGCTCCTATCAACCCACTCCCATCAGCATCTTACAGAGGGACAAGAGAGGCACCCACTCAAGAAAATACTTTTATAAGCTAGTTAAAAGCATTTTATGCTCATTGAGTGCTCAAATCTCAGCCTCTATGCTACACATACAACTCTTCTTCATTACCAAAAGACTCTTCCAAAATAATTAGCTGTGGCCAGGGTGGAAAAGCAGCTCCAAATTTTGGAGATTCCCAAATCCCCACGTCACCAATGGATTCATACTCCTGTGCCCAACTCAGTAGGAACCACCAGCACTCAAATGCAGCCACTGTGGGTACCAACATAACCCCCAGCTTCCTCCCACAATGGGTCTGGGGACAAAAGTGTATGTATTTTCCTGTTGGCATCTGCACTACAATAGAGAAAAACCTGCAGTTAACAAACATGTGCAGCAACATTTTTCTTGAATCACACAAAAGTGCAAAGAGACACCTGGACCTTGTGAAATGAATGTTTATTACACAAGGCCTTCTTTTATGACAGTACATATAAAAAGGACTTAAGTCTTTTTTTCTCTATCCAGCTGAGACAACCTACTTTCTCTGCAGCTGCTAGGAGAAGAGAAACTATAAACATTTATATTTAATGCAACAGAAGGTTTGCTCAGCACCTCTTGTGTTCCACTGTGCGCTTAGACGATGATCACTCATCATAAAAATGGGTGGAGTGGCTGCAAAACACTCAGTGATGGAAAAACTGACTCCCATGTTCAAGAGAGGTTCCTGCACAGGCTGAAAACCCCACTGAAATGGAGTGCTGTCATTACTCCCAGGATGGGAAATCTTTGGGCTATGGATGCAAACACATCTTCCACACAGCACGTGAAGCAGCCTGTTTTACTTCATCTCAGAATCACCCTCTGCACCAACTCAAAGACCTTCCAGTCACACTACAGAAATGGTTTTAATCTAGGCCACACGTACATTCAATCAGCTCCAGTTTGGTTTTAAACAATTAAAAACCAGCACTCCCAAGTACAAAGTGCAGACATGAAGATGTCCAGTGCAGTCAGCACTGCAGCCTTGCTGCTGCAATGAAAGATTTATGGTAACCGGGAACAAAACAACAGAATTCATCACGTAACACCAGAGGTACATCACGTAAACTCACTCCTCGGCTGACTCACTAAGTGATATTAACTCAAAACAAAGCAAGTCCCAGCTTTGCTGCCATCTTACTTGTGGGTTCAGCAATTAGGAAGCGTGCACAAGCTCATGAGCTAAAAGAAATTTGTCTGCATAAGAGTCAAATATGGTCATCCTGTCCTCCCCTTCCCCCCAAAATACATCACTTCCCCCCTTCCTTAAACACCTGCTTCCTCCATCCAAGCATTCATTGTCCCACTGCTATTATGGGACCAGTGGCTTCAGCATCCCAGAGGAAACTCAGGAGGGAAAAGGGTTTGTGTGAAGCGACCAAGACTCATTCCCTTCAGCAATCTCACTCCCACCATGCCTTATTTTCCCTCTTTTCCATTAACAGCAAATTTCAAGATCTTGGCAGGGTGTTGATAGCCACAGGAGCTGAGGCCAAACGTGCCACACATCCTGGTGTTGAACCCCACTTGTGCCCACAGTCACTAGTGTGGACTTTTCTTGCTCTCACACCTCCCCAGGAACCCACAACCAACACCAAGGGGTAGGAAACAAGGCCAGACTACCTGTGGCCTGACCCAGCACAGCTTTTCTGTATTGCTGCCCTGAAATGAGAGACTTCACACAAGCAGCCACTCTGTGCATCTCTAAAAAGTGTCATAAGCAGAGCAACACCAAGAACAGGGCAAAAGGAGCCTTTGGGCAAACCCATGCTCAGCATTAACTTCCACCAGAAGGTTTTTAACTGCAGGAGGTCGCTGTGCACACTCACACTCCCACTCCAGTATTCCCTACACTGAAACCAGGGATACCTGCAAGAACACGACGAGTCGGCCAGCATCCACGCGTGACACATGCCAGGTGTGTTAATCCATGGAAAAAGAACGGGTGAGTCAGTAGTTTGAGTCTGAAGACAGTCCGGTTTAGAACAACTGTTGAACAACTGCTCCGTGCCAGAATCTGTGTTTGTAATGGTTCTACTAAGTGCAGCATTCAGACTTGCAGAACAGTTACACCACTGAGAAGGAGACACACTGGGAAAAAAGATTTACTTTCCCAAGTAACTTTGCCAGAAACCTCAGATATGGTTTAGATGAAGATACAAATGTGTCACAGATTTTAACAAAACTTGCTGCTCCAGTTTGCATTAGTCACGGGTGATAAAAAGCACAGAGGACTCAAACATGACACATCGGGCACTTTCTCTTCACATCAAGTTCTGAACATCATCATCAAATGACCTTTAAGATGACCACCTTAAATCGTGCTCACAGAGAAAGTCTCACCAAAATTCAGCCTTGTTTTTAAATAAATAATTTGCCGCTTATTTTCTTTTCTCTTGCTCTCAGAAATAAAATCTGAAGGAGCTGCTACAGAAGAAAATCCTTAAATCCTTCCTTTTACGCTGGATCAGGCTAATCTCAGCAGTGCTGCCACACTGTAAATAATGTCTCACATTAAAAAACAATTTGGGGGGACCTCTCACCATGTATTTTGCAAGTGTAACATTAAGGTAAAAACAGTTCAGCAACAAGACTGATGGGAAAGTTAGATCAGCCACCTGGAAGGAGTCAAAAAATACAAAAAGAGACTAGAAGCAGTCAGAAGTTGTTCTGGCAAATTTTGCATAGTCTAATAGAAAATTTCACAAGTGCTCGAAACAAACACACAATAGATAAGTTGCAGCTACCTATGCTCACACATTTTAAATATTATCTCAGAACAGCAGTCCCAGGGGATTCAATGAGCAGTCAGTCTCCACCTCATGATTTTCAGGTAAATCAAAAGTTGACCGCATGAAAGGATCAAACCTACAAGCAAACTGTGACAGTTCAGTTGCCACATTGACTGAACAAAATACAATGACCAATTCTGTAAAGACAATAGCAGCCAAACGGTAATATTATTTATTATGAACAACTTTAAGAATCACAAAAGTTTTTCAAAAATTAAATTTTGACTGGAGTGATTGGATTATTTTGAATATAAAAGTGAATTTACAGTCTTTATAAACAGCAAGAGATTCAAGAAAAATCCAAGTCCAGGAGAACTAACTTTATCAAGAGAACCTGTGCTAGGTTCAGAATTAGGAGTTCACTGGTGAAGAAGCAGCATTCTGGATTCTGCAGCCAAGGCCACAATCAAGGTCCTCCACCAACCACAGAATCCCCTAAGGCCCACGCCACCAGCAGACCTCACCCAGAGGCACCAAACCCAACCTCACACCCAAAACATGCTTGGAATATACTGTATTTCAAGCCCTCAACACAATTGCTGTAGAAGGTGCTGACAGTAGTTTCAGGGGTAATTTTTCGTTGTTTTCTCGAATCCTAGATTAAATATTTGAGCATTCGGACTGTGAGAACTTCATTCCTATGCCAACAAAGAACTAACCTTTTTCGCATCCATATTACAAACCAGACAATAAACTCTTAAGCATCAGATTTTTAGATCTCTTTTCAATATATATAAAATAGTCTTGTTAGACTGCCTGACCATGTCACAACACGTGATTCGTTACAGCTACAACAGAAGTAAAGCTTACTTTTTCCAAGGCATCACATTTCCTACTTTTTAAGGACTGTTGAGTACTTAAAAATATTTGTGATTGCCCCTTTTTTCCCCTGCAACCCAGCAGCCTATCTAAAATGGCTACGAAGAAAATGTTTTTAAGTATTATTAAAACAGCAGAATGTATTATGCAGAAAAGATTTATCTTCACTCTTGACAGAAATAACTGCTGTCTTTACAGAATTTAAAAATTAAACACTTTGACTTTTAACTCACTGGCTTATCTCAGAAACATCTATCTCCCATGTCATCTTCACATGCTATAAAACAGGGATGGGCACCTCAGCCAAATGCCTTCTCTGCAATCAGAACAAAACTTCCAAGAGTTTAGGTTTCTCCTAGTGGAAGCATCCAACCCTCTGACACAGCAGATGCTTGTGATAACACAAAGGAACAGGAGTCAGGTAACTGACGCAGGTACAGAATGAATGTTTTTTCTTAATTGATACAAGTTATGAACTGTATGGACTAAAACAAATAATTTATTCCTAACTGGAATCCATTTCCCAATCTGGTTTGCTGAACGGACCCAAAAACCCCAGTATGGCCCAGCTGGGGAACTGGAAGAGGCTGCTTACACTGCCCCAAAAGAGGTAAGAAGACAAAACTGCAGCTCAAGCTAAGGATGACACTGAAACACTGAAACTTTTACCTACTGCATGTCTCCACCAGCCAAGTCGAGAAGGACAATAAACTCTTTACAGGATTTGTGGCGTCGCAGCTTATTTGTCATGCAGACATTACGAGAGGAGTCACCCTGTTTCCCTGACAAAACACCATAAATATATAGAGGTATATCGTTATAAAAAAGATCTGTATAGCTTCACTGCAGCAACAAGTTCCCAGCATAGCAGCCTTTCCTGGAGCACTGCCATCATATTTTCTTATCAGTAACTAACCAGCTAACTCCCAGTGATGGGCTTTGCCTTCTAGATGTGCATAAAGGTCATTTGCAAAGGGAGAAAGGCAGGCTTGATAAATAAATAAATAAAAAGAAGCCATTGTGCCACATCCACGGCTTTGTTTCCAAAAGCCACTAAGAAGTGCAATGCCAGGCTGAAGTGTCTGACTATTCAGTAAGTACAAGGAGTGGCCGATTCCCTCCCCACAGTGAGATTGTTGACAGCTGTTTCAGAAGAGGAAAAAAAAGTGAAGCATGACTAAGCTATTCATAAAAACCGCATTATATCCAACACCCTAAAAACAAGTTTTGTTTTAGAAAAGGTGCAGGGCTTCCTGGACATGACTGACCAGGTGGCGCATGCCAGCCCTAAACCAGGCTCCCAGCTGGATTACATCCCCTGTGGCAAACCCCAGGGCAGCAGAGAAGGACTATTCACACCAGAGCTATCAGCTGCTTGAGAACGTCACTCATTACCTTTATCTGTCTTACAGGTGATCAATGCAAGCAAGCACATGAGCACTTGGCACCAGAACAGCACCCAGTAATCACAAGGTGCAGGCTGCAAGGTGTTTTCCTGCCCAGCTTTCCACATGCAGCCTCTCATGTGCCTGCAAACAGGAGTTATCCTCCAGCAGGAAACCACACCAACTGCCAGTTCAGGAGACTGGTAAAGCATGGGCCCACAATCACACAGGGAGGCCAGATCTTGTCTTTCTGGCATCCTGGACTACCCAGCCTTTCACTCAAGTTTTTAACTTCTTAGCAATGCCTTCCACCAGTAGAGCAAAACCAAAACCAAACAGTTCCTTCGTACAAATCAGCTGTGTGGTTTAGCTGACTTCAGGCTATTTATTGCCTGTGTGGGGAACCCCTATAGAAATAGCATTTAACAGCACTCAAGTAGATTGCAGAGATAACCAGCTACAGTAATAAGCAGAAAAGCTTCCAAGCTGCTTCAAGGTCAGTTTTACTGGCGAGTGGATCACCACCAAATACCAGGCAGAGAAAACTGATACAGTGGTGTCCTGGAAACAGTGGAAAAGAAATAGGTACAGCAGGCACTGCAGCTTTTATAAACGATTTTTTTGTTAAGTAGCTATTTATTAGAACTTATTATTCCAGCAGAAAATTATATTAAAGAACCCCACTGCTTCTGAAACACAGGAGCATGTGAACACCACCAATAAACCTACCAACATTTTTTTCCTCTAGGATAATTTATTGACTGCTGTTCTTAATTCATGCTTTGGATAGAATAACCAGATTCCTTTAACAGTACTTAATCCTCCTCTTAGCACAGGAGTGTACCCTAGACCAGAACACGGCTTACTCACAAGTATATCCTGCTGAGAGATTAGTGAGTTCTGCATATGCCTGAGTCTCAAAGCTGCGCTACGCAGACTGTGTTTAAAAACATCCATCATCGGATAGTACCTGGCAGAGCTCTGCTCCTACGAGAAGCTTTGAGTCCTTAAATGTGTTTCCCTCCTTTGATGCAGCGAAGCTGTAAATCAGGAACATCGAGCTCCAGCCTTTCTCTCTGGCTGCAGTCCCTGGCTGGGCTCTCTTCCTTCGGACGCGCCGTGTCCTCACCTCTCGGGCTATGCCGGCCATCCGTGGCCGCCGGAGCCGGGCAGGAAATCCAGGCTGGAACGCCGTCACACAGCACAGCTCATCCACACTACCTGCGGGGGACTCGTCATTCAGGCTACCTCCAAAACCTGTCTGCCTGGCAGAACTCAACATCCGTGCCCTTCTAGCAACAGCCCCAGGCTAGCCCGTCTGCCCAGCACTGGGCAGCACTGCGAGGACAGACGGGTGATGGAGAGCCTCAGCCTGTGGACGTGGACAACAGGTACACGCTCCAACTCGTGCCAAGGAAAAACACACGGCCAGAGGATCCTCACCTTGCTTAATGCACTCTCGCCCTGATATCAGGCTTGTAATAAAGCAACCAAAACAAAGAAAAACCCAAACAAATTCAATTTCAAGTGCGTGAACAAGGCAATGTCACCATGTCCCAAAGCACAGCAAATGTCCTTCTATAGTACAGACAGGAGTTTGTATCCACAGGCAGGGATATAAGGAGGTTAACATCAATCTACTGCCACCACTAAGGTACCCATGTAGAAAAATACACCTCCTCTAACACCACAATAAGTGAATCATTAGTAGCTTACCTTCAAGGACCCATGTGGAACTTGGTTCACCTTTACAATTCCTCAACAGATCAGCAAGAGCGTGCAAAACATGAGAAACACACCCGGCAAGGGACTCAAAGGCAGTCACCACAAACAGAACTAATGTAGCTGGGCCCTTTAAAACCGATTAGATTACATTAGCCAAAACTCCCAGTACACAAGACATCCATAGATCCCAGACCAACTGTCTAAACTCAGCTCTGAAGCTACATGCTTTACATATTTCTACTGCATCGCATATCTCCATGAGTACCTAAAGTTTTACGGCTGACGGAGATTAGAGAGAGCCACAGCGACCAACTGTCCTACAGCAGCGCAGGATTTCTAATCCCTTTATCAAATCCCTATCTGGTCATCCACAGCAGAATTGGTACAGCACACTCTTGGAAAAAAAGAACTTTTCAAAATCGCTTTTCTCTCACTTCTAATCTTCAGCTAGCATGAAGCCCTGTAAAGGACACTGGAGCAGAACCAATTCCAGAGGTCAGCAAAATCAGATTCTGCAAATCCCCACTCCTCTATATGACTTGCGGGGACAACACAGTCACAGAAGATGGATTAATAAACCCCAACAGTTCACGGGTTCAGAACTATTTCGCAATCCTCATACAGCAGAAACTCCTGCATTTGCTTCAGAAAAGGGTCTGCACTCGAGAAGGAACAGAAATATTTATACTTTCAAGCAACAGGGCGAATACATGAAATAGACCTCCCGTCAATGACCCCCTGAGCGACACCAAAGGCCGCTAAGCCCCAGAGACGACACGCACCAGCACCCGCGTGTTGCGGGGGGCTCTCGACACGAACCCGCGGTGACTTTCCGCGCAAGAAACTGCGATACAAAGTTGCGTCTGCGGGCCTGGAGGGGTGTTCCGAGCGG